>JARFJB010001339.1:3630000-3995000 GCA_036346205.1 Vesta saturnalis
CCAGATAAATTATTTTTTTATATTGTTATTTATATTGAAACATCTTACAGAATCATTAATAATATTCAACGACAAGGGCAACCTCGATTACCCAAAAGGAAACGCCCTACAGAAAAAAGCATGGTAGTCTTACCATTCTCAGAAAATGAAATTTTTAACTTTCTGAATAAAATAAAAAACAAATACTCTGCAGGATACGATGATATCCCATACTTTCTTCTAAAAGATGCATCAAGTTTATTGGTGAAACCTCTTACTGCAATAATAAACAGATCCCTGCATGAAGGAACCTTTCCCAGCAAATTAAAAATTTCGAAAATCATACCGTTGCACAAAAAAGACGATCCAAAAAATATTGAAAATTATCGGCCAATTGCCCTATCTGTTTTTTCAAAAGTGTTTGAATACGCAATGTTAGACAGACTACAATCGTACCTAACCAAGTTTAGACTTCTAATAGACAATCAACACGGTTTTAGGTCTAAGAAATCTACTATGACTGCCCTAAATGATCTGATCAACTTTATTTCAAAATCTCTCGATACAGGTAAATGCCCTGTTGGCATCTTCTGTGACCTCAGCCGTGCTTTCGACTGTGTAGACCAAAGAATACTTGTACACAAACTTAATGTACTAGGCATACGTGGTACTGTCGCCAACTGGTATATTTCTTTTCTATCTGATCGGTTTCAGTTTACTGAAATACATTCCTACAACAATAATTTCCGGGAAACCCATAAATCAGACCTAAAACCAATCGACATAGGAGTTCCGCAAGGAAATATCTTAGGTCCAATTTTGTTTTTGCTATATATCAACGACACTGTTGAATACATAGATAAAAACTCTCTATGCCTAATATATGCAGATGATACCTCACTTCTTTCATCCAACGCCAATGATATTACTTTAGAGCAAAACGTAAATATAACTCTAAGCAATTTAAATAACTAGTTCTCAAATAATCTACTTTTCTTGAACCACCAAAAAACAAATTCCATCCGATTTCGCCCGCGTCAAAAATACAATCTTCCGGACCTTAATATTACCATAAATGGCACCAAAGTTCCTAATGTTACAGTTACTAAATTTCTAGGTGTACATTTAGATTAATCTTTGGACACATCAGTAGCAATTAGATTAAATTCTATCAGCTTTCAAATAAGAAATCTAAGACACTTAATTTCCATGAAAAATTTAATTTCTTATTACAACGCTAACGTGTATAGCAGAATTTCCTAAGGGATGTTTCTGGGGTAACTCACATGCAGCAACAAAGGTGTTTAAAATTCAAAAACGCATCGTGAGGATAATGAATGGGGCTGACTACAGAACGTCTTGCAGGCATTTGTTTGTTGACTGGTATTTTAACCTTAACTGGTATTTATATTTTGAAATCACCAATAAACACAAATTTCCTACGCAAAATAAGATACATTCACACGATACTCGCATAAATGCAAACTTTAGACTCCCCGCGTTTCAATTAAATATTACTAAAAATAATCCTAACGTATTGGTGTTAAACATTTTTAATAGTCTGCCTGACCGGATAAAAAATACTAACTCTGCAACAAAATTTAAATATGAATTAAAAAACTTCTTAATTAAACTTTGCCCCTACCGACTAGACGACTTCTTGTTGGTTAATGGTGCTGGATAGATTTCAATTTATGTAATTAATATTGTACCTATTATTGACGTTTCTTATACATGTCTGTGTCAACAAGAATAAATGATTTATTATTATTATTATTACAGGGAAATGAGAACGTATTGAGAAGCTTTAAAGTTTATTCATCTTATATTATTTAGAACTTGTGTAATAAGTAAAATCAAGAATTTGAATTTCGATAAGAAATTTTTGTACCAACATGTGTTGAATTATCTTTAAAAAAAGGAATCTACACTTTTTTTCTATAAATTTAATCGTTTTTACCAATTTTTGAACCAAAATTTGGTAGAACCATGGTATTTTAGTAGAAAGTCTAAAGTTATCGAGGCCAGAAACACACACGCGAACGGTACTATAATAAAAAATTAATTAATTTTCGGTTTGCTATTAAAACGGTTCCTTTATTGAATTAAGTACTTCTTATTATTTCAAAAAACTTGGTGTGTGTCGTCAGCAGAAGGGTTCTCCTCTAATGAGTAAGATGTTGTTAAAAACTAAGTGCTTTTCCGCCAATCTGTTTCAGAATTAGGTATTCTTACCATTTCAAGTAAGTTGGACTGTAACGTCAGAACCTCATGAGTAAACTGTGGTTGAAAAATTAGGTGCTTAATCTGGTCTTACAATTGGTGGTCCAGCTTCATACGAAACAAATTTATACAACTATCTGGTGGACGAATACGCCATAACTTTCCTGTTTCCTTTAATAGACGTTTAATACTTGGCTAAAGTTGGTGGAATAAATCGGTAAAAAAGACAGTATGTAAGAAAAAATATTGGCACATGGCAATGATTGCAGCAAAACATGAGACAGAAAAAGTGATTGTATGAGGTGTACAGATTAAGAAACAAAGAAGGGAAGGAGCCAGTGAGAATAAGTAAAGAGGAAGTGATGGCTGTTGAAGAAGAGAAAATGCAGAATGATTTTGAGGGAAACAAAAAACTCTTCTGGAAATGGGTCAAAATTACAAAACGTGGGCCAAAACAGAACGCTGCAGGAGTCATGAATATGAGCAATTAAATAGTATGGGACGATTGTGAAGTGAGGAAATGCTGGCAAGAATATTTTGGAAAGCTGTAAAGTACTGAGGAAAGTAAAACTGAATGGTAAATAAGGAGAATGTTGAAGGAATGCTGAATGAAACCAAGAAGGATATTGGGATAAATCAGGTAGAGAAAACAGTAGGAAAGTCGAAAAACGGTAAAGGAGAAGGCGTAGATGAAATCACTGGTGAAATGCTAAAGTATAGAGGAGTAAAGCTTATACGAAGATTGTGTGAGCTATTCAATGTATGCCTTAAGAGTGGAAAACTGCCGAGGGATTGGAAGAGCGTGATCATTGTACCACTGTATAAGGGTAAAGGGAACAAGAGTGATTGCAAAAACTACAGAGGAATAAGTTTGCTCAACGTGCCTGGTAAAGTATTTGGAAGAATACTGAATGATAGAGCATGAGAAACTACACAAACTAATATTTGGGATGTGCAGGGTGGCTTCATGCCAGGGAGAGGATGTGTCGATCAGATGGTTGCTCTCCAGCAGATGATCGAAAAGTGTTTAAGCATAAAAAGGAAGCTATACTGTGCGTTTGTAGATCTGGAGAAAGCATACGACAGAGTAATACAAAGAAGCTGTGGGAAATATCAAATGAATATGGCGTAAATAATGGTCTAATAAACGGAATAAGGGCAGTATACAACGGTAGCCGAGCATGCGTTAGGGTGAGAGGAGGTGTGAGTGGATGGACCGAAAGGCAAACATGAACAAAACTAGGATTGTGGTGTTCAATCGGGAAGGTAAAAAGGAGAGTAAAGCATTTACTCTGCAAGATGAAATTGTGGAGCAAATGGACGAGCTGGTATATCTGGGTAGAATTTTACTGCATATGGTACAATAGAGGACGAGATTGGACGAAGGGTCAATGTTGGAAGGAAAGTGATTGGAAGTATGTGGGCGATAGTGAGAAACACGCAATCTATAATGGCGTGTTTGTCCCGTCAGCACTGTATGGAAGTGAGACATGGGTCTGTCAAAAAAAAGCATGAATGAAAATTAAATGCCGTGGGTATGAGATTCCTGAGAAGCGCATATGATAAAACGAGAAAGGGCAAGATAAAGAATGAATGCATAACGACGGAGTGTGCCGAGGAAAAGACGATGATGGATAGATATAAAAGTAGTACATTATGTTGGTTTGGTCACATTGAGAGAATGAACAATGCAAGATTAACGAAGCAAATATATGTGGGTGAGGTTAGAGGAAAGAGCGGGTCTGATAGGTCGCGAAAAACTTGGCTGAATATACTAGAACGTATGATGAAGGAAAGAAAGATAAGGAGTTTTAAAAATAAAAGGGCATGTCAGAGACAATGTATGAATCTTGCGGAAGTTAGGGAGGTATGTGGAGATAGGAAAGCATGGAGAAAGATTATGAATGAAAAATAAATAAGAGGCAGGGATTGTTTTGCCTACCCCGCAAGGGAATGCGTGAAGGTTAAATTAAGCTTAAGTGAATTTCTTAAATACATAGCTTTCTTCATCAGGGATCGCTTTCTCAGTGACAAGTCCTTATTTAAGTAGACTTTTTATCTGTTCCTTGTAGCCTACATTTTCTTACAGTTCCTTGTAGCTGCTTGATTTTCTTAAGTATTTCACTGGCAGAAAATTTCACCAGAATAGACCCACCTTCTCATTTATTTAGTCAACAGCTTTCCTTTATGTCGTCGTCAACTAATGGTACTTGTAGAGTATTAGCAATATTTTTTTAAGATTATTTGTACTCTGATCTTCTTGGGTTGGAACTCCAACAATCACTTCTTTTGAGTCCTAAGCATCTTCACGTCCCACAGCACTTCTTCGAAAGTTTCTGTGCATCAAATGTGTCCAACATTTTTCCCATTTTTTGTTCAAAAGGGCTCAAGAATTCCTGTAATGTATCATGCATAGTATATAGTAATGTACAAAATGCTTTGATGATGTGATCATTAGTCGAACAAATGAGAGATTCCTGGTTCCATCCCCTAGTTCAGGGCTGTTCGGAAGTTGAAAAGGTCCCAAAATCTGATCACTAATAATACTGCACCATACATTTATCAGAAACTCACATTGTAAATGCATTTCTCTTCCTGTGTGTGTATTGTCATTGTCATTTGTGTCACAATTTTACGAATGAAACAATTAAAATAAGCCATAAAAGTGATTGGTACTCCAAACAATCCCTAAAGTACCTTTTGTGAATATATCAAACATTATCTATTTTGAAGCAAAAAGTATAAGGATCTTCTTTAAAAACAATTCAACTTTGTCTTTGAATGGGTATAAAATAAGCCTTACAATAGGTATCTACTTCAAAAGAATCCCTAAAGTAGGGTAAAAATAAGCCCTAAAATGCTTATTACAAGCCCCAAAGTACTTTTGGTGTGTTTATTCATTTACATTGAGGTTAAAATGCATACAATAATTTAAATTTGCAAATTCTAAGTTATTATTACCTTTTTTATCATCCTATTTCACAAAGGAAACCAATGTACTGATAAATATCAACTTTAAAGCAAAAAGAGAAAGGCAGTGACTATAGGCACGTGAAAATTGACGAATTATAACCTCAATGTGTCTAAAAAAATGGAAATAAAAAGGAAAATTCAAATCTACGGTAACCTAGGTGGATTGTAGGGAAACGTAGCTTGGATCCTAGGTTACCGTAGATTTTAATTTTCCTTTTTATTTCCATTTTTTTAGAAACATTGAGGTTATAATTCATCAATTTTCACGTGCCTATAGTCACTGCCAAAGAGAAAACCTTTAAAGAAAAATAAATTTTAGACAATTTCTTTACGAAGTTCTTTCTAGTCACCGCCTCTTATAGGCAGTGACTATAGGCACGTGAAAATTGACGAATTATAACCTTAATGTCTTAAAAAATGGAAATAAAAAGGAAAATTAAAATCTACAGTAACCTAGGATCCAAGCTATGTTACCCTACAATCCACCTAGGTTACCGTAGATTTGAATTTTCCTCTTTATTTCCAATTTTTTAGACAGATTGGGGTTATAATTCGCCAAATTTCACGTGCCTCTAGTCACCGCCTTCTTTATAATAGTCTTAAAGTACTTTGAATGAATACCTTTTTTAAATTTATTTCTATTTGTAAAATTTTTGGTAGTGGTAAAGATAAACCCTAAAGTGTTACTTTTTACAACCCTAGAATACTTTTTGGAAACATCTGTGTTCCTTCTTGTGCCCAAGGTAATTCAGATGTTATTTACACACGGAAGCACTATTTGAGTTAACTTAGCACTATGTCGATGATGACTGCAAAGTGATAAAAAGTTGCATTTTCAAATTTTTTATTTGGATTTGATTTTACATATTTTAAGAAATGTAAAGGTAAAAAATATACAATCGTAACAATTTATCATCATTAAATATAGATTATATTTGCAAAACAATAAGTAACAAGTGTACATTAGAAAATCTGTTTTAACTATAGGTATAAAATGTTTTGTGTAATAAAATTTGAAAATATTTCATATTACAGATATTTACAATTACATATTATTTAGGTACTCTTATTAAAGTAGATGCCTCAATACTTGCGGTTCTTATAAACTAAAAAAAACTATAACATGATATTTTACAAAAAATCAACTTATATTTGGGAATGACGTTTTTTTCTAAATAGGTCCATAATTCGAGATGATTTTTTATGATCGGTAGGTTGTATAGAAGTTGGCCTTGTTGTAGGTGTTGTCCAATCTAATCTATTACTACTCGATTCACCATGGCGTCCTGAAAAAAAATTATTATTATGGTATAATTTGGAACTTTAAGCGAATAAACAGCTTAGTAATAGAAAGATAGTAAAAAGCAACTGTAGAGTTAAAACTAGAAGAAGAGAACTGAAAGAAAAACATGCTGGTTCGTAGATATACAGTTATGACTAACCATGAAGATTTCCACCAGGCTCTAGGGTATGATGACGACGTGCAGCGGACATGTTATTTGGTGGCTCGCTCATGGGTAATGGAGGTGGGTTTTCCCCTAAATTAGTACATGTTAGAAAAAAAATAATCAAGTTATATTATGAGATTTACATAATTATTATTTTCACGAAAATGACAGACAATTCTTTCGTGAATTTAATAGTGTAGTTAGTTATATTTGTTACAATAATGAATTGTTATGCAGATTAACAGACTTTCAGGACTCACTTCTTTAGTCGTGCAATAAAATTAAAATTAATAAGAGTAAAATATCAATTATGAAGTTAATTTGTGTTTATACATTTTTCAGTGCACTACTACCACGTTATAATTTTACACTTACTGCTTTATGGGAAATTTAAAAAATACCTGTAAGTGTATGTCTCCACGTTGGTTGATGCTGCGTGGCACCATTCTGAAATTGTGGATCATGCCTCAACACAACTGTATCCGTAATATCGGGACTAGATGTTCTACTGGATTGTGAACTAACGTCCATTTCTTGATAATCCTATAATCAGAATTTTTAAATTATCGTTATAGATTTTCACTTGAACCTTTACCTTATGTACTTCGAGATTTATTAACTGTTGGCTAGGTGGTAACTTTGCACGGAATGTTATTTTCTGTACCCAGTCCAACATTTCTACCTCAGAACTGCATGAGAATAAGAATTCTGAACTATCAGAAGTAATTAATCTAAAAGTGTGTTTCCGTTTGTAATAGTCAACGGCCATAGAACAAACGGCATTATAAATTCCCAGAGGAGATGATATAGCCTTACTAGCAGCAAAATCATCTCTGTTTTTAAAGAAGCATAAAAGCTGTCCACACAAAACAGTATAGTAGTTTCTCCATGTACGATTTTGAGCCCGTCGTCCTCCAGCAGAAAGCACTTGCTTACGTTCTAAAAATGCTTGAGCTTCAACAGGTGGTAACTCATTTTCTGAAATTGACGATTTATTTCTAAACGAACCCGCGCGTCGTCGGGTTGTAAATGACGGCGTCTTTTTAACTGGCTTATTAATAGTCGAAACTTTCATACTTTCTGCTCTTTTCACAATACCATCAGAATTCTTTCGGATCCGTTCACCAAACATATGGGCTACTGAATTTGATTTTGTTAACGAAGAAGTGGGTGCCGTTCCATTATTGGCTTCTTCAGAATGAGATGTGCCATTCATTCGTTCCTCTGGTACTGAACTGGGTACATCATGCAAACGTTCTTTCTGTTCCTCTAATCGTCTTTGCTCCGTAATACGTTGTACCTCTAACCGTTTGCGTTGAGACAAACGTTCTTGTTCCTGTCGTTGACGTTCTAATTGTTTCTCTCGTGCCTCCTCTTCCAATTGTCTAGCAAACGCTTCTTCTATTAAAGTAATTCTTTGCAAAGCTGTAAATTTCTCTTCTTGAGCTTCTATAGTTTTATGAAAATCATCATGCTTCCTAATTAATTCTTCAACCTGCAGTATACTATCTCCATATTGGGCATCACGTAATGGAGTTTCTCGTACAATCATCCAATTTTCTAACAAATTTGCTTCATGTTTAAATAGTTGTACATCTAAATTTTGCTCGTAAAGAATTGTCCTTTGTTGCCAAATTAGATTTAAGTGATCCATTCTGTGACGCAAAACATCAATTCGATCCTGAATTTCTTGGGACAAAAAGTGTCTATCTTGTATTAGTTTATGACCAGTTTGATAGAAATCGTTAATAATGTCAGCCCTTGCATCAATTTCCACTTTATGCTCTCTATGGTGCACTATTAATACTTCAGCTGCCGAGACGTCTTGCGGTAGATCAGGAGTTGTTACTTTTGCTAACATCTCATTTATCCATGCCCTAAAAATTATACAAATTAAAGTCCAGTAGATAAGTTGTTGAGACTTACATTAAATCTTGATATTGGTCAAAATATGTTTGGAGCTGTTCGGCTTGTTGAAGGTTTTCTTTTCTCTGCTCAGTTTTGGCTTGTAATTCTTCCCATGCACTTAACGTATCCTCTCGCTTTACTTCAATATGCTCTTCGGCATCGGGAAATAATTCACTAAGTCGATGTGCCTCCAATTCAATTGCTTTTACTTGTTCCTTAACAGCAACTAATTCAGTTTCAAAACCAGAATGTTTACGTACTAAAGCTTGAATGCTCTCCAAATCTTGATCATATGTATCAATTGCTAAACTAGCCTCTTTTTCAATAATCCACGAAATTGTTTCATCTGCGGTACGATCGAATAAGTGTACTTGTTTAGCACCTGCAAGCGCTTCATGTCTTGCTTGAGCTAATTCTATAAGATCCTCCCATTGGTCTTTAACTTCAGTTACTTTCTGCTCTATTTTTGCTTTGTGCCCATTTTTAACTGCTATTAATTTAGTTCCGTTATCAATGCAATTCAATACGCGTGATTCACTGTTGTTAAGACTAGCTAAAAATGTTTCAAAAGCTTGAATTAGCAATTCCACATGTTCAACATCTGTTCCATAATCTTCTGAAGCAGCTTTTGCTTGTTGATCATTCATCCATTCTTGCATTTCAATACATTCACGTACAAAACTGAAGTAAGTTAAAGCTTCTGACAACGATTTTTCTCTTTGTTGTAGTAAGTGTTGCAATTCTTCAAATTTGTTTTCGATGTGTTCCTAAAATGATTTAAATTAAGTTTCAACAAAAACAATATTAGAAAATGTTATTTTTCAGGGACTGTTTGTTATTAAACGTTTTATAACAATTTTTATTCAAAATATGCCTCATCTAGATTCTGACACACAGTCTGATCAAATAATTAGGCATTTAAACAAAAAGGGACTAAATGAGTCGAAAAGTTAATATAAAAGCATCTCAACTCCCACTCTTCTTTTAAAATTTCCATTTTACCACAGTTCATGTATGAGTTTTTGTTGCCTGCAACCTGGGCTATTGATACATGTGTAAATAATTTTTTTCCAATTGATTGGAAATAAAATAGATGTTCTCGAAGCATGACAAACTCAATGATTTTTGAAATATGAGGATAAGATCGATAGTGTTAAAATTTATAAACCTGTAACAACTAAGGAAATAAAGGAACCACTAATTTATTTTGAACTTTGAGTGAGTCTTTGTATCTGAACTAGATTAGAAGCCTGAAGTTCACTACTATTTGAATCGTTATCATCTGAATATGAGAACCGATGGTCGTCTTCACTAGTACAATCTCAACTTCGGATACTACGTTATCGCTATCAGAGGCAAGTAGCATTTCCACTAATTGCTCCAAATTAGAGACGAACGAAAACAGATGGCTATAGCTAACCAACATTTTGTGACACAACTGACTTGCAACATCTTGTACAGTAAATATTTTGCAACATGCATAGTTACTACATGTTACTAATTTACATAAAAAATTGTTGAGTCTTTTTTGGTTCAAGAGGACGACAGCAACAATAATTGGTTAGTAAAGTAAGGTTGAGACACATACAGTGTGTATCAGCCAAATGGACTAAATTCGATAATAAATAAATGGGGCGTGTTCGAAAAAACGCTCAGACACGGCGATTCGTATTTCTAATTGCTCATTCTTTCCAACAAAAACTTTTTATACAGGGTGTGTCATGTAACCGTGGCCAATACCAGCTTTCTTATTTTAAATGCAACACCCTGTATATCATTCAATTTTTGGATTCTTCAGAAAATATTAAGTGCTTTCAGATTTATTGCAAAAATTAACATTAACAAAAGAAAATTATCTGATTACAGAAATTCGCTACAACACATTGAAAAATTAATAAGTAATACTGCTTATTTCTTTATAATGTACAAAACAAAAAAGAAACATTAATGTCAATATAGGAGATTTTCAAAATGGTTGCAGAAAACGTCTTAGCAACATCCTAATCTTAAAAAGAAATTTCTTCTATCTAACGTTACTCAACATCTCAGGCGTGACCGATCTAATCGCAAGCGTTGTTTGTCTTCTTAAATCAGCTAAGTCGAGAGGTTTAGTTTTGTATACAATACTACTAATGACGTCAGGAAATATTCGGTTGAGTTACACTACATTGATTTGGTAATGGGGCGGTGCTCCATCTTGCTGAAACCATATCATATTCGCTGGAACTTGCGGGTATGATGGATCAGGATATAAGTTTGTCAAAATTGGCACTACATTATTTTCGAGCAGTGTTAAATAATTATCGCCCTCCAAATTGCCATCAATGAAAAAGGGACCTATGATATGATCTCTGATAAAAATCTGTGTTGTTCCATTAAATAATTGACATGTGGTTTAAATTGATTATTTAGCAATTCAATAATTTAAGCGTAATCCAGAGCACTTACTTCCTTTGGTGCAGCTAAAGAAATGAGTAACGCATATGTTTCTGGTCCAATATACTGTAACAGCAGTTTCAAACACATCGATTTGTCATTGAAGATGCCTTTAACCTTGAAGTGGTTTTCCAAGCGTTGTTTATAATTTTAAAATTTTTCCTTTGAAGACTCGTATTTATCAAAATTTGAATTTATACTAACACTCGTTTCTTGTTTCGAATTCTGCTCTTTCATTGCTGCTGACATACCAGCCAACGCTTCTATTAACGCATTAATATTCGTTGTATCCATACTTTATGCGTTACGAAGCTGAAGATTACACTATTCTTTTAATCCTCATCGCCAAACTGTTATATCCTTAATAAAAGATGCTATTGAAGAGAAGGTAGATGTGTATTTTATTAATGATAACTAATAATTGACAGTAATCATAAAAACTATAACAACTCAATATATAATAGTAAGTCTAAAAATTAATTAAATATGAACAAAAATGGTTAATCTGTATTATTGATATAGAAGCGGGCGGCTTTCGATTTTTTTAATATGTATTTATGTCTATCTGACATGAAGTTTTAAACGTCATTCTGACATATACTATTGTTTTTGTTTCTACAATGTTGCCTGTTTTCGTTATGAAATGAAAAAGAGGTTGCATATTATAATTGTGTTTGATTGGAAATTTTGCAAGCTTTACAAAAATATATAATACATGATGTGTATTTCAAATAATAAACCTAAAATCTATGATTTCACAAAATCTGCGTAATAACATAGTTTGTATTATATAGCATTAGAATTAGTAGGCCGTGAGTATTGGAACAATTAAAAGATCATTTGCTAAGCGCTTGTCAAGATCCGTCAGTTGTAAAATTTATATTCTCTGGCTGAAAATGAAAATTATCAACATTTTGAAAAATATGACATGTTAGTCTGTTTTATAGAGAGCAATGAAAACTCCCGCAAGGCTTCCTAACTGTATTTCAACAGGTTTGTTTGAATACTTATTTATCTTTTGACGTATGTTGATTTATTTTTTATTTAAATATTTGGATTTATAGATATCCAGAAAGGAGGCAACCTTGTCTTTTAATGTTTTCTCAAATAAAAAAAAAATTGGTAGAACATGGATCATTTATCCAACACCGACCAAAAAAGTATAATAAGGAAAATCGCGATACGGATGAAGTCAACGTTTTAGCATGTATAGAGACAACGCCTTCACGATCATGCAGAGTTCTAGAGCAGGAGATTGGTGTTCCCAAGACTCGAGTTCAAAGAATATTGACCAAATATAAATTTAAGCCATACAAGATTAAAATTTTTCACCATTTGCATCCTGGGGACGCAGAACGTCGTTTACTCTTTTGCAACTGGTATTTGGAACAAATTCTTATTGGTAATAACTTTGCTAGATTGATAATATGATCAGACGAGGCTTACTTTTCGAGTGCAGGTATTTTCAACAGGCATAATAAAATCATCATGTGCTATTCGAAAGACAGCAACAGGGTCATTTTGGATTTAGCGTAGCTTGTTTTATTTTGGGGCAACAAATAGAATACAGAATTTATGAAGGCAGTCTTACAGGGAACAGATACCTTGAAATTTTGCAAGATGTTATCCCTATGTTACTAGAGAATGTTCCTTTAGCTCATCTTAACAGGATACATTTCCAACAGGATGGTACGCCCACACATAATTCTGTAATTGCTCGCCCTTTTTTAGAAAATTATTTCCCGCAAAAGTGGATCGGTACTCATGGACCAATTAGATGGCCTCCACAGTCACCTGACCTATCCATTCTAGACTTTTTCTTATGGGGCTACTTGCAAAAAAAGGTTTATAGTACCCGTCATGGCACAATAGACTACTTAATGGCACCAATGCGGCATTTCAAAACTTGCAAAGACGTTCCATAATTATTTTAAATGCTTAAAGAAGAATAACCATTGTATGTCAACATTGCGTTCGGGAAAATAGCGCCCATTTTGAGCAGTTCTTTTAAGGTGAAAATCTATCTATCGAGTTAATATTATGTTGTTTTTCAGTTTTATTCTGCCTTAAAATGGATTTAGCTTTTTTAA
Organism: Vesta saturnalis; assembly: GCA_036346205.1. Lineage (NCBI taxonomy): Eukaryota > Metazoa > Arthropoda > Insecta > Coleoptera > Lampyridae > Vesta > Vesta saturnalis. The sequence continues at coordinate 3,643,058 of JARFJB010001339.1, forward strand.
AATTCCTATGTTTGTAATATCCTAACATAATTAACTCACGGCCTAGTAATTCTAATGCTATATAATACGCACTATGTTATTACGCAGATTTTGTGAAATCATACATTTTAGGTTGATTATTTAAAATACACATCATGTATTATATATTTTTGTAAAGCTTACAAAATTTCCAATCAAACGCAAGAAAAATATACAAGGTGTTCTGTTAAAAAAACCATAAGTTTTATTTATAGCTAAAAATTGACAGTTTACAGCAAAAATAAGACTACGCCACTGGATTCTACGTAAAAAACTATAAGAACAAATTTTTAACTTTGCCATACATTAAAGGATAACGCAATATTTTCAATTTCGCCCTGTATCTCAGAAATGTAGCGGGCTATGAAAGTTTTGTTTATACAAGCGTTCTTCTTACAAAAAAGTAACACGGTACTGTGAAAACCGCAACTCTGTATTTTTACTCGTAAGTGATACCCCGAAATATCATAAAAAATGGGACACATTGTACATGAATATGTCTAGAATTTTCTGAAGAATCCAAAAAATTGAATAATATACAGGGTGTTGCATTTAAACTAAGAAAGTTGGTATTGGCGACTGTTACATGAAAGTTTTTATTGAAAAAATTCGCAGCTAAAAATACCAATCGACGTGTCCGAGTGTTTTTTCGAACACGCCCCCATTTATTTATTATCGAATTTATTCTTTTTGGCTGATACACACTGTATAAGTATAGTAGGACACTAGAGGCGATCTGCAGTACATTACTTATATCTTAACTACTTCAAAAAACTGTAAAAAGCAGTAGCCTTTTGGGGAGAGAAATTAATTTCGTTTCGAGGTATCGTTTGCACGGCCAGACGGACAAACATGCATAAATTTTTTGTTTGTTTAAAGATCCGTGGGTTCTAAAATGCGAACACATGAAAGGTGAAACATTTTTTTTTCAAACCATCCGCAATATCATCTTTCATATATTATGATATATAAAAATAGTATATAGCTATTTGTGTATTAAGAGCGCAAAATGATATATTGTCGATTGAAAGAGTCGCGCGGCAATCTCTTGAAATCGACAATGAATTTGCGCTCGAATTACACACATGATTTTTTCTACAATCGAGCAGTTCACTTATTTGCAAAAATTTATTTAATTTGATGAATGAAAAAAAGTTTCCATTCAGATGAAAGATGTCATTTACTCGTTGTCATTGGATACTCTGAGCAATGCATATTTGATTTATAGTTAATAATTGGGAGAGCGAGCGTTTTTTTTATTTAGTCGCGTATAAGCGACAAAGTGACATTCCTCGAAAAAGATGACTTTTGCGTTGTCAAATACGAGCGCAAATACCTACTTTGGATATCGATTGTAGAAAAATACTTTTAAATTAAATTTATCATATTCTATTTCGTTCCTGTTAGCAGTTATTTCTTCCCAAGGCATACTGCCATTTATTTACATGAAAATTATGACAAAAGTGTGAATTGATTTCTCGCTTGTAAATAAAGCAGTCACGTGGTATATAAAATGAAGCCATGTTATTAGACTCATTTATTATGAGAGAGCTAATAATACAAGATGTGTACTGTGTACAAAACTTTGTTTATTTTTTATCAAACAGTGCGTGCGTATGAATTCTCGATTACTAATAATACGCTCCTGAAATCCATGTTAGGGATGGGCACATCCATTGAGAGTTCAACTCGATAATACAAAGTTTCAAAACATTAATGATAATGAATAATCATTCATCACATGACATTACTTTGTTTATTTAATTTATACCGGGACAGCGCGTACGCAGTCCCGACTACCAAAAATTACGCGCCCGAGTTATCCACATTAGGGATAATCGCAAGAGTCAGCCCAATCGTGGTGCAATGAGAGGGCCTCATCCTGGGGAACCACCTTATTGATCATGGTAGCCCCTACGCCAGGTAAGTATGCTTTCAACCCCTCTCGTAAAAGCTTATCTAGAAAGTATATCTATAGTCAATCCGTGAGAGATATATGCGGGCGACCTCTATGTTCTATTATTACAAACATAGGATTTAGGCATTTCGTTTCATTGCTTCATACAGCATAACAAATATATTTTATGATAGAAAACATTTATAACCGCTGGTCTTAAAATGTGTGCAATGATACTAATTAGGTAAGTAGAGAACCGGGTGGTCGTAAAGGAAGGAATAAATTCAATATCTCGTAAAGCACAATTTTTTTCAAAAATCGCTCGGACCCGTCGATTTTATATTTTTTCGGGGCATATTTTACGAAAAAAAAATTTTATACAGGGTGTCTCAAAAAAGATTTGCTAAAAAAATTTTTTTTTTTCAAATTGCAACCCAATATGTTTATTGCATTTTTGGATTACCCTTACAATTCTAAACATTTGTCATGTAGCATGTGCTATACCTAAGTCCAAGCGTTTTGGAGTTATTCGCGTTCAAAGTTTAAAAATTGAAAAAAGATCATGAAGAAAACGAAAAATAAAATAATTAACTTTTATTTTGCAGTGAATATTAAACTTGCGTCCTCAATGAAACCATTTGAATTACTGGCATGTGGCATGATATATCTTTTCCCAGTGGAAGAACATTGTGTATTTTTCACAGACTTTGGAGTATGATCTTGCGTAGACCGTTTTACAGACCCTTTATTAAATATCCAAGTTCCACCTTGAAACACAACGGGAAGAGGTGATTCTTTTTGCATATTTTAGAAATTATTTTTTTTAAAATTGTACTCATGTCAATACCATATCTCTCTTTTTGCAAAGTGCTCTGCGGTTACAATCCTTTTTATATTTAAACCTGATGCTACATAGAATATTTCTTAAAGTTGTACATGATGCTGCCAATAATCCTTTATTATGCAATATATTTTTAACTGCTTGCATTGTCACATGTTCCTTTCTGCCATACATATCATATACAATACCTCTTATTGTATGTTTTAATCCTTCTGGCATGTCTTCACTTTTGAATTTTTACGGAATCTCTTAATTGTTGTTGGTAATGAATTGCCCATCTGCTTGCTCAAAACAATCATTCTAACAGTTTTATCACAAAAGTTTTAAAGCACTGGATGTTCTTTGGAAGTCTGTCTCAACATTGCCCAAAATGCCAAAGTTTACTCTTTCTCAGCAGAAGTATTTGTAAACATTAAAAATTAACTCCTGATAACGTTCGTTAAAAAACTTTCCGGACATCTTAAAAATGACCTAAACGAATTATAGCTTATACACAACTACTAATTGCATGAATTTAAAGAAAGAGGAGGTTGTAATGCAAATCATAAACCCATATATTCCAAAAATTTTAATTGCCCTAAAAATTTAATTTGTTTTTAATTCTTAGGCACTTTTACGAACTTAAAAGTTTATATCATCATAATGAAAGTATTTATGCATATTTTAAAATTAAATTCAGTTCTTGATTTTGTGAAGTAAAGTTAGCCTTTTTTGTGTAAAATTAAAATTTAAAACACTTTTCGAAACCAAAAAAAACCTTCCAATTTCAATTTTCCTAACTGTAAATCTTTTTTTGTGTAACAGTTACAAAAATAACTGAAAATAAGGAATAAATAGTAAGCAATTAGATAGTACAACGATTTTATATTTATATCTGTAGGTATTCGGGCTCATCAGAAATTGTTTTTTAATCCTTTAGGTACTTTTAGGAACTTAATTGTTTATATCATCATAATGAATTTATTTATGTAAATTAAATAAGAATTATTCAAATTATTTTAGTTAAGTTTGTAACACTTTAAAAACGATATAAGTAAAAAAAATTGGAGTAGGTACCGCTCTGTAAATGATTTTAAGTCGATATTTGCCATTTATGTAAAAGACATGTCGATGCACATTTGCATCTTCTTCTAATGCATGTATTTCAATAGAACCTACGTTTTAACGTACAGTATAGGTTTTAGTTCACCACCCGCGGGGTTATACACAACAAATTTCTTTCCACCTTCGACATATAACATGTATAAAATGACAAAGTTGCATGTTCGACTGTAGTGCTTGAATAAAAGCGCTAATCCGATATCGAAATCCACTTATAATTTCAACTATTTTTTCTGAACGTTGAAAGGTCGTAGGTAAGTACAGCAAAGGTGGGACAACGCAACACCGAAAAAGAAGTTAAAAAAACTTACAGGCTTTTCTCGTTTTAAAAACAGACAATAGGCGACACTCTAAGATGCAGTCTTCTGCACAAGAGAACTGATTTAGAAGAGTGGTGCAAATGGAAACATATACATGATTGTAATAAAAGAACCTGTTTCTTTACAATTTAATGCACTTTGGTTATAAAATGTTAGAAGGTTCAAACATTGTTTCATGAATTTCCCGAGTTGACAAAAGGACCAGTTTCTTACAAACTTCAATTACCCATTTGTTTACATATTATATTGAAATTATGAATATATTGAACTAAATGTATGTTCAAATCATTCCAAAGTACATATCTTAATCATAAAGTACCAATGTAAGTTCACAGTTATAAGATGAACATTTTTAAATATATTTAAAATATTTAGCTTTTTGGGTTTTTAATGGTGTATATTTGTATTTATGTTATACAAATCTAAACATTTCTATAACACTACAGTTATCTTCGTAAATATTGTGAAACTGCCTTAAAGAAGACAAATCAGAACACCCTCGAATGGTTGCAGGCTAACAGTGAAAAATGCCATAACCAAAATACACAATTGATATCAATTAAAATAATCCAGTCAAATCTAACAAAGAAACCGCTTTGTTAATAAATGCAAGTGTTATTTTACAATGAAACCACAATGTAGTATGTTTTATACAATTTTTAATTTTAATTTTAACTGCATATGATAAATTATAGTGCTATGGTAATTTTTCAAATTTCACAAAATTTTTTAACATCTTAAACAATTTTGAACAATAGCACAACTACTAATGAAGACAACTGTAAGTGTTTCGAAATCTTTAGATTTGTATAACATAAATACAAATATACACCATTAAAAACCCAAAAAGCTAAGTATTTTAAATATGTGTAATAATGGTGAAAGTTTACATTTTCATATTTTTGAACATAAATTAAGGTTATTAAATTTAATTATCTATATTACCTGTCTCTTTTGTACATTTTCAGTATCAAAATGTTGCCGTTCAGCAATCTTATGAGCCAAACTTGCTAACCGATCAATTGTAGTATGATATGAAGCGATTTCACAATTTAAAGCATCCAATTTCCTTAGTATCATTTGTGCGGAGTCTTCATCTTTACCAACATCCGTAGATACTAATAATGGTTTTCTCTCAGTCAACCAAAGCTCCGCTTCTGCGGCTTCAGTATAAAACTAAAATTCCGTAATAAGTATAACTATGTATTTCAATAAAATTTTAATACTGACCATTTGTGATTCTAATGCATCCTGTAATCTTAATTTTCTTAGACTAGCCAAATCACGGAGATGAGTAAGTTTATTTTTCAAATTGTTTGCTTTTTCTTCAATTATTACTAAATCGTTATGCCCAGATCTAGATAAGTGTGTGCCCCGTGAAATTAATGCTGTTACTACAGGTTCTCGGGATAACAATTCCGATTCTAACACTTGATGTTTCTTTTGCAGACTTTGTACAGCAGTTAAACTATTTCCTGTAATTACGTAATCATTAGAATTACTAAATAAGGGTGATTATTAGCTTACCTAAATCAGTTGATGCAGCTAAAGATTCCCTTTCGGCTAACCATAAAAGTTCATCTTCAACGTCTCTTGTAAATTGTTGTAACATTGATGATGCTTCCAACAAGTCTCTTTTTGCCTGGACGAGCTCGTGTAATCGATGAAACCGTGTAATAACCTCTTGAGCTCTTTCATGAAGTTCTTCCCCTCTAAAGTGATGATTTTTGGAAAATTCTTCAGCTGTTTCATTTATAATTTCACAATTCTCAGTATGTTGATGGATATCACTTTCTAACACCGCGTGTCTTTTAAGTAAATTATTCACAGACGCCAGATCTCTTCCATAATCTGTGGATTTCAATTGAGTTTCAACTTCGTCTAACCACGTAACAAATTCATCCAATGATCTCTCAAATAATAATGCTTGATATGCGTCTCCGAGTCTCTCACGTTTAAGATGTGATAATTCACCTAACTGTTTCCAATCACTTTCCAATTCTTCAATTCTACTTTGTATTTCTTCTGCTGCAAAATGTTTAGCTGATATTAATTCCTGACCTTCTACAATAACTGAATGCATGCGATTTTGATTTGCTAGTATTTCCGCTTCAAATGTTGTGTGTTTTTGTATTTTACTTTGTAAATTGCTGGGATCACGATAGTTTTCATCTCCTGCAATTTGCACTTTCTGAGTAAGCCAATTCTCTACTTCATTTATATTTTTTCTAAATTCATATAAAGCTTGTGATTCCTTCAGTTTTTGTTTACGTATTTTAGATGAAGTTAATAAGCGATCTCTGCGTTCTAACACTGTTTGTAATCTATGTTTCACTTCGCTATTATCATAGCGTGTATCTGATAAAATAATTTTTGCGACTTCTTGAAGATCGGTGACTCTGTTCATTTGTTGACTTAGCATTTTCTCGAAATCTTTATGTTTTCTCATTAGAGTTTCTACAGCTGCGGTGCTTTCTCCCAAATCGTCATTATTTAAGAATGCTTCTTTGGTTGCGAGCCATGATTCTAGCTGATCAGCTTGTTCCTTGAACTCTTGAAGTTGGTATTCGTGAGTTAAATCTTCTTTATGCTTTGTCCATTTATTATTAAGTAATTTCTGTAGTTTTTTTAATCTCTCTAAAGCATCTTCTATTTCAGAATCGTCTCCTTTAATACTTTTACCAAAATCATACAAATTCTCAAATGCTTCTTGACGTCCATCGATTTCTGCTTTTTTTTCATTGTGAAGTTCGATAATGGCTTCAGCTTCGGTAATGCTCTTAGGTTTATTTATATCTTCCATTGATTTAATACTTTCATTAGCCCATAGTTCTAGATCTTTAAGATCTGATAAAAATTTCTGCTTCGTATAAGCTTTTTCTAAATTGGAGCGTCTCTTATTTCTAGAAATGCATAATTTATTCCAACTTTCTAGTAATTCTTCAATTTTATTTGTTATATGTTTAGCACTATGAGGATATCTTTTAGATAATTTATTAGCGTTTTTATCGTGTTCTTTCAATTTGCTTTCAACTGCTGTCATCTCACTTTCTAAAGCTTCTTGTTTACGTTGCAAAGTTTCAACAACATGTAAATTCTTCCCGACATCTTCTTTATCCATTGCATGTGCTTTTTCACTTATTCTTTCGAGTGTGTCATTTATGTCTCTGTTAAACAAATGTATATCTAGAGCACCAGCAAGTTTATCACGATACTGGTTTAAGGCACCTTGCAAATTTTGCCATTTGGTTATAAATTCATTTCTTCTGGGCTTAACACTTGTATGTCCTTGATGTATCAGTTTGTCTGCTAAGAAGTTTATATTCCTTATTCTTGTATCGTCGACACGCATATCGCTATCAACATCATCTAACTTTCTTTGAATTGCTTGACAATGTTCATAATCTCTTCCAATATCACCGGCTTGTATCATCACTTCTTTCTCCCGAATCCAAGCTTCCAGTTTATCCAACTGGTTATTAAATTCCAAAATATCCTGCGCTTCTTCTAAACCTTTTCCTCTCAAATTGACTTCATAAACCAATTTCTTCCATGCACTATCTAAATCAGCAAGTTGTTGTTGAATATCACTTGATGCTTTGTGTCGTTTGCTAATTAACGTTTTGCCTTTACCCTTTATTTCTTTTATACGACTTTCGTTTGCGGCAATTTCAGCTTGGAAAGCTTGATGTTTCTGTAATTCTTTCATTTTTTCTTCTAAATTACTAACTTCACCAGTTTTGGTCTCGGATTGCAGTTTTTTCATTTTCTCTGTTATCCATAATTGGGCATCTGCAACATCTCTGACAAATTGAGCATATAACAAAGCATTTTCAAGATGATGACGTTTTCTTAGGCATAACTGTCTTAAATGTACACGTCGTTGTTGAACTTCGGCAACGGAACTGGCAATTTGTGCACTTTCGAAATGTTTTTGCGAAATCAGTTTATCTGCCGATTTAAGCAAATGATCAATGCGCTCTTCTTGTGAATTGAATAATTTTTCAAACGCATCGTGTTTTTTCAATTGTCTGTCCACCATATCAACGGTGTCGCCAAAATCGGTGTTTCCTATTTCAAATTTTAAATTGTCAGAAGAGAGTAGTTGTTTTGCGTAACTTACCTAAAGCGGCTTCTTGTGTGTTGCATATATTTTCAATCTGCTTTGTTTCTCGAAGGAAGAAGAGTAAATCAATTAACTGATCTAAGTGTATTTTCTTTAACTGCCAAGCAGTGTGTAATTTTTCGCGTTCCTGGAATAGAGCTGTGCATCGTTCTACAGCCTCACTAAATGCATAATGCCCTATAATGATGTATAATGAAAATTAAATTTTGTTGAAAATAGTTAAATTTACCTGTTTGCTCCATTGCAGCACTCATATCTGCTACAGCCTGAAAAGAGTCTTCTCTAGCCTCTATTTCGCTTTTCAAAGATTCGTGTTCGATTTTAAGTGCTTGAGCTCTCGCTAAATCCTTTATATTTAAGTCTGTACTCATGGCCAAGCGTATTCCAGATGACCAACTTGTTAAATCTCGAGCTTGTGATAGGAATTTCTGTAAATCGACACTTGCTTGTAATTGATCACGACGTAGATCAGCTCGTTCTTTAAGACCATGCCACGCAGTAACCACAACTTCTTGTTGTTGTTGTATTTGTGTTTTATTACTTGGATAGGTTCCTTGTAATCGAGCGCCATCGTCTACAAGAACTTGGAGTTGTGCTTCAAGTGCTACTAATTCATTTTCATATGCTTCTTGTCTGCGTAATAGCGATAAAGCTGAGTTAAGATCACGTCCCAATTCTGTACCTAATGCCGCATTTTTCTCATGTATTCTAGATAATGCATCAGCAACATCTCTATGAAACCGATGAATTTCTCCAGCAGCATGAAGTCGTTTATCCCGATTTTCTATTTGTTCACGCAATCTTTTCCATTTCTCACTAAAAAATGATAATTATTTAAAAATGTTTTTATTTTAATGAGGATTAGTGAAGTAAAGTTTAATTACCATATATCCTTATGACGAACTATAACTTCTTGTACCGCATCTGATTGCTCAGCATTTCTACAACAGTTAGTACCACAACCTGATTGCATGCTCAAAACAGATTTAAAGTGTGAAAATAGTACAATTAGTTTTATACCATTTAAAGACAAAACCAAAACACCACAGATGTGTAAATAAAAATGAATTTGTGTTAAGCCACTGAATTAATCAGGATGCTAAAGGCAACTTCATATTTATTAGAAAATAGTGATCATTGTCAACCATCCTTTACTCAGATTAAAACGTATGGTTTGATAACTTTTGAGAATGAATTAACATATCAAATGGTTATACCACGAATAAAGGCATTTGTGATAATTCAGATGAGTTATTAGCTAAACGAAATTTATGTTGCAATGAATAATGCCATGAGGTGCGAAACAGTTTCAGTCTACAAATTTAATTTCCATTGAATTAAATGCTAAAAAATTGTGATTTTGTTCTAAATAATATAAAATGAAATTGCTTTTTTGGCTCCTAGAATGTATGAAAAAGTATTAGTCAATTATAATATAAAAATTACCGTAACCTTACTATATTCTCTAATAACACGGACAAAAAAAGTTTTGGTGATTAAGTAAATTATCGCGTTTTTAAAGTATAAGCGATTCTTATTAAATATAAATGAAAAGATTTAAACATTTGTGGTTAAAAATACCTGTGTAATGAGTAAACAAATTAAAACTAAATGACAATCAGTACATACTTTTAAAAATAATATATTAGAACACAAAAATCGTTTAGAGAAAGCCCTAATCCAAAAAATATTATGCAATATACATTGGATTTAAAATTTGAAGCATATTTCTGCAAGAACTGTTTGTTAATCCGTTGTCAAATGGAAGATAAAAATGATATCGTTCAGCTGGCTCTCCTTTTTTAAGAATAATCTGGGAATTTACTGTAGTGACTTCTCTGATACTGATAACTGCCACAGACTAAGAGGAAAAATTAAATTTACTACAAATATTGCTCGTAACAAAGTATGGATAAATTAAAAAAAAATCAAGGGTTAAAAATATTTAATAACAGAATCCGTCACAGAGGTTCGTCAAAACATTTATAAAAAAGCTAGGCAAGTGTTCGGTAATAAATGTACGTGGACTCAGGATGGACACATCTGAGTTATTTTTCCTAAGGGAAATGAAAATATGTACTTGATGAGATTATTAAGGAGTATCATGAATATCAAGATCAAAACAAAGATAAGATGAAACATTCCATCACTTACGATCTGGTCCGAAGTCAGCAATTTAAAATTAAATTTTCCAATTCTTTATCTACTAAATTAACTTAAATTCAATTTGTGTCTTTATTGCACTGGCTGACTATGAAGCGCTAATTATATAACAAACAAAATACATCCACGTATCACACAAAAAATTAAAAACACCGAACGTGTTTCAATATCTAAGCCATCATCATCAGCGGTCGACCACTCATGATGATAGCTTGGCTATTGAAACGCGTTAGGTGTTTTTTATTTTTTGTGTGGTATGTGGATGTATTTTGCTTGTTACAGGTCCTGCTGCAGTTCCAATGTTCCAGATTTTTCAAATGCTAATCCTATATTGTTTTTTTTTATGAGTGAAGGTTAATTGTCCACATTTGACAACAAATTTAATATACTTTTCCACACTAACATTAGAAGTATAAATGCAAATTTTACTAATCTGAACTAATCTGATTCTATTAATATCAATGTTAACATCTTAATATCAACAGAACCTTGGATAATTGACAATATTGAATATATTAAGTTAAATGGATATCTATAGTAAACTTTACAACTGCAGTATGCAAAATAAATGTGAAGGTGTGGTAGTTTACATTAAGTCTATACTGTTATACTGGTGCCTACTAAAAATACAAGAAGCCTTGCAATCCTATCTTAGAAATTGTTGTACCAATTCTCTTGAAATATTTGTAGATGATATTAATATTGATACCTTACTTTAGAATATGGTGTCAAAACATTGTAGGAACTTATGGAATTTGGTTTACAAAATCCTAATAGAGTACAAAATAATTCGACTACCAGCATTGATTATTTCTTCTTAAAATAAAGTTTTAAAATGCTATTGAGGTTTTGCTTTTGATAAATGAACATATGCCAATTATTTTACATCTCAGGTTTAACAAGCATATACGCAATAATTATAATAACAAGCCACAAATATACAAAAAAATTCTAGATTATAAGAAACTTTACGCATCCTTAAGCAATGAATCCTATTGTGATATTTCTGATGAGCGTGCATTGATACAGTTTTTGAAATTGAAACAATTTTTTGTAACAATTTCTATTTGTGTAACAATTTGATTTGCCGTACGTAATTGGCTAATTAGCAAAGTACTAAATTCAAGAAATTCAAATTAAAAAAAATAATAGATCTCTAAAACTTGGATCATTAGGTCTTATGAGGAAATTGATGGAAAGACTAAATGAGTAATAGAAGACAGACAGCTGTAGGTAGTGGACCGAGAAAATTTTATTATTGTAATAAACATTTGCAAATCGCCATTGTTACCGCGATAATTAATGGGTTTAAATATCTTCATAATAAGTCGCAATTTGCTAATTTTTCGAGATATTTTATTTTCTGTATTTTACGTAGTTGATACTTGAGTAAGGATTGAAAAGAAAAACATGTTGGGGTAGAAACACGTGTTCTGCTGAAACTGGCGTGACGAATCGTTGAAAATTTTTATACGCACATTCTCGGTGTAAAAACGTCACTAGTTAATAATGAATTAGGTCGGAACATACCGCGAATCAAAAGACATCTTTGTTTGGTACTAGGAAATTCGAGACCGATAAGGTTTGTTACGGACGAATGCATCTTTTAAAAATTAATACTTCTTGTAGTAATAAATAATGAAAGTATTCCTACCTAATATTTCATGTTTTTTTTATAACTTTTAAAAACATGGATGGATTTGGAGAGTAAAAAACGGCAGTTACGGTTAGAGTTTCGATTCGGCCGGATCGAGTCGATTGTTCAATTAGAAATCCTCAATGTAAACCGTTCTGTCCATAAATATTTTTTTCGTGTACATTTTAGTAAAACTATAAATCCGAATTCGTCCTTTTCCTTTTGTGTAGGTTTTAATGTAAGTTTTTCCAAAAGTTAATCTCCGTTGCGTCGAGTTTAAACCGCGTATCTTAACTCCTCGTGTTTGTGATAAAGTGTAAGTAGGTATTTCAATGTAGATCAAAGCTCGCTGCAGACAATTCAACAAGCCTATGTAACGTATTAAAAATCAATCATTGCCTTGCAAGAAGTATCTAATTACGTACACAAGCTCATTAAGTTGAAATCTCTTAAAATAAAAGGAGTCCGCTTTAGACAGTACCGTGGCCCTCCTCATTGTTAGTATACTTGGCATTGTTGACTGTTTATAAATATTTGTGTAGAGCAAATAATGCGTGGACAAAACGTGGAAGGATAGATCACGGTTAAATTGTTATAAACAAGGCCGGGGTTAACACACACGGGTCCAGATGACATTAAAAACTCATCAAATTCCATCTTTACTGTTAACCTTATTGTTTTGTATAGATATTCTTTTGATCATATTTGAGGTTTGCGAGTAATTAAATATCAGATTTGTAAATAAATTCTAAGGCTAAGGCAAGCAATTAATTTGAGTAATAGTAGCATTATTGTCAGCAAAGTCAAGATACATGCCTTAGCGATTGTTTTGTTTTTGAATTTGCTTTATTGCGAATAAGTCCAAATTACACTTTTTAAGATAGGGTACCTGGGGACACTACAAAGTCAAACATGAAGAGAATGAATCAAGTGAGTTACATATTAATCTTGGTATACCACAAGGCAGTATATTGAGTTCTATATTATTTATAGGATATTTAAATAACATAATCTCAATTTTTTTTAAATGTTAAATATAACCTATTTGCTGATGACACTATAATATACTTATCAGATAATTATGTATCAAAAATTGGTTGTTAAAATGAATCAAGCTTTAGAAAATGTGAGTGACAGAATGGAAGCTAGTAAATTGAAATTAAATGAATCAAAAATAAAAGGTATGTTAAGAGGAAAAACACTTTAGGGAGTTGTTTCATATAAATCAGCTACAATTCATACTGAATGGAGAGATTATAGAATATGTCAAACTTATGTGAGCAACGTTATTGGTACTCATTTTGATGTTAATTAATATTAAGATACAATATATTATTTAGGGGGAATTGCAACTTGCAAGCGTCAACCCACTTTCACTATTAAGGTTTACACAACTGAATGGATTTTGACTTCTGGATCACACTGATTATTTATTTTAAATACTGTTTAAATTTGATTATAATATATGAATAGTGTTTATAAATTGGGTGTTATTTTGTTTACAGTTTACAATATTATTGTGACTCCATTCCTATTACTGCGTTATTAATTACATAAGAAAAAATTTAAGAGATTAAATATTTTGTACGTGAACTTATTGAGTAGTTTATTTATTTGTCATTACTTTAGTACAAACTTTACCGTAACGATTAATGAGAATTACTTCGTTGGAGTATTTGCCATTTTCAGTTTTGTTGATATAATTTAATTCTAAGATATAAGTTTTGAGATATAACGTAACGCAAACATAAAGTAATTAGATCGTTAACCAATCAGCTGGATTTTAGCACGTCATTGTTTGGGGATATTTGCAAATATTTTTATAGGAACAACGTACCGTCTGGTAATTCACTGATACACCTGGATTTGTGTTTAAATGTAAGCAAGTTTTTTTGTTCGTTTGGAAACTTAGCTGTAAACCATTCCCCTTATTGATATTTATAAATACCCTGGCGACCAAATGATTTGTGACAAACCCCTATTGGGTATTGATTACAAAACTTTACAACAAAATAGGAGTTCTTACAAAAACCAAAGAAACGGATTAAATAATCTCATTAGGAACATCAAAATAAAATATTACAAACAATAATTCAACAAATGTTTAAATGAATGATGGAACTTAATAAAATATTTCATGAATTGCAACAAAACAAATGTCCCATTACTTTATATTAAAGGTACAGACAGCAACATTATTAAAAATCCAAACAAAATAGTGGATGAATTTAATAATTACTTTATAGGAATTCCCAATAAACTCGCAACTCAAATAAATACGGTGAAAAATTATTCTTCATCACTAATTGAAAATAATCCTAATAGGATATCTCTTACTACTGACACTATCCACTATCATTCATGTGAAAAACGGAAACATTTTTAATTGCGTTAACCATATTATTCAATAAATGTCTGAAAGAAGGGAAATACCCAGCGCAACTTAAAATATCGGCAAACATACCATTATATAAGAAGAGGAATAGGTTAAACATGAAGAGAATTACATATTAATCTTGGTATACAACAAGGCAGTATATTGGGTTCTATATTATTTATAGTATATTTAAATGACATAATATTATAATATATGACCGATATAGAAATACAAATTGATTGCTATAACACCCAATATTTCCAAAATTTTCGGTAAAATAGTAAAGAAACAATTTGAGAAATTTATTGAAGGTAAAATAATTTATTATATTTATTATAGAGCAATCAGTATGGTTTTAGGGAGGGATGCGATACATAGGATGCCTTAGCTTATGCTATCATCTTGTACTCAAGATGCTTTGGAGTCATCAAAATATATTGCTGCTGTATTTTTCGATTTAGTTAAAGCATTATACACAGTATCGCACAACATTCTATGCAATAAAATCAAACGATACGGTATAAGATAATATCCTACTTGAGATTAGACATCAATATGTTTCAATTAACAATTCAAGAAGCACACTAAAAATTATTCAATGTGGCGTGCCACAAGGTGTTATTTTAGGACCCCTATTATTTAAAGTCTGGTAATTTCATATGCTGGTGATTCTGTTCCATTAATCACTGTTCGGTCTTGGCAGACTGTAACTAATTTAATTCAAACCAACATGTCAATTGTCAAACATTGGCTGGATCAAAACCGTAGATATCTTACTTTAAAACTAGATAAACAATCCTTGAAACCATGCATGATCCGAATTTAAACTGCACATGGGGGTATTAGGAATTGCACACTAGTGAATACTGTACTGTGTAAACATAAGCCACCGTGTGTGCAAGAAGGCAAATAGTTGTAATTATATAATTATTTGTGACCTGATTTGAAAAACTGTAGGTTTTCTTTTAATTTTTTGCTGTCATTTTGACAAAAAGGCACTATGCAGCTTCTCATATTTCACTTCTACTAACAATAGAAAAGCGCGAAAAACCGAGGTTAGAGAAACGCTTTTTGACAATTACAATTGATATCAATAATTGAACTGAGCTATTCTAATGATACGACTGCGCATGTCCGAATACCCCCCAACTTGTAAATTTTCGACAATTTTCGACCTTATTGAAATATTTAATTTGTCTCGTATTTTAAACGCGCAGCTCATATGCCTGGCTATCTAGTCATTAAATAAGATATCTATGATCGAAACATATCCTTAAATACTGAAAAAAGTATTTTATATCTTTCTTTTTATTGGAAAGTGATAATATTTTATTCGATACAATTACAATACACTATATATAATGTAACATAAATTCATGTAATTGCAGAATGATAATTAAAAAACCGATCAGATTAAGTATTTTGGTATAATAATTGACTCACACCTTAGTCGGAGAGTCACATTTGTAATATAATCAATAAAATTAGAAAATTTGTGCATTTATTTAAAACTGTACATCTCTATCTTGATTTAAAATCTTTGAAAACAATTGATTTTGGTTTAACTCAGTGTATTTTGTGATACAGTATTTTGGTATGGGTGGTGATAGAAAATTTTATTTCCACAAATTAGAAGTTGCACAAAAATTATTTCTAAAAATTATGTTAGGCAAACAGTATGAGTATAATATAGTACAGTTCATCTATATTTCATTATTATTATTATAAACATTGAGAACATTAAATTAAAAATGTTAAAAACCCTTAACACAAAAAATTCTACTTTTAAAACCTCTAAAAAATAAACAAATTTTCTTGAATTAGAGCAAATAATACTCTCGATTAATTCACCTTTCAAATAAAAAAAAAACAATCAAAATAGGTTCCTCCATTTAGAAGCCATGATGCTACGGACAGATACACATGTTAAACTTATAACGCCCCTCCTTTTTCGTTGGGTGTTAAAATATGTGATCATATCCTCTAGTGGGAAATTTACCATAAATTTTATAGGACAACAAGAATTAAAAAAAAATTCTTTGATTAGTTTCTCAAACTGTTTTATGAACTGCATAAGTTTTTGTAATGGAAATGCTCGACTAGCAGTGCAAACCTAGCGGGAGAGATTTCCCAATCAACATATACCAAACGATGCTATTTTCGTTGCATCCTTCCCTAGGATATACGAAACTGATAATCCTACTCCAGCAGAAGCTATTTCACAACATCCAGTTAAGGTAGAGCATGAAGAAGCGGTAATTGATGCTATTTTGATAACCCTTCAAACAGCACAGGACAAGTTGCAATGAACTTACACGTAACTGAAAATCTTGTGTGACAGGTATTGAATCACGAGTTACTTTATCCTTATCATCAGCAAAGTGTTCAAGCATTGCAACTTGCAGATACTTCACAACACTAGTATTTTATCACTTGTTATTGCAGCAACATACTCAAAATGATGAATTTATTTCACATATTCTCTGGTCCGATGAAGCTTGTTTTACCAGGGATGGTACCACAATGAACATATCTGGACATCCACATGCGGTCGACAAACGCTTTCCACTTAGGGTGGAATCTTCTAAAATAGTTTACTAGTATTGGAAGTACTTAATGACTGCTTCAATACAGATAGTCACAGAGTTTTTGAAAATACACAGTTTAACTTGCTTGAAAATGTACCACTCAACATTGTGAAAAATATGTGGTACCAGTACGAAGGTGAGGAAGAGCAATTATCAAATGGCCACCACCATCCATGAACTTGAATCCTCTAGATTTTTATTTCTAGGGACATATGGGGTAACTTGTACACCTAGAAGAAATTAATACATGACACCAGATGTTAGAGCAGATACAGAATGCTGCTGCTCAAATCCGAATCAAATATTTTCATTCAAGTGAGAAACTATTTGAACATTTTGAACAATCATAATATTAATAGGTATAAATATAACACGTATTTTAAATTATCAACAGACAGCATTATTTACTTGATTTGATTGGATGATGCGGATTATTTTAATGTTTATGGAACACCATTCCCTTGCGGGGTAGGCAAAACAATCCCTGCCTCTTATTTATTTTTCATTCACTATCTTTCTCCATGTTTTCCTATCTCCACATACCTCCCTAGCTCCCCCAAGATTCATACATTGTCTATGACATGCCCTTTTATTTTTAAAACCCCTTATCTTTCTACTACACTACATTCGGCCAAAGTTTTTCATTCTCTCAATGTGACCAAACCAACGTAATGTACCACTTTTATATCTATGCATCATTGTCTTTTCCTCCCACACTCTGTCATTATGAATTCATTCTTTATCTTGTCTCTTCTCGTTTTACCACATGAGCTTCTCAGGAATCTCATACCCAGAACACTTATTTTTCTTTCATGCCTTTTTTGACATACCCATGTCTCACTTTCATACAGTACTGACGGGACAAATACGCGATTGCAGATTGCTCGTTTCGCAGCCAGGCTCATGCTTTCGTTTCTCATTATCGTCCACATACTTCCAATCACACTCCTTCCAGCATTGACTCTTCGTCCAATCTCACCCTCCATTGTACCATTTGCAGTAAACATTCTACAGAGATATATACCAGTTCGTCCACTTGCTGCACAATGTCATCTTGCAGAGTAAATACTTTACTCTCCTTTCCACCTTCCCGATTCAACACCACAATCTTAGTTTTGTTCATTTTGCCTTTAGGTCCATGCTCTCACAGACTGTATCAAATTTCCTCAGAGCAGTTTGTAGCGCATCCGCACTGTCACTTAATAAGACTGTGTCATCTGCATACACCAGAAGTTGTACATTTATGTCACCAGCCATTAGACCATTTGTATAGGTACATGCTTGCCTACACATTCATCCATGTATGCATTGAACAACCACGGCGACATCTCACAGCCTTGTCACACTCCTGGCTCAATATTAAAGTATTCACTCACACCTCCTCTCACCCTAACACATGCCCGGCTACCATTGTATACTGCCCTTATTCCGTTTATTAGACCTTTATTTACACCATATTCATTTAATATTTCCCACAGCTTCTCCCTATTCACTCTCTCATATGCGTATGCTTTCTCCAGATCTACACGCACGGTACAGCTTCCTTTTTACACCTTAAACACTTTTCGATCACCTGCTCGGCACATAAGGCATACATTGAATCATTCACGCAATCTTTGTATAAGCTTTGCACCACCATACTTTAGCATTTCACCAGTGATTTCATCTACGCCTGCTTCCTTGCCGTTTTTCAACCTTCCTACCGTTTTCTCTACCTCGTTTATCCTAATATCCTTCTCAGTTTCATTCACCATTCCTTCTACATTCTCCTTATTTAACCCTTCAGTCTTACTTTCCTCTTATTGTACAGCTTTCCGAAATATTTTTGACAGAATTTCCTCACTTCACAATCGTCCCATACTATTTCATTGCTCATATCCATCACTCCTGCAGTGTTCTATTTTGGGCCACGTTTTGTATTTTTAACCCATTTCCTTAAGAGTTTTTTGTTTCCTTCAAAATCATTCGGCATTTTCTCTCTTTCTACAGCCATCACTTCCTCTTTACTCATTCTCACTGCCTCCTTCGCTTCTTTGTTTCTTAATCTGTACACCTCATATAATCGCTTGTTTTCAATATCATTTTTTGCAGCAATCATTGCCATGTACGCATCTTTTTTCTTAAATACTGCCTTTTTTAGCGCCTCGTTCCACCAACCACATTTTTTCTGTCTACCTACAGTCGCTCTTCCACATATCCGCACGGCACAATTGACAATACAGCTTTCAAGCTTATCCACACTCTTTCAACGTCAGTGTCTTTTATTTGTTCGTTCCACATTGTTTCATTCACATTCAACTGCATAATACCATAGGTAGCAGACCGCTTACTGGGCAAATCGTGCCCCGAACGATGTAGCATTCCCTACTAACGGTATCGTCCTACTACTGTGGACAGTTATTTGCCATTTAACTTTTTAACTAAGCAAAATATAACATATATTTATATAACATTTTTTTCATAGAATCACTTCACCTTTCATCAATGAGCTAGTAAATCTTTCCGTATATTAATAAACAGTATTCAATTTTGAATCAGACTAAGGCAAAAAATAGAAGCACAAGAACCCTATAATTGCTAAACTGTTTGCAATTTTATATTATAAATTCAAGCATAAAACTGGCAGAGCGACCTATTTGGTAATGTGGGAAACAAAAATAACTTTATTGTCAAACAAAATTTCTAAATTCGTTAATGATGTACAGTACACATCAAATGTACAGTCAATGGAGTAGATGAATAAAATAGGGTTACTTTTGCAAGTAAACAGAAGTATTTTTCACTTTGAAATATTGAGAGTTAAAACATTGTTTTTAAATCAGTGAGGTATTTGAGTAAGACGCTTTTACAGATTTATGCAGTTAAGGCTATTTTTTTGGTACATTAATAAAAATCTGCATAGTCTCGAATTTTTTGAAGTGTGGACAAATTGTGTATTTGGTTCATCTCAAAGTGTTTAAAAGATGGCAGGATATACTGACTTATAAAATATAGTAATAAACTTTTCATTCACTGAAAAAAATTTGAATTGGACATAAGGGTCACATCGGAACACCACTCTAGCAAGATTAATTTGATTCATTTTAATTGATTGTCTTACTGTTAAGCTTAGAGAATGCTAAGCTGGTATATTAGTCATTATTACAAGAAAAATTTAACAATAAACTGAATGTGAATCAGCTGTTTATATATTGATATTAACATTATTATTTCGATCTCAACTTCAATAATGCAGTGCATAATACATATGTCAACATATTAGGTATGTGCTACTTACTAACAACAGTTAGATTATTATTATTACTATTTTTTTTAGTATTATTATTATGTACAACTAAATTTTTCAAGAAATTTTTTAAATATTACAAAAGGCTCTTAGAAAATCTTTTTGAATCAACTATTTTTCACGACATCATCAAACAATCCGTTTCACTCTGAGAGTTATGTTAATCATTCCAAACATAATTATTAAATGGTAATTTCTTTAAATAATAAGCATTAGAATTTGTCCAAAACATTTTGAAACGATTAACAGAGGTTAAGAATCACATTTCACCTAAATTAGACTGATAACTTACTCTAATTGTAATTGCTTCTTTTGAATATCCGATTTATATGGACTGTCATTAACAATCAGTTTTTGTGCTAGACCCTCACACTGATTAAAGCGTTCACTTCCTGCATCTACACGATGCTTAAAATCATCAAATTTTGCTTGTAATACCTATAGAATTGTTTAATTAGAAATGTATAAAAATACTATGCAAACTACCATTAGATGTTCATAATCCTGTCCGTAATCTTCTGAACTAGCATGTTGTAATTGTTCAGATATCCATCGCTCAAGATCGCCTGACTCCACAAAGTACTCGTGTCGGAAAAGAGATTCCATCAATCGTTGTTGCCGTGCAACTGCTCGACGTTGTAATGATCTAACTAAATGTTCTAAAGTTGCTTGTCGTTCAGCAATTGCTTTGGATTCGGGATGACCAGACATAATAAGTGCTTGAGCGCCACGACCCATTTCAACAATTATGCTGTTGTAAGTGTCTAATTCCAATTCAAGTACTTTATGCTTTGTAAGTAATTTTGTTGCGGAATCTCTATCACGACCATAATCTGTATTTGATAGAATATCACTTTTCTCATTTAACCACGATTCAACTTCATTCGTATCGAAAAAGAATTGCTGGGCTTTTAGTGATAATTCTAATTTTGTTGTTCGTATAGTGGCATTCTCATTCAAATCTTTCCACGACGAAGTCAGAGTACTACATAATTCTTCTACCTAACAACCATAAAATACTGTTAATCATAGGGAAAAAGGAAAAATGTTTATTAGTCACATAAAACTGATTGTGCATGTGAATAGTAAGAAAGTTGTCGAATGTGTAAACTTTTGAGTATGTAAATTGTTATTTAAGCAGAAAAATTATACTTTCAAGCCAGTGTACACAAAATGCTCCACAGTTAATCGAAACAGTCCACCTCGACATATATTTTTATAACTAACTGCTATTTTGCTCATAAAATTGGAAAATGCACTGTTTCGATAAATTAATAATATTATTTGATGTACAAAAGAAGACGATAACTTATTATAAACATACCAATAAAAATAATAAGTATTAATGAACTATAACTTAATAAAATACTTATCTTTTTTGGGTTTTTTAATGGTGTATGTTAAATTATACAATCTAAACGTTTCGATAACACTTACAGTTATTTTCATCAGTAGTAATATCTATTAAAATTGTTAGAGATGTTAAAACAATTTTGTCAAAGTTGTGAATAAACATAAAACATCAAAACAGTACAAGATTGTTGCAAGAAAATTAAAAAGTGATTACACTCTCATGCACAATTAACACTAAACTCACTATACGGATCTTTCACCATTGACAAATAGCTGCAGGAAATATTACTAGTATGAAATTAATTCGCTAGAAGTTATTAAATCTTACCTTTTTCTTTTCCGGATGATTTAAATCAATCAAAGTCTCTCCACCTTTAAGAACTTTATTTATTACAGGTTGATGTCCTACAATTTCCGATTCTAATTTTTTATGCTTTTTGTAAAACATTTGGGCTTCATATAAATTTTGACCTAAACTATCAGATGCTGCAAGAGGAAGACGTTCCTTAATCCACTGCAATTCATTATCCAATTCGAAAGCAAATTGATGAAACTTTAAGGCTTCCTTAAGAGCCTCTTTCCGTATAGCTGCTGGTTCTTCTAATGCTTTAAGTCGTTTCTGTGCGTTAAGTGCGTTATCTCGTACAACTTTCGAATTAAAGTGGCCATCTTGTGACATTTCCTCACTTTGACTAGCTAAGTCTTCAACTCGTAAAGTGCAAATATTAATTTCACTTTCCAAAAGTTCATGACGTTTTAGTAAGTCACGACATGATCGTAAATCCGTTCCTAACTGTGTATTTTTCAACTGGCCATCTATTTCATCTAATTTGCTATAGACATCTTCAAGGGCGTTATTATAATCATGTTGAGCAACAGCCTCTCGTAACCGACGTCCCTTGTCTAAAGATATTCCTACCAAATGTTTCCATTCTTCATTCAGTTCATGTAAAGTCTTTGCAACATCTTCCTTCCGGTAGCTATCCTGCGCTATTAATGCTTGCCCTAATTTGTTAATAGTCCGCAACTGACCTTCATTCGCGCGCAATTCGCGTTCAAATGCCTCATGTTTTTGATGTTTACGTTCTAAATTGCTAAGATCACGGTAACTTTCGTCGGATGCTGTTTTTAGTTTCTCAGTCAACCATTTACGTAGATCAGTAACTTCAGCACAAAATTCTTGATAGTTTTTCGATGCCTCCAGAGCATTTGTGCGAGTATGACTAAGTTCTTTTACAGCTTGCCTTCGTTGTAATACTTGATTTCTCTTATCGTCAATATTCTGACTATCATAATGTTTAGCGGCAATAAGTGCATCTGCCCCATTACTAAATGTAGTTAGACGGTCATCTAATGCGTTTAATTTACCAACAAACACGCGATGTTGTTTTAAAAGCGCTTCAACCTCATCTAAGGATTGCCCAAGATCGTTAAATTCAAGTAAAGCTTGATGGCTTGATGTTGCTGCATCAATGTTATCAGCTTCCTTATTGAACATTTGCAACTGCAGACATTGCTCTAACCAATTTTGTTTTTCTTTCCAGCCTCTCAATATAGCATCTTTTTCTGCATTTAGTCGATCTACTTTTTCTGATACATCTGTTAATGTTGGGTTTGATGCCAATAATTGCTTCCCTAAATTAGTGACTTCCCTAAATTCGTCTTCATGAGCTTTAATATCTTGCTGTAAATCTTTGTGATTTTTAAGCAAATTTTGGGCAGTCTGCACATCTCTTGCTGTCGTATCAGCATTAAGTTGTTCTTTTACGTTAAAAATCCAACTGAGTAATGCCCGAGAACTATTATCGAAAATTTTATGACCAACAGCATTTTCAAGTCGATTTCTTCGTTCTTTAGCTTTGTCTTTCACTTTCAGCCATAATTCTTTAATCTCATGTTCTCTTTTGACAATGTTATCATTCTCATTTGGATGAGCCTTTTTAACTGAGTTCCCAAGAAGCTGAACTCGTTTCACTTTTTCCTCAACTGGTGCTAGTTCACGTTCTAAATTTTGGTGTCGTCTTTGTAATGCTTGTACAGTTTTAAGGTCAGAACCAATTTCTGCTATATCAAGCTGCATCATCTTCTCTAACATCCAATCTTTCGCTTCATCACATGTTCTTTGAAATAATTCCACACTGCTAGCACCTTCTAAACTTCTTTCCTTTTCAGATTTTAATCTATTTAATTTTTGCCACGCAGAGTGTACTTGTTTATGACGTGCTCGAACTTTATCGATTTGAGAGTGATTTTGTTCCTCAAACTCCTTCACTTCCTTATCCAACGAATCTATTCTTTTATTGCTAGCAAATAAATCTGTTAAAAATTTCTGAAAATAATGTGTTAGTAAATATGTAATGTGTAATAAACAAATACCTCAAATTTGCGTTTGGCTTGTTCCACATTTTCACTATCATCGTCATTAATTAAAAACTTTTCTTTATCGTTAATCCATTTTTCGAAGTCATCACATTCTCGATAAAATCTGAATAAGCGAATTGCATCTTCTAGAAGAGCATGTCGATGAGTTGCCAATTTTTGTAATTGTTCATAGGTATCGGTAATTTTCTTTTGACGTTTTGGAATACTGTCATTATCATCCATTTTTCTTTTAACTTGTTTGCTACTCTGCTTTACTACTTTCACAGGTACTTTTTGTTTAACCATCTTTGTTTTTTTCACTTTCTGCTTTGTTTTGATCTTTTCGGGTTTACGAACTTGAATTTGCATAATGCGTGGGTCAGTTTCGACAAGATAGTTAGCAGGTGCAAAACCATCTGAGCCATCTGCTCGTCTTACACTCCACCAATCTGGATTACTTTGATGAAGCAAGAACATAACTTCACCTTTATTCATATTAAATCCATGCCCTGAAAATGGATATAAAGCACGTACTTGTGGAAGTAACCGTTCTTCAGTGTGCAATTTGTGTTCTATTTTTTCAACCTCCTCCTCTTCCCATACTTCAATCGGTACCGTTCTACAATTCAATTAACTGTGGATTAATGTACTTTTTAAATTTAAGGTTACTTACTTAGTTTCTTCAACCCATTCTTCAATTGATTCCGACATTTCAGTTTCAGTTGTTAAATCTAAATTCGAAATACCTGCTGCAATAAGTTTATCGGCTTGAGTATTTAAACTATGTATGTCGCCCTTGTAGGCATTGAGCTCTCCTTGTAAATCCTTATGCCTTTGTAAGAGAGCTTGTGCACTTGGTTCATCTGAGCCATAATCGGTTGATGTTAAAATGGATGTTTTTTCATGTAGCCACGAATCAGCTTCATTGGCATCCGCATAAAATTGGTATGCAGCAACCGCATCTTGTAATTGTTTTGTACGTTCCTTCACAAGTTTTTCCAATTTCTCCCATTCTGCTTTGGTATTGTTCATTCTTTGTTGAATTTCCTGTGTACCAGAGTGCTTTTCTTGAATTAGTTGTTTACCGATATTTGCTAGAAAAAAAAAATTTAGATATGTGTATGTTTTAAGAGTGAAATCTTACAAAGTTGATCAAATTTACTTTTCCTA
The DNA here is from genome assembly GCA_036346205.1 of Vesta saturnalis. NCBI lineage: Eukaryota > Metazoa > Arthropoda > Insecta > Coleoptera > Lampyridae > Vesta > Vesta saturnalis. The sequence goes on from JARFJB010001339.1 coordinate 3,668,295, forward strand.
CTTTTTATTTCGTCTTGTAATGATTTATGTTTTTGTTGGAGACTTAAAACTCCTCTAAGGTCTTTGGCCGATATATCAGCTTGGCATATTCTTTGTTTTTCTATTAACCAAGCTTCTTCATCTTCTTGATCTTGTAAGAATTGGTAAAAATTTCTTGCATCTTCTAATAGTGCTTTTCTATTTGCACTACATTTCTACAAACAATACATAATTAATAAATATTAATTGCTTCCACATATTTGAATCTAAAAAACATTTTTATTTGTAATATTCTTCGAAAAGTTTGATAGATATAAATTGAGTTTTGTTAATTTTGGATTGTTAGAAATCAGCAATACAAGTTCTTAGTTGAAAGTGTAGAATTTGTAGTTAATTGTACTAGTATTTTATTTAAATTTATGGTGAAGGTCTGTTATTGTATGAAGTAATCAAACAATAGTTATATACAAACCTGCAATTCTTTATAGGATTCTGCCAATTCCGCCAATTTTTTCCTTAATATTTGCTCTTCTTTAGGATTTTGTGTAGCTGCCTGTTCACCTGAACGTTGAAGTTTTCGATCAGTCTCACCTAAAGATGTGACTTGCAGTTCTAGTAATGCATGTTTGTGTAAAAGTTCTTCAACAGCGAGTAAATGCACGCCTGTATCAGTAGATCCCAATTCAACTTTCAGTGCGTAAATAGTTGATAGAGTACTATCAATTTCACGTAATAAAGTCATAGCATTCATCATATTTCCTAAATTATTTTTATGTTTATTTAGCAATTTTAATAGTTCTTCCCATTTTTGTAATATTTCTGTTTCTCTGGCTTTAACTTTTTCTGAATTACGGTAATTTTCCTTAACAAGTTCTGCACACATTTGTGAAAGATCATGGAATCTTTCTTCTCGGGCTAAAATATCAGCAGATATAGCTTCATGTTTTTTTACTGTAGCATCCACTTGTGTTATATTTGAACCATAACGAGGATCAGATAAAACTTGGATCATTTCCTTTAAATAGCCTTCTCTTAAAACACTTTTACGTTCAAATTTATAATTTAGTTGCTCCAAACGTTCCTGTCTTCGTAATTCACTACGAAGAGCAACTTCTCGACTGTGTTCTGCTCGCTCTAACATATCCCATGCTCGTTCAATATCCTGTACTAATTTTCCGTCGACTGGTATAAATGCAGGTTGTCGTAATTCCTTTAGTTGTGTGTTGATGTGAAAGTATAATGCTTCAACTTCATTACGTTCTTTGTATTTAGGTGGTTTTTCTTGCGTTCTGTAATGACCAAATTGAAGTAGGAGACTTTGGATCCCTTCTAGCGAATTTGGAAACTGGCGATCGTTTAATTGTGTTATTCTTATGCGAATCCATTCCAATAAAGCTGTGATAAGCTTGTCATAAATTAATTTCATTTTATCAGCCTCCATCATTTGACTTATGATCTAAAAGCATTCCAATTATTAACAGTTATGTATAGTAGTTAGCTATAATCATTTATAGTAATAGATACAATGTCTCAATAAACAGATATTTTTTTTAATATTTTAGATACAAGGGAGTGATGAGGATAACATGAAATAATTCCAAATTAAATAATTACTCAACATTTGACATACTTTTAAAAATGGATGCTAACAAATTAGTGTTTTAAAAATTACAGAAACAAAATGTTCAAATAATGATGAATCAGTTTTTACATCAAACTCAAAATCTTTGAACATTATTCTATTCGGCATAATAATGCTAGCAAATTTGACAAACTCAACAAAACTTTTCATCAATAAAAGGCAGATTTGAAAATTTTCAATAATGGGGAGGCTTGTCATCAGATAAAAATACTTCAAAATCAATTTAGTAAATAGTTTTAAGTCCTGAATAATTCGAAATACATATTAAAATTAGATAAGGCTTCAAAAGAAATTAGTACAAGAATTGGGTGGACAATTAACAGCAAAAAAACATGTTTTTGTCCCAAAAACAAGAAAGAAATCAAACAATTCAATATTTTCTAACATGAGGTATTTCAAATTAGTCTATTAGAACCTTAATTTGTACAGTTTCTAAGCAAACTAATACTGCGATTAGATCCCTGCACAATGTACTGAAATTGAACAAAATTTTTTCCTTACATAATGCCAAATTATCAACAAAATAACTCATATTTTGTAAGGAATATCTACTTCTGCGATGAATCAAAATTTTCTTTTTTAATGGATTAGTTAATAAACCTAACTGCAGATACTGGGACAATCAAAATCCGCATGTATTTCGTGAGGATCATACACATTTTTCTCAATAAGTTAATAGTTGAGATGATGTCATCAATGGATTGATTTTTATTGAAGATAACCAAACTAGACGGATATACGTTGATTTTTTAGCAAATATCATTGATCTGTTCCCAGTAATTGGAAGAACAAGTTGACGAAGAAGCGAACATGATTCTTAGCGAGCCGAATCTGTTTTTTTAGCATGATGAAGTACCCCTTCATTACGGAAAATAGTATAGAAGAGGTGCTCTAGAATCGCCCATCCAGATAGCACACCGTTTGATTTGGAGACATTTAAAAACACAAGTATACTACGCCCGAAAGTATAAGCAAATAGAAGTAGCGAAGAATGAAACAGATTACCTCTAAACATTTCAATGTGTGTGAGAAGAATTCGAAAAAAGATTGTGTTATTGCTTAAATAATAATGGCGCACAATTCAAATATTTGATCTTTAATCTAAAAAATTAATTTGGATTGAAATTTTGCTAAGTAATAGAAAATTAAAGTATATATGTACAGGGTGGCCAGATTTCGTGTGAACTGTAGGTAAAGTATTAATCAGCAAATTTCCACTTTGCATTATTTCATTATCAACAAAAAATGCCTAAAAGGTTTTCAAATGTGTGAATTTATTTCAATAAAAAAAATGTTGGTGGAAAAAAGCTGGGAGTATACATGTTAATAATGCAACTCGAATGAGCAGGCATTCGGTAACTTGTAAACAAGCTCCAATTGATGTGAAAAATATGTTTCCGGTTGAACAGGTAAGTTATGTGCAAACAGATATGTGCTAATTGAATAACTAAGGCTGAAAACGGGTTTTAGAATTGTTCAGGTATTGATATCAATGGACAGTTTGACAAACAAAGTACAGGCAGTGCACATTCTGATTCTACAGCTGTGTGTAAAACATCTCAATCAACATCGTTACAGTCTCAGAGTGCAATCAAAAGCTTTTTTGATTGAATGAGCACCACTGAAAAGCAGAAAGTTGATGAGGCAACTAGCAAGGGCTATTTCTGCAACTTTCAGAGGTTTTTGTCTTGTTGAGAATAAATACTTCCTAGAATTTCTCAAACTCATCAGACCTGCCTACAATTCACCTTCAAGGTATCAGCTTACTAGGTAAACCAGATTTTCTTTAACTTTACATGATATGTTTTAATCTTATGATTTTTCTTCAGATCAAGAATACAGAAGAATCCAGAAATTAGTTAAAAAGAAAATAAATCAATCTGAAAATATGTCCATTTTAAGTGATGGCTGGACTGATGTGAATGGAACAGCATTAATAGATATAATCATCACAACGCCAAAGCCAATTTTATACAAGACAATTAATTCAGGAATCGAGCAGCATTCAGGAGAATATACATTTAAAATTTTAGATGACTGCATACAAGATGTTGGCCAGAACAAGATTTTAGCTGTTTGCACTGATAATGCTCCAAACATGAAATTAACCTGGAGAAAGATTCAAGAAAAGTACCCAGAAATACTTACCTACGGGTATGTTTCCCATTCATTAAACTTAATGGCAAAAGATATCTTGAATCTTCCGACATTTTAAAAAATATATTCTCAAGCTAAAAAGAGAATACAGTTTTTTAGAAATAAACATCTTCCACAGCCAGTGTTGAGACGAGTACAACTAGAAAAAAATGGTTCTGAAATTTCTCTTTCTGCTCTCTCTGATACAAGATGGTGTGCTGCAGCATTCAGCTTTGAAAGCATACTTAAAAACAAGGAATATTTACAGCAGACTGTTCTAGATAGCATGCTTAGAAATTCAATAATCCCTTAGTGCGTCGATGTGTTTTAGACGAGGATGTTTTTTGGCCGCAACTTGAAACAACATTTCAAATTTTGAAACCAATTTTGTGCTCCATTTACGAAATAGAATATAACGCTAATTCTATTGTAAAAGTGACACCTGGAATAAAAAACTTGGAAAGTGCTGCAGAAGTTTACCTAACCAACTTAAATCAAGAAACTGGAAGAGAAGTAAGGATGATTAAATGAGTCAGAAAAAAATTTCTTCATCACAGTGCTCATTTAGCAGCATACTTACTGCATCCATAATATCGTGGAGACGGATGCACTGAAACTGAAATAGAAGAGGCTATTGAATTTATCGTCAGGTTTTCGTGGGAAAGAACTGAGCTCCATTCTTCAATGCCCCAATTCACGTGTTCTTGTGCCCACTGTAATCTTGCTCTCCGATTTCCCTGACGTAATGCGGGAATCCTCAAAGGTCCCCTGGCGCGTAAACCAATATCATGTAGTCTATTTCTGATGGTTTGGCCACACACATTCACATTGTGCGCATTTGCCAAGGCCCCAACGAGTTAGCGAGCAGTAAAATACACATTTCTGCGAGCTCTGCCTTTCGGCTACATCTCCAAATTCTTCATATTGATGCCACAATCGCGAAATCACACTTTGTGATCGGTGGAAATGAAGCGCAACTTTGGCCCTCGATAATATTCACAGCAATTAACATTTGAACACGTGATAAATGTTGACGTTCCATAATCACAGTTAATGAAAACAATCGTGTTTTGTTAAATTTTTCACTTTGTTAAACTAAAGACTATGAGAATCTAAATTGACAGAATTGGACGTGTTTCTGTTTTTCGTAAATAAAACAGTTTTCTGTATAGATAAATTTTCACGGCATATTCTATTTTATACGGCAAAAATTTGTGAATCAAACGGTATATTTTTCAAAAAAATGTATGAAGTTCTTGCGAGGAAAAAAAGTCATGTTCCTTAGACATTTTTGATGTGTTTGTATGTTGTTTCTCCCTCATTAAAAGTCTGATTCTTGTGTTTGTCAAAATTGAAAACACAATAATATCATTTTTAACAACTAAAAATTACATAATAAATACTGCAGTAATTGATACATTTTAAGACAGCCTCGACAGTATGCTGTTGCCATATCTAACCTAAAGGTTCTATGCCAAGAGAAACCATATGTCATTTTCCCCATTGAAAAGCCTTTTTCGTGTGTTTTAGAAACATACACATGATAATATTACTTTAATTAACAACATTTTCTTGAAATCTAAATCAATTGAAAATATATGTGGAAAATGATGTGTAATGATCCAAAGATCCAGAATATAAAGTAGTTTAATTTATGAAATATTTATGAAATAGGAATTTTCTTCTTCAAATACATTCGTACATACTTATTTGCTTTTGGAAACTAACATGGGAGGTTGCATAAGTAAAAAATAATTCAGAAAGTAAAATAATAATGGACAATCAAAGAATCATCCTGTAAATGATATTATGGAAAAACAATGCAAGAAACAATTGTAGATAACAGATACATTAAATTCTTTAATTTATTTTGATGTTCAATAGATTTCAAAGATTTCCCAACACCAAAAATTCCCCGTAACAGAAAGTTAACTAAATAACACATGGGAAAGTAATAATATGAACTATATTATTTTTAAATTAAAATAATAATATAATGTTAGTAAGTTAAGTTAATTTATAAATACCGTAATTCCTATTTTGTCTGTTCAGCATCAATTAGTGTGGCATTAATTCAGTACCTTTACAATTTTTTTATATAGCTATTTACATAACAAGTTCTAAAATAAGTGTGTTTTTGCACTAAATGTGAGGATTAAACACAGTGTGTACAAAAAAACAAGCAATTTTGCACCATGTTTCATACATGATTTTTTGTAATTTAGTGATTGTGAAAAACCATCACATACGATTCGTTTTAGATTTATTTTGATTAAACTAAAATATAGAAATTTTAATGTTACTTATAATACTTTTTAAAATTAGTATAATTTCTGAATCACAATGATCAATCATTAATATTTCTTAAAAATTGAAATCTTGTTTTACCACAAGTAGTAAAATGAGATTTCATTTTAACAGTTTGACAATTAAAGTGTATGTCAAAACGATGACATTTTGTAACTAAATTACAAAAAATAATATTATCATGTTTATATTCTTAAGATGTACAACAAACAGAAAAAAATAAAATTTAAGCCATAACTTACAAACATACCAATATCTTCATTTTGAACTACACTATCTTAATCTACCCTTCTATATTTCCTTCCTAAAAAATATATATTGGATTACTCAGTGGCTCAGCGGTAAAGGTGTCAGACTTGTAAGTGCAGGTATCAAAGTTCGAATCTGAGAGTAGTCAAGTGCTTGGGAAAAAATCATATCACATGAAATCGACTCAAGTGTGATAACAGTCCTCCTCAGGACTAATCCTGATGACGGAGGCAGAGTCCGCTTCAGAAACGTCGCGCAATAAAAGCAAAAACTGTGGAAATAGGTGGATCAACACAACTAATAGGAAACCACAGTTACTAAACACTTATAATACAGAATGAATTGTAAGTTGACATTTTGGTTATGTGAAAATGTAAACTTTCACTTATCACACATAATAAAATACTTATCTTTTTTGGATTTTTTAATGGTGTATTTTAAATTATACAATCTAAACATTTCGATAACACTTACAGTTATCTTCGTCAGTAGTAATATCTATTAAAATTGTTAAAAGATGTTGAAAACAATTTTGTCCAAGTTGAAAAATTAAAACATAATTTTGGCAGACAATGGAGCTGACATTAGAAATTTAAAACAACATGGGGATTGGAAAAACGATGCTGTTGCTGAAGGGTATGTGGCAGACTCCATCGAAAACAAGAAGAAAATTGACAAAACCTTAGGATCTAGTAGCGTACAACAAATTAGTAACCGAGAAATATCCATATCAACATCTTCAAACAGTTCAAGCGAATGTCTTCTTGAAACATTGGGGGGAATTTCAATTACCGGAAATTCCAATTCCACCATTAATATTAACATCAGTAAACATTAATTTCTTTAATATTACATTAATTACAGCTCACATTCTAACTGTAGTATTAATATAAATAAATAATTTGTTCAATTTCTTTGTTTGTATTTCGTCGTCAAGATGACTTTATGGCACAACATTACAGCATGCATGCCATAAAGTGACAAATTATTAATCATTTTGACATTAATAACCAAGGCATTTTAACGCTAGTCGACGACAAAATGCTTTTATAATTTTTCTAGTGTGCGTGTAGATTTCGTTCATTTTTAATTATGCTTTAATGCTTTTAAACTCATATAACTTGTAATAATTGTAAACTTACAATTCAATTATAACTTCCAATTGAATTTATTGTCTGGTATAAGTAATTGACACTTTTTTTTAGGTTGCATGGGATATAAAAAGCAACGCAGCAATTGCCAAATAGTGTGCTTCGGGGATAGCGTGACGCTGACAGCCGACAGCGAAGACAATTTACAACGAATGCTTTTCCAACTAAACAAAACAGCAAAAAATTACAATATGGAAATAGCAATTGAGAAGACACAGACGATGGTAATAGCGAAAGAACCAGTACGTTGCAAGATAATAGTGGCAGAAAGGATTATCGAACCAGTAAGTAGATTCCAATACCTGGCAGTGAATATCATAAGCAACAGAGAAACAACAGAGGAAGTGAAATTACAAAGAAATAAGGCGGCGATGATATCAGGGCAACTCAGAGACATAACATGGCAGAATAAACACATAAACATTGAAAGCAAGATAAGAATCTATAAGACCTGTGTAAGACCAATATTGACCTATGGAGCCGAAACAAGAAGCGAGACCAATAAAACGAAACAAACAATGAGAACAATGGAAATGAAGACTTTATGTATGATAACTGGGAAAATCCTCAGAGGTAGAATCAGGAACACATAGATAAGAGAAGAATGTGGAATAGCAGATGTGGGAAAACGGGCCAGAGATAGATGAAGAGGATGGAGAGACCACGTGGAGCGGATGGACGATGGGAGACCCGCCAAAATAATAATGAGGGACGAACCGGAAACTAACCGGCCACAAGGCCAGACCACCCAAACGGTGGAAGGACAGTTGGGTCTCGACATCCACAGAAGAACGGTAGAGGAACATTAGGGAAAATACAGGACTAGTCCTATATTAAGAGGAAGAAGAAGAAGTTATTTGTTTTAACTGTTTCTCTTGGTTTCTGGAATTGTTGAAGTAAATAAAAAATGTTTATTTGTCAAGCACCTTACTGGTGTGGGTTAGTATTGTTTTTGCAAAATATGATTAACATATATCAATTACTGGAGTATTTACTCTGTAACTCCGCAGTTATTCGAAATAATATTATCATGTTTATGTTTTTCAAAAGCACAAGAAGGAGGATTTTCAATGGGGGAAAAATAACATATGGTTCCTATCAGTTTTTATGTAGCTCTATTCCTTCATATATACTTTACCTGAAAATTACACAAAATCTAGCTACCCCTAAAACTAGAAACGCCAAAGGACCACCCAGCATCGCCAGAGGTCAAACATTCTTAAGAAGATTGTTTAACTATGATACATTTCAATATCAGTAACATCAACATGTATACTCCTAAAATTAGCGTAGGCCATTGCAGCACAATCGTTTGAAGTCTATTACATAACTTGATGCTAATTTGTGACCATAAAAAAATTTGGTACACATATCATTAATAATAAATTACGGGTTGTGTATGCTTAACATAAACTTAGCAAAACATATATGTAATTTGCTATCAGTTGAAACGAAATCATTTACGTGTTATAATTTGGTGCTACTTTGCTACCCTAAACTGAAATTTGTTGCTCATATTTTTCACAATTTTTTTGGGCTTAAACTTTATGAAAATCACGAAAGCCCTATAACGAAGCATGCTATCAGGATGATTGATATATTATACTTTTGTGCTAATTTGGTGCCATTTTGCTTCCCATAAATAATAATTTGTTGCACGTATTTTTCCTAAAATGTTTGGGCTAAAATGAATCATGAAACCCTTATAATAAAACATAGTATCCGGATTATATGCTAATTTGCTGCTACTTTGTTACCCTGAGATAAAATTTGTTGCTCCTATTTTTATAATCTATTTGAACTAAACTCACGAAAACCTAATAACTAAGCATGGTATCAGGATGATGGATATACCATAATTTGGTGCTATTTTTTAACGTTAAAATGACACTGGATGGTCAAATGTTTTATAAAAATTTTGGGCTAAAACGTTATTGTAATCACGGAAACATACAAACGCATGACATCAGGATGAATAATGTACTATAGTTTGGTGCAAATTTGGTGCTAATCTATAACTCCAAAATGATATTTAATGTTCCGATTTGTATAAAATTTTTGGAGCAAAACGTTATGGAAATCACAAAACCTTATCACAAAACACGCTATCATGATAATTGATATGTCATAATTTGTTGCTCGAATTTTTTTATAAAATTATTGTTATTGGGCTATTATGCTTCTTTCATGATTTTTATAATGTTTTAGTCCAAAATATTTAAAAAAAAAATGCGAGCAACAAATTAGCACCAAATTATAGCATACCAATCATCCTGTTGCCATGTTTTGTTATAAGGTTTTTCGTCATTTGCATTATGTTTTAGTCCAAAAATTATAAAATAGTAATCCCCTTGATAGTATGCTTCGTTATAGGGTTTTTGTGCCTAATTAATTCAATTAATTCCAGTTTAGGGTAGCAAAGTAGCACCAAATTATGACACATAAATGAAATCGATACAATTGTTAGGTTAGTACTTCTACCTTGGCTGTGCTAACTTTATGTTAAGTAGGTACAGCCCTTAATTTCTGTTAATGATAGGTGCACCAAACTGATTGTGCTGCAATGGCTGTGCAACTTTAGCAATGTGTTATAATTAAGATAGCAATGTCATACTGTAAATAGCATAAAAAAATAATAATACATATAATTTGTCAATAAACAGTTATCATACTTTTTTATATTTTAGACACAACAGTAACGGTAGTTTACATTTTGTTTTGACAATAGAATTTACCTTTGCTATTCTTCTTCCACTTTTGGCTTCGTTCTTCATTCTTGCAAATGTATGGTAATACGAAGCAACATAAGTCATTATACTCTTCTCATCTGGTCTGGTGTTATCCACATCTTCTGCATCTAAAAGTGAAGGTATTCCTAGTTCGTTACTGGCTACGTCAAAAGCGTGATTCAAATTGTCTATATGTTTATGAGGTATTAAGTTATTGTAATCAAATAAATCGGGGCGATGTGCATGAATAAGTGCATTAAATCCTAATCCGCTACGCCAAGAACTAGTGAAGTCAGCAATGTGAACATTTGCGTATCCGTGTGTTTTACGTTGCGCCCATAATAATAAGGCATCTTTGGCTGATTTTTTTTCCGAACTTTCATTTTGTTCGTCCTGATAAAATAAGTATAATTTATTACAATACAATATTAACGTAAACTTACGACATCAATTTCAATTTCTTGAATTTGAAACCTTAAAATAATAGTCCATATTAAACCTAAAATAAGTCTGGGATTGCCGTCGACTATATCTTCGGCACCTATACTTTCAAGGCGTACCTTGGTATGTAAAAATGCTAAACTTTTATTAACATTTTCAATTCTATGTACCCGCATTTTTCCATTATTTGGTTTTGCAAGCTTCTCTCCTGATATTATTTCTAATAATTTTAATAAATTTTTACCATCTGCTAGATCTGTAAACAGATCTTCCACTTCCATTCTAGCCTAAAAAACCAAAAGTATTAATATCAATCCAATAGTTTGATAAAGTACCTTTTGAAGAAACGAGTTCATCCATTTGGTAAATGTCTTCTTTTGTATGTGTAAACGTTCCTCTTGCAGGAACCTAATACGGCCCTGCTCAAATTTTTGTACCTCATCTCTTTGAGTCATGTTGGTTTTTTGCAGAGAATAAGAAGGTTCCTTTGGTTCATAATGTACGGACGCACCTGGAAAAAAAGAATAACTGTTTAAACAAACCACTATTACCAAGACGTTGTTCGTACATAAAGCTGCAACACTTTATCTTTAACAGTTCAGTTGTTATCTTAAATTAAAGTAAAAAATAAACAAGATAGTACAAAGCAGAGATAAGCCTATTTAAACATATGCCAACTATTTAATGATTGCTTTTATTAAAACATTACATAGTGGATACGTCTGTTTGTTAGTTATTAACAATGTATTTTTTAGAAAATCTGAAAATGATGCAAATAAGAACAATATTTCCCTCCTATATACTGTTTTCAAAATATATGTAAACAAAATAAGTCAAGATAATTTAGAGTGCCAGCTGCAACTACCTTGAGGCCCTGTTCACTACCTACGTTAAGTTGAATACTAAAAATTCAAGAATATGTAATTTGGAGCGAATGATCTCTAATTGGCTATGATAACAGTAGCGTAGAAGCTTCCATTAAATTAATCTAGACATAATGAGAAAAGTTTGAAAATAAAAGAAATCAATAATCATCAAATGATTTAGTTTATCTTTACCAATAAACGTCAATTGATTTCTGTCTAAAAAGCACTACATTATTAACATTCCTTTCAAGGCATTTTTAAAGATAGCAGACCAATATTAGTTATCTTTTCACAGATAACGATAAATCACTTAAATGTACCCGCTATTGGCTACTGTAAATGGGACAATTAAAAACAGAACAATGAAAAAATGCAATATATGATATAGATTATCATTTTGAAATGTAATCTACATTGGAATCCTTGTAAAATCTTACTGATTATATTACTGAAACTGTGTGTTTTAGAATATAAAACAATGTTATTAGTTTGTCACGGTCAACAACTACAATTACACAATTCTTAAGGCAATTAAATTTTCCTGTCGTAAATATTATTATGGCAGATATTTATGTTCTTCATTCAGAGTACTGTATAAAGGTAGAGGTGAACGTATTTAATTTTAAGAATCAAATGGTAATTGGGCAAATTTTGTAATCAGGATTTTCAAGATCGTGCCCTTTAATTTGGCAAAGAGCATGACCTCAAGTGTGTAGTGTAAAAAAGGAAATTCAGATATTTGAAGCTTAATTAAGCATAATAAATAAATTTTGCTTAATTCTAAGTAATTATTCAAAAGTTTGTAAGGTTAAGCTCGCACAAGGAACTAATTGTTTCATGCAGTTCATCAAACCCTACGTTTCATTAAAAATGCAACATTTTCAAAATAAAAATAGTTGGTTTTGTCGGAAACTATAAACTCCATATCCTAACAGGAGTTTTACCTTCATGTATCTCTAAAATTCTTAAGTAACGTATAACGTAAGCAAGGTGAAGTATCCTTTCTCATCAATTGTACTCGTAAAGAGCTGTTTTGGATTATGCTCGTATTCGGAAGAGCATGTTGGCTATATCAAAGCTATCAACACCGGTCGCTCAAACCTTTGACTACCTATAGCCTCTTTTTCATACCTTCGTATCAACCTTGTTTGTTAATGTTATCAAGTACTCCCCTATTTCCATTTTTCCACAAATCGCAATTCCCTTAATATATTTATCTTTCTTCTTGCACTGCTCGACCTGTTTCAATTATACTTTATTTTTAACATTAATTAATAATAAAATTAAATAAAAAAATTGTTATTATTATTAGTTTTAACGTTTCCTACTTCACACCTTACATTTTTTCTCCACACTTACATTTCAAACATATCCACATCTTTTGGTCAGCCATCTTCAATGTCAGGTGTACGAAAATAGCCGGGTCATATTTCATGTGTATAATTAGATGCTTTTTAAAATTAAATGTTGCGCTCCAATAGGAAATATGCAGTAATTATGTACTTATATAGCGCCATTTTTCGTAGTTAAAGAAAAATGTTATAAATAAATTTTACAGGAATTACACGGCTAACTTCACAGTCCTCACCTTCTGTATAAACCATTTTTTCTCTTATTTTTTTTTTATGATTGTGAACCTGAACAGGCTAAATTAGGCCTATCGTGCTAAAGCACTCAGGAACACTTAGGAGGATGGATAGAGGGATAATGAATTGCCAATAGATGCCTATGAACAGCTACCTTAAATTTTCTCATATCATAAGTGAGAGGAAAACAGGAACTAGAGATCATCCCGGAGTTTAGAAGCCGTGTAGAAAATGTGGATTGCGCCCGATTGGTACGACAAGTGGAGATTTGTCCTGCATACTGATGATGTGAATGAGCGAACCGAGTGTTTCTCGCAAAGACAGCCCGAGATGGTATCAAAGAATATAATTAAGCAGCACAATAGCCGTTGTAATAACGATAATACAAAGAAAGAACTGAAACCATCCTATGCTCAAAGGACCGTATGTGAGAAGTTAAGGACGGTAATTTATAAGCCTAATCGCTCTCTTTTGAATACGATCAACGATATCGAGAGCGTATTGGGAAGCACTAACCCAAAGGTGAGAATTATATTCCAGATGAGGCCGAATTTGGGCCTTATACAGCAGAAGGAGTTGTCGAGAGGTAAAGTACTGCTTAGATCTGTACAAAAAGCCTACTTTACGAGCAGCTGTTTTGGTAACTGACAGAAGATGGTCAACCCATTAGAGATTTGAAGACACAGTCATACCCAACAGAGTAATAGAGTTTGAAAACTTAAGAACTGAGCCATTCATACTTACAACAGGAAATGATCAATCTTTTTTGGCGGACATAAGGCAACACTGAGTTTTGTTAGCATTAAATTTAACTAGATTATTGCTTCCCCATTCGAGAATACGTTGAATGTCTTTGTTGATTGAATTTGCCATTTCAGCTTTAATATAGAAGATGGATTATCACTATGAGTAGACTGAGATGAACTACAGTGAAGAGTGCTATCGTCAACAAAGCAATGGATGGGGTTACTTGTTGAAGAAATAAGGTCATTTATGTACAGTAGAAAAGTGTAGGCGCTATAACGGATCCCTGTGGTACGCTCGCGTTAATGCTAACTTCTTTTGAAAAAGCCATCAACTACGACACATATTCGTCTTTTATCAAGGAAACTAGAAACCCAGTTGATGAGCGTATCATTTAACCCAAACGAGGTGAGTTTGGCAAGTAAACAACTTGGTCAAATGCCTTTGAGATATCTAAAGCGACTACAACTGTTTCACCCGACTGCTCTACTGTATTGTTCCAAACTTGGCTCACATATGAAAGAAGATCGCCAGTTGAACGACTTTGCCTAAACCCATATTGGTGGTCACTATGGAGTTTGTTAGTTTCACGGAACGTGAGCAGTTGCTGATTGATGGCTTTTTCCATGATTTTATCTTATACAGCAATTAAGCGCTATGAGCTGTTTTGAGCCGCTAAAATAAAATTTTACGTCCTTGTAGGACATAAGTTATTGCAAAAATTTCAGCGCCACGGCTTTCACAGTCGTAAACTCCTGCATAAATAATTTTTTTCTCATTGAGTAATGGTAATTAGGCGCCAATTATGTGCTGTTTTGGGCCGCCAACACGAAAATTTGCGCACCTATAAGAATTATTGCAAAAATTACATCGACAAGCATGTGAATAAACCAATCTTTTCTTGCGCGATAATTAGGCACCTATTCTGCGTCGTTGAGTGTTAATTAAATTTCGCACCCTTATGAGAAACAAGTTATTGTAAAAATTACATCGTCAGAGCGAAGTTAGTCGTTCCTTGTGTGTTAATTAGATGTTAATTATAGGCCGTTTTGCGTAAATTAGGGCATAATTGGTGTCTAATTACTGCATCGTAATGGATAAGCAACCTTATGAACTTAAAACATAAGTAATCAAATATAAATATATCTGTAATGGAAGAAGTGTAGTTTTAATGATAATACAATAAAGATAAAAACAATACAAGTGAAGCAATCAACAGGTAAACAACAACACATTTAAATGAATTCATTACAGTGTAACAAAAACTAATTTCCGTAAAAGTTCACAGTTCGATGTAATTTTTACAATAGGGCGCAGAATTTAATTTTAACAGAGCACAATAAGCGCCTAATTATCATGCAAGAGAAGATGTATTTCTAACCTTGTCGGTGTAATTTTTGCGATAACTTATTTCTTATGTGAACACAAAGCTTTATTTTAGCGGTGCAAAATGGCGCGTAACTGGCACTGCATAAAAAATTGATTTACGTAAAAGTTCACGGCTATGAAGTTATCCGTGCCAATGTAATTTTACATAACTTCTTTCCTACTAAGATAGATAAGTTTTTTCCTATAAGGGCACACAATTTTATTTTAGCGCGGCAAAACCACACAATTATCGCCAATTACTGGATAAAAAAAATTTTTTATGCAAAAGTTCACGGGTGAAGTTAGCCGTGCTAATGTAATTTTGCAATAACATCTTCCTTATAATGCCACAAAATTTTATTTTAGCGGCGCACAACGACGCAGAATTGATGACTAATTATAGCGCAAGAAAATATTAATTTATATGTAAGGATATAAAGTTAGTCTTGTTGATGTAACTTTTGCAATAACTTATTTCCTATAAGGGCGCACAATTTTATTTTAGTAGTGCAAACCCCCAAAATTGGCGCCTAATTACTGCATAAAAAATTAAATTATGTAGAAGTTCAGCCGTGCTAATGTAATTTTACAATAACTATTCTAAGGGCTCAAAATTTAATTTTCACGGAGCAAGACTGCCCATAATGGGTGTCTAATTATGGCTCAAGAAAAGATTAATTTATATGTAAGGATGTGATGTTAGTCTTGTCGATGTAACTTTTTCAATAATTTCCTTCGTATAAGGGTGCAAAATTTTCTTATAGCGGCGCATAATGGCACCCAAATGGAACCTAATTAGTGCATCCAAAAAATTAAAATTTACGGCCGTGAAGTTAGCCGTGACAATGTAATTTTATAACTTCCTTCTATAAAGGGGAAAAACTTATTTTAGCGGCGTAAAATGGCGCGTAATTAATCCAAAAGTTAGGGGCTCACGAAGTTAGCTGTGTTTATAGAATTTTTGATACAACTTACTTCCCATTAGGGCGCCAAATTTATTTTTAAAGAAGCAAAATGGTGCATAATTAGCGCCTAATAATACACGTTTAAATCGCATTCTTCAAAAAAGACCCGGCTATCTTCACACATAACATTATTCAAGAGGATTTCTTAAGTTATTGTCCACTGTTCTACACGATAAAAATCTTTTTAAGCTACAGCTTCCTCCGCAATAGTTTGTTTTTATTTTCTCCATTCAATTTGCTCCATTTATTGCTTAGGGTAAGCATATATTTTACTTTTTCCATACTTACTTGTATTCTAGGTGACATCTCACTTTGTGCTGGTAGTAATACAGTTAAGAAATCTGGACGATGGATACTTTCATTTTTCCATCTACATCAAGCATTTGAAACACATATTGAACAAAGTATTTGATAAGGCAGCAACCTTTCTTACTTTGCTTACTCAAACATTTACTCACCGATTGGATATAGATTCTTGCCTTTCCAATACATTCCATTTTCAATAACTCTTACTAAAGCTATTAAGCGTGTATGTACACTTTCTTGCATTGTCATTCTTTTGTTGTTCTCGTTAGTCTCGTGTTGCTACTCTTTTTCATTGCAGTTTCCATTTCTTGTCCCACAATTTTCTATACAGTATCGTCTTCCGCTTCAAGTATTAATTCTTCAAATAATCGGACAAAACCACCAAACGAGATAGGACATACTGAAATATCGCTACAACCCGAGACCGATGTCTAAATTACTGGTCAAAATTTCTACAATTAGTAAGAGAAGATCTAACATGAAAAAAACCTTACGTATGCGAGTGCTGAGAGGTGATAACTAACCTGGAAAAGGATATGTCCAATTGCGACGAAAATTTCAAAAAAAGAGATGTTTGAATAGTCCGGAAGTTATCAAGCTAGAAGAAGTAATACAACTCATGAAGATAAGGTTCCAATCGCGAGAAGCTTTGGGAACAAAAAAGAAGAACAAGTTGATTGCTAGTCCCTCTAGTGGAATAATTATCAAGCTGTTTGTTGCTACTGTAAACTACAATATAACACCGAGAAATATCCAAAATTTCAGTGATTATTATGATCGGCAAAAATCAAACTAATAAAAGAAAAAGGATTGTATCTCACGTTATGACAAATCACAAACATAAAGTAAAACTACTCCCATCATACATTGCTTCACTAGGTCTCCAGGTCAACGCCAAAAACGAACAAAAGAATGGTGCCTGCCTGTATCCACATCGGAGAAGATAAGGAATCAAGAAATATGAAGTAATGACAACGCAGTTTTGGTATCATCAATCGTACGCACATAAGATTTAATAGAGAGGTATAATTTGTTGAAAGCGAATCCAGGATCACAAGTATCCTGAAGGAGTGTTCCCGGTAAATAATCTTACACGGCAGGTGTCAACACTTTTTAAAAGATGAAAAGTATATTTAAGTGTTTGAGAGCAGCATCATTCATTCTCTAAAGTAAATACTAGTATAGGTTGACCACTGATCCAACAGTCATTGCTCAACCCACAAAAGGGTAATTCTAGTCTTTAGAAAGTGAGACTGCTCTCAAACCCTTAGTGGCAAAATTGTCAAAGTTTAAAAGTGGCCAGTTATTTAAATTGAAATGTTAGAATAAGAAAGGAAATTGTAAGGACTTAGTTGATGTTATTAATTTAAGTAAAATTATGTTTATCGCAATTATGAAATTAAGAAATACAAAATTTCAACATTAAACAATGTAGTGTATGTAATAGCCATTGTGCTGAAGTAAATGAAACCTTAACAGAAAACATGTTAATACTAAGAGGTCAAGTTCGGAAATAAATTGAGGCTAGGAACGAAAAGGGAGAACTTTAGTAAAGATAAAGAGATAATGGCTGATTAAGACTCTCATCTTAAATCATTATTGAAGCGACCTGAATGTTCGATAGAAGTAGGAACAATAAGTATAAAAAATGTAGAAAAAAGACTAAATTATACTCATAAATCCAAAGACGAGAAGTTACGAAATGAGAATTTTTCAGTTAAGCAACAATTGGTATGATAAAAAAGAAGGATCCGTCAACTAAAAGGACACTTGTTGAACGAATTGACCCTAGACGTTGTGGTCAATAATAGCACTTATGTTCAAATGAATTCCAAAAATATACAAATAATTTATATAAGACAATTTTGTTTGCGATGTAGGAAACTTTGGTCGTAACTTGAACAATTGCATGAAATATGGAAACAAAATATGAGCACTTATTAATGAATCAATTAAAACGTATGTAGAACGGAAGTAAAAGTAATCTGTTGTATTTCTTGGATTCATTGAAATTATTAAATAATTGTATTGTTTCTTTTTGTATATATTGAATTTGTTGAAATAAGTATATTTGTTAGTTATTTAAATTCTTACGTAAAATAGAAAGTTTAAGATATAATGTAATAGTATTAAGAATAAATTTAGTCACAAAATTGTCAAAGTGTTAAAAGTGGCCAGTTATTTAAATTGAAGTGTTAGAATAAGAAAGGAAATTGTAAAAGAGTTAGTGTAAAAGAAGTGAGGTGTAGTGGAATAGATGTATAATTAAAAGTAAGAAACTTTATAAATTTCCCTGGCAGAAGAAATAAAATAAATTGTCAATTATAAAAGTTATGTTGGAGGTGATGTTAGATTGATGTAGACGTAATGTATGTAAATTGAAATCTCGTCTACCAATCCATCGTCCGAGAAATATCTCATCTAAATAACGCCGAACATTTACACCAAAATGAGCTAGAGCTCCATCTTGCTGAAACCATATCTGATTAAAATAGCCTCTAAACAAGTTTCTCAGTGTAGGTACAATTTCATTTCTAAGTAGCATTTCGTACTTATCTGACGTTAAATTTCCTTCGATAAAGAACGGCCCAATTAACTGAGTACCCCCTATACCTGTACATACATTTAATTTTTGTGGTCTTTGAGTATGGTTTTCACGCATCCAGTGTGGATTTACGTCACTCCAGTACCTTAACTTATGTCGATTTACACTACCATACAGTGTAAAGTTTGCTTCGTAGGAAAAACATATGTTGTTAACGAAATTTCAATCATTTTCAATTTTATCCATCATTACCTCAGTAAACTCTAATCTACGGTCGAAGTCATCTTCACTTAATTCTTGCAATAAATGAATTTTCTATGGTTGAAATTTATTCTTATGTAATATACGTAAGACTGAAGAATGACCTATATCATGTAATTGTGCAACCCCGTGTGAGGATGTATGTGGATCTCCAACGAAACTCTGCATTGTATCTAAAGTTTTGTTGTCATTTATAACTATTTTTGGTCTACCTGATCGGTATCTATCTTTTACTCCTTCAGAGTCCTAAAAGCGCTTTACAGTTTTTTGTACCGTCGCCTTATGGATAGTAGAACACTTAAGGAAAGCATCGTTGAACAAGTTGGCTACTTCACTATAAGATCTTTTTCCGTCGCCGCACCCTGTCATCATTAGAATAGTAATTCGTTCTTATTCATTATCAACCATTTTACAGAAACAATTTACTTTGCAGAACTTTTCAAAACACATCAAACTACTGTCAGTTTTATTTAATAATGAATGTAAATGGTAAACAAATGTCAAAATCACAGCATTCTATATTCAAACATTTAAATTTCTTCAAATCTACATATTTTGCACTGTTTTATGTATTTAAGACCTTCTAGATTACATAAAATCATAATTATTACATATGGTTGAACTCGTATTGAAGAGGAGATTCCAATAATGACTGCATATACAGGGTCATGTATTTAAAAAACCAAAGTCACTAATAATATCAGAGAAACGGCAAATTTGACAACATTGCAAATGTCAAAGCTGGAATCTCCGTATCCCAAAAAAGGCTTATCCCAAATTTTGTACAATTCGGACTAGCAATTTACGTGATAATTGGGCGTTTCCAGACTTTTGGTCCACTCTGTATATACCTATATGTAAGGACATTCAGTTGAAAATAACTTATGATGAGAAGGAAAAATAGTGAAAAAGTGTTATATAATTCCATAAATCACATGTTTATTCTACACTTCAATGATAAAAGACAACTCCATATAATAAAATAAGTTTTGTTTAATTTTAGGTGTAAAACTATAAAAATACCTATATATATATATATATATATATATATATATATATATATATATATATATATACTGTGGTATCACTACCGCTGCTTAAAATGTGAAAGCAGATCTTGAAATAGAATAATTTAGGTAAAAGTCGAATATTGTTAAAATAGAATAATACAAGCAATAAAACAGTCAAGATAACATTTGAAGTTATCAAACTGTTAACCTGGATTAACTGATATTCACTGCAACAATTTCAATATTTATTAACAATATTATTCACATAGTGATTACCAGGCGAAGGTGCGTGATAAGTGGTAATCGCTCACTCACAATAATCGTAAAGTTGTTAAATTTTGACGTAATTACCTAATATGGTTACAAAATCAATTTATAGATAGTTACCTATATTCAATAGAGTGGTACTAATTAGATCAAAGATAATATGAGATCAGCAACAATTAAAGATAATTGCCAAGCATAATTAGTCCGTCTGTTCAATTGTAATTATTCGAATTATTCACGAGAATGTATGAGACACGCCTTTATTAATAAAAATTATTCAACTGCTTAGAGTAAAACGAACAAATTATTTATGTAAATTAAAGTAAATGATGACCTTATAATATCGCTCGATCCTACCTATTTATTTAAGATATGATTTATCCTTAGATCAAGTTCTATTCAATGTAGGTATTTAAAACAATCCACTTAAATAAATAATATCTAAAATTTAAATGGAAATTAAGTATGCATTTATCCGATTGGCCTAAATTTCTATAAAAATTACCTTTCAATACTGTTATGTAAATGTAATGCATACATACCATAGTGTCCCTGATGCATGACAAAATCTAGAGAATTCACTTACTATTACACATTTATAGAATAACAAATAAACTAACAGTAATGGTATTCACGTCCAATGTTTTAATCTTATCGCATATTATCAAGTGAAGTATCTTGAATTCAGGAAATCATTAAAGTGGGGGGAAAACGTTGTCACAAAATTTTGCGAATTTTTATGAACAGGTGACATCACTGATTAATGTATAATTTCAACAAATTCTAAAAAGTTCATAAGCAACCTTATACTTACTAAATTTGATGGTCTAAACCCCGAACCGATACGTGCAAAATTGCTTCAATTCTGATTGAATTCACGTCATTTTACTATTTATTGGCATAAATATAACACAAATTGAATCGAATGTGTAAAGTTATTACAATAATTAAATAAATTACTGTCATAACTTAGTACAAATGGACAGAATTATTATTAAGCCTAGACAATTTTAATTCTATAATTATTGTTATGACAACACAATAATAATTCCTACACAAAAAGTAATTTATTGAATTAATCATATTCGATCTATTGTTATTTGTTACGCACATTACATTACTTACTTCAAAATTGATTATGTAAAAAATAATTCAGAATTTAAATTATGTGCTTAATAATTCAGAATTAAAATAAAGCACATAATTGTGTAGGGGAAGGTTGACTAAAATAATTGTCTAGACTAAACAAAATTTAGAATAATTTTTTATTACATTTAATATATTTTCTTTTTAAATGCACGCCAAATTAAAAAAAACACACTAAAAACAAAAGGGATTAGGGGTGTTAATGTACAATTTTATAGGCAACCTTATACTTTTTAAAGTTGATTGTCAATTCCTGAATCGATATAAGTAGAATGGGAGACCCCCCGCCACTTTTAATCGGAGGACGTCACAATTAAGACGGAGAGGGGGTCACGTAGTCCGCCGATCACCACGTAGTCACGCTCACTTCCAGCTGATTGGTCGTAGGCGGATATGCAGCCCATGACCGAGCGTTCTGATTGTATGGCCTAAGGGTAGGCCACGCCCCCTTCCAGCTGATAGAGCGTGCCCGCTCATATTGCCGCAGGCCGCCTGGTTTCTGATTAGTCCGTTTTGACAGCCAATTTTTGTTTTGACGGCCATTTTTGCTTAATTGGCCACTTTTGTAATTGTTATGGCGGTAACACTTGAAATTTAAAATAGTATTCTAATAATGGGGGCCAGATTCTATCTCGTAAGACAGCTAGAGGACTCTGAAACTCTCGGTGTTGCCCCCTCTGTTCGGGCCCCCTTGTTTACTATGGCGGGAAAGTTTGAAATTTTAAATGGTATTCTAATAAGGAATGCCGCATACTATCCCATAAGACAGCTATATGACACCGGAACTTGTTCTCGGGTCTTCGCCCCTTGTCGGGCCCCCTTGTTTACTCTGGCGGAAAAACTACAAATTTGAAATAGTGTCGTAATAAGCGGGCCCGCATGCTATCTCATAACACAATTATAGGCCTCAGGAACTTGTTCTTCTGATTGTTTGTGACGCCATCTACTGGTGTATTTTTATAACTAATGAATGTTTTCTGTAATAGAGGTCGATCGTGGCTCCATCTAGTAGTTTATATTAAAAGTAGATTTAGCTGTTATGGCGGGGAATTTGAAATAGTATTCTAATAACTATCTGTAATTGTTATGGAGCGAAATCTTAAAGTATTCTAATACCAGGGCCTCCATACCAACTCATGCGTTTTAGGGATTCAGAATCGTTGGTTGTTCGTAGAAACTGTTTTCAAATCAACATCAGACTTGTGTCTTGTTTCTATATCTAGGTTGCTCTAACTGAAACAAGTTTCAACCTAGGTGTTACAGTCACCCTAAGTCGCACATAAAACCACTAAAGTACTAAAATTCATTTTATTTATCAGAGTAAAATTGTAGAAAGACAATTATTATATAACAACTTGATTATTTCGTCATTTATAATTAAACATGTTGTGAAAAACTGATTTACAAAATCAACCATTGGTAAATTATTTAATCTAAAATACAAACATTATCTTATAAAGTTCAGACACCAAAGGAATGAAAATACTCCCCGTTGCCATTTCCGTAAATTAGAAGTACATACAAGCCGAAACGCATTCTTGTGGTTGGTGATCAATTTCAAACATCTCAACACTTGTACCGCATACATCTTCGGGTTTGGTATGCGTCCAGTCCTGCAATAGAGCACATAGACGCGACGATGTTATGGTTTAAACAACTATACGCCTTTGTTCCCTTTTTTAATCGACGGACAACTAATCTCGTCCAGCTTTAGTATTGGTTTGTTAAAAAATCTTAAAAAGTGTTGCTTTTCACTACCCTTAACGTCAAGTTTGTTAAAAGGTAGCAACACTCTTATTAACTCCTCCTGGAAATTATTGTAGGGTACATACTCCGACCGCCATTTCAGTAGATGATATTTATTCTCTAAATATCTAACCTGGTTTGACATAGGTTTTGATATAAAATAATCACGATATGGTTTTACCAGCATCTACTATAAATCACCACGATCTGTAACCACGGCAATTTCTTTCGGTATGAATTCGTTGTTAACACCTGTAAACCATTGTTACGTCCAAGTGTGCGTCCATCTTCTTTCAGATGTTGCTGTACAGTGAAGCTTGTGATCTATAGTTACCCCTTTCAGCAGATAAAATATACGATGACATTCCGATGTCTATCGATCTCGATGTTATCGAATTCGGCATACACCAAACAGTTAACGGTTTCCGCAAGAGCTTCTTCAAAACCGACTTACAGGTGCAGAGAACCGTTTCTAACTAAATTCCAGTGCGTGCTAGCGTTTGCGAACAAGTCAGTAGTTAGGTCAAAGGACATTAATAGGGTATTTTTCTGCAGTTGTTTCTAAAGCTTTAGCGTACGCAATTAGAATGGTGGAATTGATCCTCCTACATCTCACCAGTAAACTAACGTCCATAATTTTCGCCTTGCAATTTGAACCGTGTGCCGACATTAGACTAAAGGTATCTCTTGATCGTACAAATTTAGCCTTTAGCTCAACATCACTTATGAGAGACTTTTCTTGATTAAACAAATCCGAGTGCACGTGGCCAATCATCTCAATCTGTTTGCTGGTCGCTGTAAGTGATTGGTGTTTTGAGAAACCGTTATTTCCGTGTCCCAGTGTATTCATCTACCCGGCTGTATGATTGTGCCATAAGGTGTGACCTAGATGTGAAGTCTAGGCCTCCCTCCTATAGTTTAGCGGCATCTTGGTACATGAGCGGTAAGCATGGGTGTTGTTTGGTTGCGACACCATCTTGATTTAAGTAAACCTCCACTTGTGAAAAAAAGCGAATGCATCCAATTCTTTACCGGTGCCACAACATCTGTGTCAGTAAGAGCTGTATCGTCTTGCTTTAGAACTTTAGCTGTGATGTACAACATGGTCTGACTTAAATCTATGTAATAGTTTCCATTTTCAGGCACTACAAATTCTATTGAGGCGTCATCACTCAGAACTGATAAGGGTTTGTATAATATCCATTCAGCACTCTCGATACTTGTCTGCGTCGATGGTAAAAAGAATAAATCCAATTCGGACAAGATGCATTCACACGATTGTGCATGTAAAAAAACCATTATTATTATTTTAAAAATATATCGTTGTAAGTAGGTTTCTTCTTAGCAGCTCTCGGCAGCGACTGATTATTATAGGACAGACGCACTCTTTTATAGTCCGAACACTCCAGCATTTTAGCGATTTTCTCGTTGATTTTACGTTTAAGATTTCTACCTGCCTCGTGAAACCTTTCTTGAAATCACTCCTTAATAGGACGATCCTCTATGACGTCACCAAGCATGTAGATCCCTGTCATAAATATACCGCCTAACTAGCTTCCTATTCCAAGCCCATGCTGATATGGTGCGCCTCAGTAAATTACCGGCCTGATTCATATAATATTGTTGATAAGGACAAACCATTATTGCCCTTTCTTAAAGTGTAGTTCCAAACATGACGTTCCAAGCTTGAATAGCGTTGCTGCATGCGTCAATGTTTTCAAAAACCCCGTGTCATCATTGGTATGTACTGTGTAGGTGAAAAAACAACATCTTTATGTCTCCCGTAAGCATAGTTTTCTGAAAAATAAATTATAAATATTATAAATATTGCGGTTCAACGATGTCGCAATAAACAAACCTATCCACATACTAGCAGGGCGCGGTGGTATTGGTTCCATAGCAATGTTTTGATATCCCAACTGTAAGGCTAAACACTGTGACAATCCTAATAGTTAGAGCGTTGTTTTTAATTTCGTACTGACGCACTTAGTTAGTTTATGGTATTCGATTGTTAACGATCTACTTATTAGCTCGTGGTTAGAGTACCGCACTAACCAACTTCGCTATCGAGATTCAAGCCCCAATCGGTGTAAATTTTGTCTTTATGTATGTAGAACTGATGTAAATACATCAGTTCTACATCCGTAAAGATGTAAATACATCAGTTCTACATACATAAAGACAAATTTACATCGATTGGGGGTTGAATCTCGATAGCGCGGTTGGTTAGCGGGGTACTCTAGCAAAGTACAGGACGTAGGTTCAAATCCTACTCGAGATAAACTTTTTATTTATGTTAATAAAATTAAATTAATAATAAATAAAATTAATAATAATTTTTAATAACTTAATATAGATTGACAAAATTATTATTAAGTCTAAACATAATTTTAATTATATAATTATTATCACAACATAATAATTCATTCAAAAAATAATTCATTCAACTAAACATGAATTTTGACATTTGTTATGCACATTATACAGGATGCGTCATGAAGAACTGTACGTACGCCTACCACGTATGGAGACCTTTAAAGGGAACATAAAATGAGCATTTAAAAATGTCTACTCCCTTGCTTAATAATCTAAGTTTTGACTAAAACTACTCTACGCCATAACATGTGGATTTGACTGATTTCATATTTTGGTGCAAAGTTATGATATTCCTACCTAATCAACGCACGCGATCAAAATTTAAATATGTAATCCAGGATAGGTCTTTAAAATTAGCCGGATTGGATTCCAGAATTTTACGCACCCTGTATATGGATTTTGCAAAACTTTTGATGGTTCCCTGAAAGTACAGAGATGGGTAACACAACTAATGTAGTTCTAATCTACGCCATAACTTTGTTAATGTTGATTGGATTGATTTCATATTTTGGTGCGAAGTTATGCTATTTCTACCTAATTATCGCACACGATCAAAATTTAAATAATCCAGGATAGGTCGTTAAAAATTAGCCGGATTGGATTCCACAATTTTACGCACCCTGTATATGGATTTTGAAAAACTTTTGATGGTTCCCTCAAAGTACAGAGATGGGTAACACAACTAATGTGGTTCACATTTTCCCCAAACGATCATTCTGTTTTTAATAAAAACATATTTCATAACATTTTAATGTCTGGCAAAATATGTAAAATTATTTTATAAATTGTAAATAAGAAACATTTAATCTAAAAAATTAACTCAAAATAAGTATTACATATGTTTCCATTTTTATAATAATCATTTTATTCAATTTCCAGGACCGGCTTACAAAAAGTATCCAACGTATATGGCCATTAGCATAAGATCACTCTGTATATAAATACACCGCATAATGTTTATTTTATCTAATTCCAAGAACTGTTTAAATTAATTTTTACTTCTACAAGAAAAAAGTTGATGCTGAAACGATTCCAATAGTTGATTTTTTTTTTAACAAAATCTAACTAACAAAAAATAACTACAAAAAATGTAATGTATCATTAATAATTTAAACAACAAAGTAAAAACGAAAGTTATTGATTACAGGATATTTTCAAAAACAAAGCCACCTGCTTCAATACACTTTCTCTGTCGAACTATTAAACGTCTAATTGACTTCCTGATTGTTAACGGGTATTTTTTTTACATTTTTGTAGTAGAAAACGTTTGTAGACATTTTTAATACACCAAGAGAAATGAGAGATTCGATGAATTTTAATTAAAAACAATAAGATTCAAAAGGAAAATATTTGACTGATTTTAGTAATAATTTCAACTAATTATTAAATTTTATTTTTTTATTAAAAACAGAAGGATCGTGTGGGGAAAATGTGAACTATATTAGTTGTTACCCATCTCTATACTTTCAGGGAACCATCAAAAGTTTTGCAAAATCCATATACAGGGTGCGTAAAATTCTAAAATCCAAGCAGGCTAATTTTTTAAAGGCCGGTCCTGGATTCTTTAAATATCGCGTGTGATAATTAGGTAGGAATAGCATAACTTCGAACCAAAATATGAAATCAATCAAATCAACATTAACAAAGTTATGGCGTAGAGTAGTTTTAATCAAAACTCATAAATCACTCTGTAGATTATTAGGGAGTAGACATGTATAAATGCTCATTTTATATTCCCTTTAGAGGCTCCATACGTGGTAGGAGAATGTACAGTTCCTCATGACTCACCCTGTATTATTTCAAAATTTATTATGTATACAATAATTCAGTATTTAAATTATATACATAATAATAATTCAGAATTAGAATAATGTACATAATTGTGTAGTGGAAGGTGTACTATAATTCTCAAGACTTGCCAAATTTTAAAATAATTTTAGGTTAGAATTTTTACGGATAGGTGGCGTTTATCACTAATTTCCTCAAATTCTAAGATGTTCATGACCACTTTATACTTTTTCAGTTTGATTATCAAATCCTAAATTCTTATCAGAGCTACCAGTAGCCTTCGGAATTTTACTATTTGATGGCATAAGGCAAACTTTACTTGTATAATAATTATTATGACAACATTATAATTCCCACACAAAAAAATAATTCATTGAACTATGCCACATAGTAACTATTGTTATTTGTTATGCACATTATATTGTTTCAAAGTTTATTATGT
Source organism: Vesta saturnalis (assembly GCA_036346205.1). Classification (NCBI taxonomy): domain Eukaryota; kingdom Metazoa; phylum Arthropoda; class Insecta; order Coleoptera; family Lampyridae; genus Vesta; species Vesta saturnalis. Next base: position 3,696,345 of record JARFJB010001339.1, read on the forward strand.
ACAATATAATTCGAGTTTAAATTATGTACAAAATAATAATTCAGAATTAGAATATGTAGGAGAAGGTGGTCTATAATAATTAATTTATGTGATAACTTAATATAAACTAGCAGAATTGTTGTTAAGTCTTGACACGATTTTAATTCTGTAACTTTTATTATGGCAACATAATAACAATTCTTAAACAAAAAATAATTCATTGAACTAAATCATATTCGAATTAGTTATTTGTTATGAACATTATATTATTTTAAAATTTATTATGTACAAAATAATTAAGAATTTAATTTATGTACATAATAATTCAGAATTAGAATATGTCCATAATTATGTAACAGAAGGCGGCCTAAATAATTCTCTAATAATTAAATACATTTATGTGATAACTTAATATAAATTATCAAAATTATTATTAAGTCTAGACATGATTTTAATTCTGTAATTATTATTGACAGCATAATAACAATTCCTAAACAAAGAAATAATTCATGTAACTAAATCGTATTCTACTTATTATTATTTATTATGCAGATTATCTATTTCAAAATTTCTTATGTAGAAAATATTTCAGTATTTAAATTATGCGCATAATAATAATTCAGAATTAGATTAATGTTACATAAATGTGTAGGGGAAGTGGAGTAACCAAATTTTAAAATAATTTTTTATTACATTTAATATTATGTTTCGAATATGGCTTTGTCAAATTCGTGCTAAAGATCAAATAAAAAAGTATTAAAAGAATAATACAAAATAATTCTGCAATCATCCGTTTTACTCCCATCCTTTGGGTTAGAATTTTTACTAATAGGTGACGTCATTTACCAATGTATAATTTCTGTAATTTCTACCTTATAGTTTCTAAATTTGATTGTCAATTCCCGAACCGACATGTGCAAAATTGCTTCAATTCTGATCAGAAGTACCATTAGCCTACGCCATTTTACTATTTATTGGCGTAAAACAAATTGGATCAAATTATAATCACACCATAATAAAATTCCTAAACAAAGAAATTCATTGAACTAAACCATATTCAAATTATTGTTATCTGTTATGCATATTTATTATGTTCAAAATAATTCACAATTTAAATTATGTACATAATAATTCAGAATTAGAATAATGCATATAATTGTGTAGCGGAAGGTGGTCGAAAATAATTCTCCAGAGTGACCGATTTTTAAAATAATTTTTGATCACGTTTAATATTGTTTCGAATACGGCTTTGTTAATCCATGCTAAGAGTTAAGTTAAAAAACAACACTAAAAGATTTTCAATTTTTCATTTTATTCCTACCCTTTGGATAAGAATTTTTTACGAATAGTTGACATCATTCACTAATGTATAAATAATGTATAATTTCTGTAAATTCTAAGATTCTAAGCTTAAGTGCACTTTTAAAATGTTGTCAAATTTTGAAACGATATACGCAAAATTTTTTCAACTGTGATGAGAACTACCAGTTAGCCAACGTCATTTTAATTAAATAAATTTTTGTGATGGAAATTTAATTATTATTAAGTGGAGACATAATTTTAATTCTGTAATTATTATTATGACAACATAATAACAATTCCTAAACAAAACATTGAACTAAATCATATTCCAATTATGTATAAAATAATAATTCTCTTTTAAAATAATTTTTGATTACATTTAATATTAAAATGTAAACTTTCACCATTACCGCACATAATAAAATACTTATCTTTTTTTTTACTACTGACGAAGATAACTGTAAGTGTTATCGAAACGTTTAGATTGTATAATTTAAAATACACCATTAAAAAACCCAAAAAAGATAAGTATTTTATTACATTTAATATTGTTTCGTTTCGAATATGACTTTGTTAAATTCATGGTAAAAGTCAAATAAAGTAAACACTAAAAGAATAATACAAGAAGATCTCCAATTTTCCATTTTACTCCCACCCTTTGGGTTAGACTTTTTTTACGAATAGGTGACATCATTCGTTAAATTGTATAATTTCCGCAAGTTCTAAGATATTCACAACCAACTTTATATTTTCTAAATTTGATTGTCAAATTATGAACCAATAAACGCCAAATTGCTTTAATTGTGATGAGAACTACCAGTAGCCTACGCCATTTTACTATTTATTGGCAACCAATAATATGGAATGTGTAAAGATATTACAATCATTAAATAAATTTATGTGATAACTTAATATAAATTAATAGTACCACTATTAAATCTAATTAACTCTGAAGCACGAAAATTATACGATTTACCAAAAATCCATAAACCTAACGTTCCTTTAAGGCCTATTGAATCTTCCAAAACATTTCTATTACAACCTCATATAGGTAAAACACCGCATTGTATTAAAAATTCTGCCGACTTCATTGAAAAATACACAGTTTCAAAATTTGAGGGCGATATAATTAATAATGACAGAACTACAAGAAAAATTAAAGAACATTTAAGGTCACCTAAAGATGTTTCAAACTTATTACTTCCGGAGTATATAAGATATCTTGTTCATGAAAAAGTATACATTGGAACCACAAAACGTAGCTTTGATATAAGACGTAAACATACGAATAATTTCAATAGAGAAAGACAGAAACTCTCCGTTTAAATAGGTTTTGACAATAATTAAAAAAAGGTATAATGGTACGTCTTTTAGCTCTTAGCTTTTGGTATTTTTAGGTTTCTAGGTTTTTCCTAGACCTTGAAGTAAATACTTTACCAATTATAGGTTAAATTACCACATCACTATAATTTAACATATACAGTTAAAATTAAAATTATTTAAACCGTATCTTTCACTGTTAGCCTTCGACCGTTAGAGGGTGTTCTGATTTGGCAGTTTAACAATATTTAATCCATTAATGATCTAGTTATCCTTTACTAAATTTGTATTCCATAGTTAGCTTTGTATGTTTATCAAACTGTTACATTAATAGCAGGCTTATGTCTGCGTTTTCAATTTTTCAAATTTCACAAAATTGTTTGAAGTCTTAAACAATTTGGAAAGATAGTATTACTACCGACGAAGATAACTATATTATCGAAAGATGGATTTGTATAACTAAAATACAAAATACACCATAAAAAATTCCACAAAAGATAAGCATTTTAAACATAATTTTAATTCTGTAATTATGATCTCAACGTAATAACAATTCCTAAACAAAAAAATTATTCATTGAAGTAAACCGTATAGGAATGATTGATATTTGTTATGCACATTACATTATTTGTGAGATTATATTGACGCACTGGGTATATGCAGTCTTGTGTTGTGCGAAGAACGTATTTTGAATGGTAAATGAACATGAGTTTGCACGAGAAATTTTTTTTGTGTGTACAGAATGTAAATGCTACGCCACTAGAATTGTCGTAAAGTGGTGTGTATCAAAAGAGTATTTAACTGTTGGATTTAAGGTGAAAGTATTAAATGTGATTGAGAAATAATGTTTTGGTAAAAACCCTATTGACACGATAATGGTGAAAGGGCTACCGAAATTTGCCACTGTCTTCTGTAGAATGCGTTATTAAATTGCTGTAAATGTATAAATGAGAGATTTTATGATGTGTTGATGTATTAAAGTGTAGAGAAGAATATGTATGTATATTTTTGCTTGTATAAATGCCGTAACATTGCGTAATAGAAAAATTGAATGCATGGTTAAAGATAAATTAACAAGTTGAATATAGATCTGAAGGTATATGGAGTGAATTTGAATGTGAATTAGGGTTTTTCCGAAGAGTTGTGAAGATGTTTGTATAGAAATTTAAGATGGCTGCGATATTCTCTTACCGGCTGCGTTGGTTCCTTTTCTGACTTCCATTCGGAAAAGACGCGCAGTAGACAGCTCTTTTGGAATAGGTTGATTATGATTCTAGCGCGAAAATATGATGCCGTTAGGCAAAATGGACGACCGCAGGTATACAAGGGACAGACTGCTAGTGTACACAGAGAAACGTTCGGCAAAGAGCAATACTTAAAGGGTTACCGCGCGTGAGTATTTTGTAAGGTCATAAAAATGATCTGGGCTGATTTTTATTTGTAAATAATTAGTGTAGCAGTGCATATTAGTTGACTACAAAAACCCATTTTGGGAATGAAGTATTTAAACAATTACAAATGAAAGGATTAATTTGTGAATTAAACCAGTGTGTTTTTTTTTTCAAAATTTAAGAAGTTTTGAATTAGATTTAAAGTATTGTGTATACAGAACCGCGTGATCCAGAAAGAAATCTAAAGTAATCGTTTAAGTAACAAAATAAAAGCGTGTTTATTAAGCTAACCAACAGGACATTAGTGTCATTGGTTTTAGTGCATGTGCCATTGTTAACAGCACTAAATCGACAGTTAAAAACATTTGTTTCGATGGGAATATAGCAAATACAACTGCCCAATTCTTATACAAGCGCAAGTCGTAAACAAACTCGGACATTTAAGTTAGCGAGTGGTGCGATGGTCGAATTAAGTGAATAATTGTGGCCATTTACCAGTGTCCAGTGTGGATACATGTAAGGATTAATTACAGCAAATCAACCCAGTGGACACATTATACCGGACAAAGGACCGCGGAATGTACTGTAAGAATAATTTTAAGTCTTTGAATTATAATAGTTTGATTATCTTTAGAGATGTTATTGTTTATATGGTTAATTTCATTCCAGTATTGAGGATAACCAATCTCTATTAACTGGTTTTATATGTTTACATTATAAGATTTTAATTTATAAGGAATAGTTTTTTGTATGTGGTGCTTCTCGGAAGCAATTTCTTTAATTATTTTTGAAAGATTGGTAATAACCATTACTTATTTTTTGAATTGTTTAAATTGTGAGTCCTTAGTCAAAAGGTTAAAAAAGAACCAATATTATAAGAGTTAATTGTTTCTATATGGTAAATTACATAAAGGCTTACACCGTTTTAGAGTAATTAATCTTTTGATATTTTGACTTAATGATTGATCTGAGAGTTTATTTTGAGGAAGAGCGATTACAAAATTTATTTATTTTGCATTCATTAACAGTCATTAAATACATAATACTGATAACAAGATATTTATTAAGCAGAAATCGCCGATTTGAATTATTACAATTCATTCATGTTGGTAAGTGTTTAAATACAATTTTAAAGAGGAAGTATTCAAATATTATTTGATATAAAATATATAATTTATGAACGCCGCACTGATCGTTACATCTTTAACATTTTTGGTAAACACGAATTAATGTTTCTGTGGTTAAAAATTAATAGACCGAAGTAGTATTTTTTTCTAAATTGAGTGATATTTATTTATTTCAGAATTTTACCACAGTAATATTATTCTACGTGTATACGAGGGTAAATTAAAAAGGATCCAGATAACGTTTTATTACTTTGATTTTCAGAATATACATGGTGTGATCAATATGTTTACGACGACTGGTATGCTTCAGTCAGGTAGGCTTAAATTAAAACCTCGCCTAGGACTATTTATTTAAGAAAAATTTAAGAATGTGGTGGCGCGTAGACAATTTTTCCTGGATTGAATGTTATTTGTTGATTTATGGTAAGTGTAAGGTGTTTGAAACCAAATTTCAATTATTTTACGTACTATATCGACCCCGCTCATTTCCACTGCAGTTGCCTTGAAAACCTGCTTAACCTCGGTAGGCCTGCATGACGCCTAGTTTGGTTTGATCGTATTTCAACGTTTATCATGTACAAAATAAATCAATACTTAAATTATGTACATAATTCAGAATTAAAATAATGTACATGTGGATAACTCCAATAAGTTCCAAGGGCCAAAACTGTTAATTTTCTAAACATTTGGTGGTCAAAAGAGGAAATAGGTACTGCCCTCCATACGCTAACCGCTAACAGATGGTGCAAGTAGTTCTGGTGTGTTCCACTCACTTCGAGATGACGGTAAATGAAGTATAAAAGCGTCACCGGCGTAACCGCAAGTCAGTCCGCCTAAAGAAGGCGAACGAAACCGAACTGTGAGTTGTGAAATAAAGTGGTGCGTAACCCCATTTCAAAAAACATCTCCGAACCGCCCATACGTAACAGTATTTTGATTTGATTTATTTTTGTGTGTGGTTTACTAGTATGGAAAAGCGAAAAATAGACAGTGAGTGCAGAACATTCAAAGATCAATGTTTGATTTGCAATGAAACCATAGTCGTTCTCAAAGAATAGAACATCAAACGTCACTATGAAACGAAACATTTTCAAAATTACTCAAAATATATTGAAAGTTTGTGGACAGAAAAATTTGAAGCTTTGTAGTGTGGATTGAAATCGCAGCAATCGTTTACGAAGTCAATACTGAACAAGAGGCTTCAACTTGCCAGCTTTCGCGTGGCTCTTGAAATCGGAAAACGTGGAAAACTATTCCCGATGGAAAAATGATTAAAGGATGCGTAAATGCAGTAGCCGAAGAAATGTGCCCCGAAAAGGTAAATTTATTTCAAACTGTCAGTTTGTCAGCAAACACCGTAGTTTGGAGGGTAGAAGACATCACACAAAATATATCATCTCAATTGTCTGACAAAAATGAACATCTTGAGTGGTTTTATCTTGAATGAGTCAACGGATGTGTCACAGACTGCTCAGGTGTTGATTTTTATTCGAGGAGTAGATAAAAGCTATGAGGTGTATGAAGAACTTCTTGATATTGATAGTAATCGTGGCACAACCACTGGGGAAGATATTTGTAAGGGAGTTGAAAAGAAACTTCGATGGAAAAACTTGAAATCTATTACAACTGATGGTTGCTCTTGTGTCAACGGCTGTAGAAAAGGATGGTGGTTCAAAACCATTGGTCTTACATTGTATCATTCATCAACAGTCTTTGTGCGGGAAATGTTTGGATATGTCTGAAGTTCTAAAGCCAGTCATATCAGTTGTTAATTTCTTCAGATCCACTGGGCTGAATCACCGACAATTCCGAGTTTCTTGAAGATATTGGAGAAAATGACTTACCATATCACACTACCATACGCTAACTTAGTTGCGGAAGGGTCCTTCAGCGCATTTTTGAACATCGCAAAAGCACCCCCCATTAAAAAATAGCCAATGGATGTAGTAGTTAGCAATCGTCGATTTCACAAATCATATGAACGAACTTGATTTGAGATTGCAAGGAGTAAACCAGGCTTCTTCCTGATTTACACATTAATGTCAAATCGTTCCGGCAGGAAATAAAACTGTCACTCACAATTAAAATGTTTCACACGTTTTAAAACAAGTCAAATATTCAGCCACTACTGAGACTGCGTTTCCCGTCGATTTTGCAATCGACGCTTTGAGTATTTTGCAGATAAATTTTGATACACGTTTCTCAGACTTTGATGTCATTGCGAATTAAATTAAGATTTTTCAAAATCCTTTTGATACTGACATTGAAACCCAAGCCCAGGAGCTTCAAATGGAAACTATTGATTTACAGTGCAGTGATATAATTAAGAACAAATATCAAAACTCATCTTTGTTGGAATTTTATGAGTCTTTCACTGGTACAGTTTGATAATTTGCATAAATTTTCTCGTTGGCTGCTTTCTGTTTTCGGTACTACTAACTTGTGTGAGAAAACATTCTCCAAAATGAAGTATACAAAGAATATTTACAGATCTAAGTTAACCGATGAGTATCTTAAATCTTTATTAATAACTGGTACAAGTAAAATTGGTCCACAACTGCAAAATATTGTCAGTGGAAAATCACAATTACATAAATCTCATTAGTATTTTTTACAAGTGGACACCCTGCAGTTTCATTCGCGTTAATTTAGCTTTTTCGTTCCTGAGGAAATTTCATGATAAAAATCATGTGTATGATTCAGGATATATACATTCCAAACATACATATACGATACTCTTTATCCCAATATAACTACCGAGGGTAAAACAGTGGGATGTTTACTAGTTTATAATGTTAGTGGGATTCATTTCAATTATTTGTTAGTTATTATCCTTAAGTTAAATGTTCTGCGTAGGTTAATTACTTGTCATTCAGCTTTACCTAGCAAGTAAACAAAACCGAATTATTATCATCCTGTGTTCTTTTATCCAACTTCACAGCAACAATAAGCCGTTAGCCGTCGCGGGCCGGATTGATGACACTGGCGGGCCGGATTTAGTCCGCGGGCCGTAGTTTGGAGACCCCTGGTGTAGGGGAAGGTGGCCTAAAATAATTCTCAAATTATAACATTATGTTTCGAATATGGATTTGTCAAATGCATTCGAAAAGTCAAATAAAAAAAACACTAAAGGTATAATACAAAAAGGTCTGTAATTTTCCATTTAACTAAGTGGAAACGGGGCACCATTCCCTCCACTTTTTTTGCGACGTCACAAGCCATGCCACCGCGTGTAGGGCGTAATTTGACCTTGAGGGTTGACCTCGGGCCTGGCCTTGGAGTTGACCTTGGGAATTCCCAAGCCCCCCCCCACGTGCTAGAGCCTGGCACTAGAATTAGCCTCTCTCTGTCTGTCTCTGTGTCTGTGTCTCTGTATCTGTGTCTCTGTTTCTTTGTATCTGTGTCTCTGTCTCTGTCTATGTGTCTCTGTCTATGTGTCTCTGTCTCTGTGTCTATGTCTCTGTATCTGTCTTGTGTCTCTGTCTCTCTCTGTGTGTCTCTCTCTTCTCTCTCTGTGTGTCTCTCTCTGTGTGTCTCTCTCTGTGTGTCTCTCTCTGTGTGTCTCTCTCTGTGTGTCTCTCTCTGTGTGTCTCTCTCTGTGTGTCTCTCTCTGTGTGTCTCTCTCTGTGTCTGTATCTATGTCTCTGTCTATGTGCCTTTGTGTCTGTGTCTCTGTGTCTCTGTCTCTGTGTCTCTGCCTGTATCTGTGTCTCTGTGTCTGTCTCTCTTTCTCTCTCACTCTCTCCTCCCCCTCTCTCGCCATCTCCTCCCCCCCTCTCTCTCCTCCACCGTTGTCTTCCTCGTCTCTTTCTCAAACAAACAAATCAATTAATCAAATCAAATCAATTAGGCCAATCAATCTCAAACAAATCACGATCGATCAAATCAAACAATCAGATCAATCTCAATCAATCAAATCAAACTTAAAGCTTACAGTTCAAAAATACTGCCTTGATTTAACATACAGCTTGCTAAAAACAATCACAATTCAAAAATACCAAATTGATTTAACTTACATCATGCAAAACCTGCTCACAATCCAAAAAAATCACACCCTGATTTAACTTACAGCGTGCAAAAATTAGCTTGTAACACTATTGTCACGTTTTGCATACAATTATAAAGATAAGTTTTACATTTAAACTAATAAAAATGCCTATACAATAACAAATATAACCAAACTCGAGGGCAAACCACTATATTATTTTACATGCAAGTGTTATCTTAACGGAAATACCTCCCACATAAAGGGTTCTAGATTTATAAACATGACTGAATGTCCTAAGTCGTTATTGAAAATGCTCAACTACCTTAAATACTTATACAATGCAAAAGGATGCAATAACAAATAACTAAACTTGAAATTAGACCCGAATAGCAAAAACGATTTTTATTTACAACATGCTTTTAAAATGATTTCCACCTAGAGGTCAGCCTTCAACAGTATATTGTGTGTACCAGTGTACATACAAAATTGGATCTTGAGAGCGTAAAGTCAACCTTCAACAGTATACACACAAAAATTGCTTTAAAAAGAAATGAGTAATTAAGTAAGTAATTAAGCATTATCATAGATACCTATTATTGTTAATGCACGATTTTTAAAAGACGTTGGCTTTTACTAAATATTTAAAAGAAAACAATAGAATTATTTTGATATTATTATTCATATAGGTACGAATCGCACTAACCACGTTATGGTTAATGCGAAAGGACAGATGGATAGGGAATTACAATACGTTTGAGAGAGATAATGTGTAAAGGTCATATATGTAAGAATAGCGCTAAAGAAGTCATGGTTATGCAATTTATTTCTTGTGGTTATCAGTTTAATACCTATTATAACTAATTCTGTACCCTCGGATAACTGCTGCAATTACAGTCTCTAGCCTCCATAGTACCTTTAATTTCTTGCATAGAAACATCGTTAATTTGCTCCATGTCTTGTTGCGAGAAATTTACATGTTCTATATTTTGTAAAGCTTTTAAATGTCCCACAACATCTTCTATCTTAGCAAAAGAATACCCACTAAATGTGCCTGGGGAATTCCCAAGATCGACCCCAAGGCCAGGCCAGAGGTCAGCCCTCAAGATCAAATTACGGCCTCCACGTAGGGGCGTAGCTTGTGATGTCACAAAAAAGTGTAGGGGGTGGTGCCCTGTTTCTACTTACATATACTAAATGAGTGTTTAAAAAAGGGATTGCCCCGTATAACACGAGACGAATGGTTGCCTTACTATACTCGAGTAATTTACTTCAGCTTCAAACCTTGATCGATATTTCAAGAACGGTTAGGAATTCCGGAATAGGGAATAAAATATTTTTTTCTAAAAGTTAGTCATAGAATTCAAATACGAAGTATCTCAACGGTATAATTAAAAAAAAATATTTTTCGAACATGCGACCTTCTGCTAACCCGGAACGTGTTTTCTAAATGGTCTGCTTTTCATTTTCCAAGTTTTAGTTTATTTAGGTCATCAGTAAATAGTACAATCGCCAAAATAAATATACAAACCATCTACAGTATTCCAAGGATTTGTTAAAATACCACTATTAACGGTTAGACTCTAGTAAGGTGATTGAATAATCCATTAAAAATTTTAATTTTTATACATTAAGCGCGTAGAGAAATCATGATGCCTAAAAATTAAAATTAGCAAAGGCAATGTACTAGGATGCTTTAATATACAAAAAGCCGTTAGTAATCAACTTGTTTATTACAATTAAAAATGATAATGTGACAAATAAAAACTAAAATAGAAATTGTCCGCCAACGTTTATTATGTTTGTACGTGATGCTGTACGATAAGTTATCTACTTTAATTGTACCGTTAATACTTCTGTATAAATTAAACATTTATTATTAAAAATTATTTTTAAACGTTTAACCACTGTAGTTTTTTTTAGAAGTGATTAAATGTATAAGTGCATAGGAAGAAGGAAATATAAAAACCGTTTCGGCATAATTACCGTTTTTGCTAAATTTGTCATTTACATTTTTATTAACTAAAGTTATGCTCTGTAACGTTTACTAAGTTCATATTTAAAGTCACTATAAATTCCGTTAGAATTAGATGAATAACACGTACATATAATGGGTGTTGCGTTTTTAAATTTCATAAAAAACAGTTATACCAACTGAAGTGAAAAATATTAATTAAAGGTAGACAAAAATTAAACGCCCTATACAACAATCTTTAAGATTTTACTTTCACTTCAGATTTGATTGAAAGTTAGAGTTTATATTGAAAGTCTTGGTTCTATCAGATTTTGGTTAAAACCCGTTCACAATTGAATTGAATTTATGAATAATTGAAAAAAAATCCCAAAAAATTAACTATATAGCAAAAAGTACATATACAAACATTTTTGAAAAACTTCACTACACATTTTGCCATAAAGATAATTCAACTTTAGATAAATTTTCCTTGTAGTTGATTCTTGTGGAATCCAAAAAAAAGGTACTTCAAAGAGAGTCCTGAACGTACCTTCTCTAAATACGGAAAAGTTTGGAGACAAAAGGGTAACGAAGGAAACTGTCCTAATAAAAGTTTTTCCGAGGGTAATAAAACCATATAACTTTATACGCAATCTGAAAAATGGAGATATATTGTTTTATTGTAAGCGTGATTTTCAGATTTAACAAATGAAAAAGAAAGGCTACTTTGTTAATAATTGATATAACCACACTTTAAACGGGGTTAAGCATATTCTACTGTATTGTATGTTTGCACAAGATATATCAAAAAGTGTGCAACGTAGATGGTTAATAAATTTAGTTACCAGCTAGATTGTATATGCAGTATTTTTTTAATTGATTAGACGAATATCAGTAAGAAACGACATTTTACGTGTGGTATACAGGGTGTGGCGCGAAGAGTTTTGATTAAGCGTAATGGCGGATCTGAAATTACGAAACTGTAGGTTTTGGATGACGCTGAGTTCAAATATAATATTGTCCCGAATGTGGCACTTCAGGTTATACCGGAAGTAGACGCCAACTTTGTTATTTTAAATGGAACCTAATATTTTTTATTTTATTTTCGAATTCTACATGAAATTCTAGATAAAATTTGTGCACAATGTCCTATACCAAAAATTAAGAATTTTCGAGATATTTTGATTTTTTTAATTTTTAAAAATCCTAGTCCACATTGAATAAGGATATCTCCATTAATAACGAAGCTAGTGACGTGAAATTGTAACCAATAAACAACAAGCGCTTGCCCGTTAACTCCATATATCCATCTCATTGATATTTCATACAGGGTGTTTTAAACTTAGCTGCCAACATGCACAATTTAAATCATTTATAAGTTGCTTACTTTAAATAGAACACCCTATATTTTATTACATTCTCCGCTGTATTTTTTTAACCCAATTCGTTTGGTGTTAGTATTTCTTATACCTAAATCCAACCACTTTTGAGATATTTCATTATCTTAGTTAAAACATAACAACACTTAATTATTTCAACATTAGTGAAGGGTAGGCCATGGCTGTCAAAATTTGATAGAACGTTAATTGTTTATGTTGTTTTGACAGTTTTCTTTACCAGTTTGTATTTCATAGTAAATAGTGGCAAATGTAGGATTTACTAATGATGATTTTTTAAATCTTATTATTATTTAGGGCGAGTGTAATAGAATTGTTGAACGAACTTGCCGTGTGTTTGCACAAAGATATCCAAATCGACCAAATGCAACTGGTGATATTGTAAGAAGATTGCTTAAAAACTGCCGTCAGTTTGGTCAATTTAAGACAAAAATTAATAAAAATAAACCACTAGTGGACAGTGACATAAACGAAATTAATGTTTTGGGTTATTTTGCGGCCTCTCCAAATGCCTCCATTAGAGATTGTGAGAGAGATCTTACTTTGTCAACGAGAACAATTCATCGCATTTAAAAAAAAAACACAAATGGAAACCATTTTCATATCATTTGGTGCAACACTTACAATTAGGTGATCTTTCTCGAAGGGTAGAATTTGTGAATGGTTTTAATGAAGACCCAAGAGGATGAAAACTTCATAAAAAAAGTTATATGGTGTGATGAAGCAAATTTGAGCAAAAATGGATTATTTAATCCACATGATTCCCATTTTTGGTCTAATGAAAATCCACATGTTAGTAGAGAACGTTATTTCCAAGATAGTTGGAGTTTTAATGTGTTTGTGCAATAAAAGAGAATAAAATTTTAGCATTAAAATTTTATGATGAAAATTTAAATGGTACAAGATATTGCCACATTTTAGAAGAAGCCATACGACCGGCGTTGCATACTTTAAGAAATGGAGAGGCGGCTTCAGCTTGGTATCAGCAAGATGGAGCCCCTCCGCATAACTTTGGGCGACATGTTTGATGATAGATGGATTGCCAATCAGAGTCCGTTTCGTTGGCCAGCTCGCTCTCCTGATTTGGCTCCTCTAGATTTTAGTATTTGGGGTTACATTAAAAATCAGGTATTTTCCAAACTTGTTACGACAAAGGAAGATACGACGCAGAGAGTCTTACTTGCTTTTAATTCTCTAACACCCGACCATATTTCCAGAATTACAGTACATAACTTAATGAAAAGGATTCATAAATGTTTAAAAGTAGACGGTGCTAATTTTGAACACTTATTATAAAACTTTATTTGTTTAATATTACGTTTAGTTATTTTTGTTTGTGTTATCTAATTAAATTAATACAAAATACCTAGTCAACATTTTTAATGATATCCACAATTACTAATCCTTTCAGGCTATTGGTTACTTTTCAGAATTAATAACTTATGAAAAAATAACAAAATATCAACTTAAATAATGGAAATCATGGCCTACCCTTTACTAATGTTGAAATAATTAAGTGTTATTATGTTTTAACTAAGATAATGAAATATCTCAAAAGTGGTTGGATTTAGGTATAGGGAATACTGACACCAAACGAATTGGCTTAAAAGAATACAGCGGAAAATGTAATAAAATACAGGGTGTTCTATTTAAAGTAAGCAACTTATAAATGATTTAAATTTTGCAAGTTGGCGGCTAAGTTTAAAACACCCTGTATGAAATATCAATGAGATGGATATATGCAGTTAACGGGAAAGCGCTTGTTGTTTATTGGTTACAATTTCACGTCACTAGCTTCGTTATTAATGGAGATATCGTTATTCAATGTGCACCAGGATTTTTTCAAAATTTAAAAAAAAATCGAAATATATCGAAAATATTTCATTTTTGGTATTAGACATTGTGCACAAATTTTATCTAGAATTGCATGTAGAATTCGAAAATAAAATAAAAAATATTAGGTTCCATTTAAAATAACAAAGTTGACGTCTACTTCCGGTATAACCGGAAGTGCCACATTCTGGACAATATTATATTTGAACTCAGCGTCATCCAAAACCTCCAGCTTGATAATTTTACTTTTAATCAAAATAGCCCGACTCTTTTATATTCAATAATAAGAAGGGCATAAGAAAGCTACGAGCCGGACATAAGGGCACGGCAGAAAGAACGCGAGCAAATGGGGCATGTTTATAGCCGCATGGATAAAAAGGCGTAGGCCATATTGTCAACCGCCACATAGGCTAGAGCCATATATGCACCAAGGCAGAAAGACGAAGAAACCACATAGTCGCGGTCAATTTATCTTACAGATGGGCGTTTCTTTCAAACTTCTACCAAGTGAACACCGTTTGAAAGAAAGCACTAAACTTATAACGAATTGTGAGATATATGAAACTATATTGCGTAGCCAGTTTCTGTGTTCATTGCATTTTTTTAAGTACATACAAACAAATATTCCCTATCTCTGGAAGAACTAACCACTTTCCTTCTAAAAAGTGCAACGTAGATGGTTAATAAATTTAGTTACCAGCTAGATTGTATATGCAGTATTTTTTTAATTGATTAGACGAATATCAGTAAGAAACGACATTTTACGTGTGGTATACAGGGTGTGGCGCGAAGAGTTTTGATTAAGCGTAATGGCGGATCTGAAATTACGAAACTGTAGGTTTTGGATGACGCTGAGTTCAAATATAATATTGTCCCGAATGTGGCACTTCAGGTTATACCGGAAGTAGACGCCAACTTTGTTATTTTAAATGGAACCTAATATTTTTTATTTTATTTTCGAATTCTACATGAAATTCTAGATAAAATTTGTGCACAATGTCCTATACCAAAAATGAAGAATTTTCGAGATATTTCGATTTTTTTTTTAATTTTTTAAAAATCCTAGTCCACATTGAATAACGATATCTCCATTAAAACGAAGCTAGTGACGTGAAATTGTAACCAATAAACAACAAACGCTTGCCCGTTAACTCCATATATCCATCTCATTGATATTTCATACAGGGTGTTTTAAACTTAGCCGCCAACATGCACAATTTAAATCATTTATAAGTTGCTTACTTTAAATAGAACACCCTGTATTTTATTACATTCTCCGCTGTATTTTTTTAAGCCAATTCGTTTGGTATCAGTATTCCCTATACCTAAATCCAACCACTTTTGAGATATTTCATTATCTTAGTTAAAACATAACAACACTTAATTATTTCAACATTAGTGAAGGGTAGGCCATGGCTGTCAAAAATTTGATAGAACGTTAATTGTTTATGTTGTTTTGACAGTTTTCTTTACCAGTTTGTATTTCATAGTAAATAGTGGCAAATGTAGGATTTACTAATGATGATTTTTTAAATCTTATTATTATTTAGGGCGAGTGTAATAGAATTGTTGAACGAACTTGCCGTGTGTTTGCACAAAGATATCCAAATCGACCAAATGCAACTGGTGATATTGTAAGAAGATTGCTTAAAAACTGCCGTCAGTTTGGTCAATTTAAGACAAAAATTAATAAAAATAAACCACTAGTGGACAGTGACATAAACGAAATTAATGTTTTGGGTTATTTTACGGCCTCTCCAAATGCCTCTATTAGAGATTGTGAGAGAGATCTTACTTTGTCAACGAGAACAATTCATCGCATTTAAAAATAAACACAAATGGAAACCATTTTCATATCATTTGGTGTAACACTTACAATTAGGTGATCTTCCTCGAAGGGTAGAATTATGTGAATGGTTTTTAATGAAGACCCAAGAGGATGAAAACTTCATAAAAAAAGTTATATGGTGTGATGAAGCAAATTTTAGCAAAAATGGATTATTTAATCCACATGATTCCCATTTTTGGTCTAATGAAAATCCACATGTTAGTAGAGAACGTTATTTCCAAGATAGTTGGAGTTTTAATGTGTTTGTGCAATAAAAGAGGATAAAATTTTAGCATTAAAATTTTGTGATGAAAATTTAAATGGTACAAGATATTGCCACCTTTTAGAAGAAGCCATACGACCGGCGTTGCATACTTTAAGAAATGGAGAGGCGGCTTAAGCTTGGTATCAGCAAGATGGAGCCCCTCCGCATAACTTTGGGCGACATGTTTGATGATAGATGGATTGCCAATCAGAGTCAGTTTCGTTGCCAGCTCGCTCTCCTGATTTGGCTCCTCTAGATTTTAGTATTTGGGGTTACATTAAAAATCAGGTATTTTCCAAACTTGTTACGACAAACACAGAGAGTCTTACTTGCTTTTAATTCTCTAACACCCGACCATATTTCCAGAATTACAGTACATAACTTAATGAAAAGGATTCATAAATGTGTAAAAGTAGACGGTGCTAATTTTGAACACTTATTATAAAACTTTATTTGTTTAATATTACATTTAGTTATTTTTGTTTGTGTTATCTAATTAAATTAATACAAAATACCTAGTCAACATTTTTAATGATATCCACAATTACTAATCCTTTCAGGCTATTGTTTACTTTTCAGAATTAATAACTTATGTAAAATAACAAAATATCACCTTAAATAATGGAAATCATGGCCTACCCTTTACTAATGTTGAAATAATTAAGTGTTATTATGTTTTAACTAAGATAATGAAATATCTCAAAAGTGGTTGGATTTAGGTATAGGGAATACTGACACCAAACGAATTGGCTTAAAAGAATACAGCGGAAAATGTAATAAAATACAGGGTGTTCTATTTAAAGTAAGCAACTTATAAATGATTTAAATTTTGCAAGTTGGCGGCTAAGTTTAAAACACCCTGTATGAAATATCAATGAGATGGATATATGCAGTTAACGGGAAAGCGCTTGTTGTTTATTGGTTACAATTTCACGTCACTAGCTTCGTTATTAATGGAGATATCGTTATTCAATGTGCACCAGGATTTTTCAAAATTAGCTACGAGCCGGACATAAGGGCACGGCAGAAAGAACGCGAGCAAATGGGGCATGTTTATAGCCGCATGGATAAAAAGGCCTAGGCCATACTGTCACCCGCCACATAGGCTAGAGCCAAATATGCACCAAGACAGAAACACGAAGAAACCACATAGTCGCGGTCAATTTATCTTACAGATGGGCGTTCCTTTCAAACTTCTACCAAGTGAACACCGTTTGAAAGAAAGCACTAAACTTATAAAGAATTGTAAGATTATACTTAAAAACTATATAGCGTAGACAGTTTCTGAGTTCATTGCATTTTTTTAAGAAGTACATACAAAAAAATATTCCCTATCTGTGGAAGAACTAATCCACTTTCCTTCTAAAAAGAATTAAATAAATAAATAGTAAATCCTACAATCGATTGAACCAAGCTTTTAGGATTGTATTCCTGTTACATCGAAAACCAAAAGTAAAAACTTTAAGTGAGTGAAGATAACCGGCTCATTTTGGAATATGGTTTAAGCATGTGTATAATTAAGCGCCATTTTGTGTAGTTAAAATACAATTTTACGCCCCAATAGGAAATAGCTTATAAAAAATGTATAAGCACGGCTAACTTCACGGCGCCGCAAACTTTTGGATAAATTAGTTATTCTTATGCAGAAATTAGGTGCCAATTAAGCGCAATTTTGCGCCGTTAAAGTAAAACATTGCACCCTTGTAAAAATTACATTGAAATGTCTTACTTCATAACCCTGAACTTCTACATAGATCGATTTTTCTTGTATAGTAATTGAGCGCCAATTGTGCGCCGTTTTGCGTCGCTAAAATAAAATGTTGTGTCTCCATAGGGAATAAGTTCTTGAAAAAATTATATCGACAAGGCTAACTTCATAGCCTTATGAATAAGTTAATCTGTTCTTGCACGATAATGAGGCACCTATTATGTTCCTTTTGCGCACCTATAGGAAACAAATTATTGTAAAAACTACATCAATACGGCAACTTCACAGCCGTGAATTTCTACATAGATTTTTTTTGCGTTTTCGCAGCTAAAAGATTTTTTCGCCCCCCATAGAAAACTAGTTATTGCATAAATTACACCGACAAGTCCAACTTCATAGCCTTACGAATAAATTAATTTTTTTGCGCGATAATTAGACGCCTATTATGCTCCGTTTTGTGCCGTCAATGTTACAATTTGCGCCAGTAGGGAAATATTGTAAAAATTACATCAATACGGTTAACTGCACAGCCGTGAACTTCTGAAAATTACATAGAATTGAATTCCTGCATAAATTTTTTTTTCTTATCTAGTAATTAGGCGTTAACTATTCGTCGTTTCGCGCCGCTAAAATAAAGTACTACGCCCCTAGAGGAAATAAGTTTTTGCAAAAATTACATTGTCAAGGCTAACTTCACGGTCTTATATTATTTACCGTTAAACTAAAACTTTGCACTCCGATAGGAAATAAATTATTGTAAAAATTACATTGACAAGGCGAACTTCACAGTCGTGAACTTATATAGAACATTAGAATTACCTTTCGCGTTAATTAGATGGTAACTATGGGCCGTTTTTCGTAAACGGGACATAATTGGTTTCTAATTACAAATAGGTTGGCAACTAAGTAATTTCAGTTTTACCGTATGAAATAAAGCTCATTCTTTTAATACAAAAAATAATCTTTAATCAACTACATATTTTCCATTTTGTTCAATGACCTTTTGCTATCTGTCTTGCAGCTTCATGATTCTGCGCTCATAGAACTTCTGGTCTTTATCAGCAAAAAATTGAGTGCGATTTAAGGTCACCGTCAGATGTAAAAGTTTTACCATTCAAAAAATTCTGCCAACTGCGAAATAAATGGTAATCAAATGGTGCCAGGACAGGGCTATATGGGTGATGTGACATCACTTAACATCCAAGCTCCAATAATTTCCCACAAGTAGCCAAAGATGTGTGAGGTTTTGCATTGTCGTGGTGGAACACTACTCCTTTCCGATTTAGCAATTCTAGCCGTTTTTCTTTGATTGATTCATCTAATTTCATTAGTTGTTGACAAGTTGTTCATCGTTCTTGCACCATGATCGTTTTCGAATTATGTTACTGTATATTACCCATTTTTCATCGCCACTTATGATTCTTTTCAGGAAAGGATCGGCTTCATTGCGCTTAACATGCATATCGCAAATGTTGATTCGCTGTGTTAAGTGAATCTCTTTCAATTCATGCGGTACCGAAATACCGGGCTTCTTAACGAGTCCAAAGCGTTTTAAATGTTTTTTCTATTGTTGTGTGAGATACATTTAACCTTTCTGCAATCTCTCGAACAGTTATATGACGTTCCTGTTCAATTATGGTTTTGATTTGGTCATGATCAACTTCAGTGGGCCGACCAGAACGTTGCTCATCTTTGAGGGAAAAATCTCCGGAACGGAATTTTTTAAACCAATTCTGATAAGCACATTTACAGTACAGACCATTTTGAGTTCACTTAGGGTTAAGAGTAGTAAAAATAATGTAGAATGTAATTAACTCTGTAATGTAATTTGATTGAAGTATTTGCTTTGTTAAAAGCAGCTGCTGAGTTAGTACTTCAATACATTTGTCAGTGCTCTTTTATGGAGGTCAAAATCCGGGAGACTGTCGAAATACACTTCCACGGCTAATATTACCTCTTCGTTCAATAACAATCGTTCCCCACATAGGAATATCTTGGGATGTGATAACAGCCAGAATTCAGAGGAAACTAAGTCTGGCGAATATGGTAAATGTTCGAAGAATTCGTACTTTAATTCACTAAGTTTCGCGATGGTTTTTTAGCTGTGAGAGGGAGCGTTGTCTCGATAAAAAATTATTTTTTTCAAATCAAAATTCCAATTTCGGAAATCCCTCAGTGCATTTCAAAAAGAGAAGTAACAAAGAAAAACATAATGACATATTTTGCAAGTATTAACTTTTGAGCTTGTATGGAACTCTCATTCATGTGTTGCATACTGTAGGTTGCGAAATGAGCTCATTGGACGAATTTAGCCCTGAACACTAAAACGTTTTATTGCACACACCTCATCTACATACACTAGAAAGTAATAAAAGCTCAAAAAATTGTTGGCGTGTATTCCTTATTTTATTATTAGTAGTACGCGCCTCGTTTGTAGGTACGACTGTAAAAAAGAAACGATACGAAGCTGCTCTTGCCATGCCTGTTTCCTTGGTTAACAGGGCTGTTTTGTGACGGCTACTTAACCAGGTGGCTTTTTATTCGTAGGCTGTTTTGAGGGAACGACTTCGTTGGGTCATTAAGGATATGTTGCAATGTAACCAACTATTAAAGAAGAGATTTTTGCATATTCGTGCTGGAGTTATTTCCTGGAGAGAGCGAGAGGGGGTGGGGGAGGTGGGGAGAGATAGGAAGATATAGCGAGGGGAGGGAGAGTGGGAGAGAGGGAGCCTGAGGTAGAGAGAGAGCGAGGGGAGAGAGATAGAGGGGTAGAGGGGAGGAAAAGCGCGCGCGCGCGAGAGAGAGAGGGGGGTGAGAGAGAGGAACAAGGTATGTGTGGTACAAGAAAATCAAACAAATCAAAAGAAAACGCGCACTTAATGCACCATCACCGTATTGAAGGAAGTGTTGAACCCTCTTGGATATCAATACTGGTGCTTCATATATTTTAGTTGGTCATTCAAGATCAGAGCCCTGGTCAAAACTAACAGGAAAAATTAGGCTCAAGCAAAATATGAGTATTTCTTAATAAATTCGAAATGACCAATTTAGTCTAAAGCATGTTCATGATCAAGCTATACGATGTCCAAATAAAAATAAAAATCAAGTCTTTTGAAAGTAGAAACTAAATTTTCGAGTTATAATAACTCACCATACTGAAGCAGCTAAGCTTACATCGCTTTTAGAGTGCTGGTCATTATTTAGACATCAAAGTCTTTGGGAAAAAACCAAACGTAGGTACTGTTTGAAAGCACAAAAACTGAGTTTTCTAAGGGTTTGCCATCACTTGGGATCAAAGATGCTCACAAACTTATTAGTAATTTCTCTTGGTACTGCCCTTTTTGGGATCGTAAAACTTTTTCCAAAATTCAGATACACAATTTCAATTTTGCGTCATATTCAAAAAACGCTCTTTAAGTTTAAAAGACTGCAGGTAGGCGTTTAAAACCTTTGGACCAACTTTTGGAAATCTTGTCCACGACTTCAAAAAAGCACTTTTAATGTTTCGGTCAAATACAAAGAATCATCGTCGGTTTTAGCAACTTAAAATGATTAAACTAACACTTTTCCTACCAACATGTACAAATAAGAATAGGTCTAAATATGCTTTATCGAATCTTTCTTAAGCAAGTCGCCTTAAGACGAATATGGTTCCAAAGATGATATGTACAAACAGCTGATGTGTGGAAGGCGAAATGATAAAGTTGTTTTAGTCGTTATACCAATCCCCAGTTAAAACTCAACTAGCTATTTTTTAATTTGCTCGAAAAATGCCGGTGATCTGGTAGTCTGAAACCAAAGGACAAAGTCTTTACCTTGAATCATAAGTCAATAGCACTTGTCTAAAATTAAAATCAAGAAAATCGCTGGCTGCATTTAAAAAACGGTACAACTGATATCACCACCTTTTTCAACACGGCGAAGGTGCATTCAGTGCGTGTTTTCTTAAAAATTGCGTAATTTCAAAACAGAAGGTGCGTACATTTTTGTTCACCGTTACACAATTGTTAGTGAACCCTTCTAACATAAAAAATTTAAAAAATAAAAATTTTTGATGTACAACAGGGTTCAACGACTCCTTCAATACGGTGATGTTGCAGTAGAATGGGGGCAGCAATTGATCCGGACCTTCAAGTGGGTGCACTTTTTGATCCTAAAGTTAGCTTACAGGTGGAGCATGCTGAGAACTCGGCGCATGCGCCCGGTGCAGTATTTAATTCCAGCCCCTGGAGGTTAGTCAATCGCAGACACGTTTAATATATCTTAATTACCGGCTTCTTTCAGGGGCCATTCAGTCCCTTGGTACTAACACCGTAATTAGGGCCCTTTTGGCAGTATTAAGAGTTTTTTTTTGTAGTCCAGTCCTGGAGGACTATCTGATTGATCGTGCAAACATGTTTTTAATTACAATTCAATTTTAAGTCCAAAAGTAATATAGAAATAAATTCAAGATAAAGTACTTAACGGTTTTCCCCGATCATTAATATAAAGTAATTATTTTCTGGATTTCCCCGGTTATGTAACCGCAATAACATCCTTTCGCTATTCAAATGCATCTGACGTTCTTGGAAAAAACCCAAATTAGCTAATTACTTGAAAGGCAAACAGACCTTGCAAATAGAACTAGAACGTTAACGTTCTTTAGTGTGTGCGGCATGGGGATTTCCCAGTTAAGTAACCAACAATAACATGCTTTCACTATTTAAATACCTCTAACGTGTTTGGGAAAAAACATCTAATTACATAAAAAGACAGGCAAGTCGACTTTCGTTTCCAATTTTGATAATTGGTTCTGCCAACCTTACTCGATTTAACACAAAAACACAGGCAAGATGCAAGTCTAAAATGTTGATTTGAAATCAGCTTCTGCCAACCTTATTGTCATATATAGTTGAATCTGTCTCTTAATTCTCTATTTGAATACCGCATAATATGCAGGGTGCTGTTTTTGTCTTAAATTGAATAAGGTTGGCAGAAGCTGATTTCAAATCAGCATCTTAGACCTGCATGTTGTTTTTGTTTTTGTATTAATTCGAATGAAGTTGGCAGAAGCTGATTTCAAATCAACATCCTAGTCTTGCACATTGTTTTTATTTTTGTCTTAAATCGAATAAGGTTGGCAGAAGCTGATTTCAAATCAACATTTTACACTTGCACATTGTTTCTGTTTTTGTGTTAAATCAAATAAGGTTGGTGCAATGATCAAAATTGGAAATGCAAGTTGACTTCTCTGTCTTTTATGTAATTAGCTGTTTTTCCAAACACGTTAGAGGTATTTGAATAATGAATGGATGTTATTGTTGGTTACATAACTGGGAAATCTCCACTCGCGCACACAAATGAACGTGAACATTCTAATTGTATTTTCAAGGTCTATTTGCCTTTCAAGTAATTAGGGGGTTGTCCAAGCACGTCAGAGGTATTTGAATAGTGAAAGGATGTTGCTGCGGTTACATAACCGAGGAAATCCAGAAAATAATTACTTTATATTAGCGATTGGGAAATCCGTCAAGTACTTTATCTTGAATCTATTTCTATATTACTTTAAGATTTAAAATTTAGTTGTAATTAAACATCTGTTCACACGATCAATCAGATAGTCCTACAGGGCTGGACTACCAAGCTCTTAATACGGCCAAAAGGGCCCTAATTACGGTGTTAGGATCATAAATACGTCGTCATGGGGTTGAAAATCGCACCTGAAAAGAAGTCGGTAATTAAGATACATTAGTCGTGTCTGAGGTTGACTAACTTGCAGGGGCTGGTTTTAAAAACTATACTGGGCGCATGCTCCGACTTCTCAGCAAGCCCCACCTGTAGCTAGCTTCAGGATCAAAAAGTGCACTCACTCAAAGGTCGGATCCACTGCTGCTCCATTCTACTCGTTGCATTAAGAGCGCGTATACTTATAAACTGCCAATTTAAGACCGCGTTTTCTTAAAAATGCATAATTTCAAAACGGCAGTTGTTTGTACTTATTTTTATAAATATCTTATTTTTAAGTTTAACTATAATATTATTCTTTATAATTCGTTAGTTATATATGTTACACTTTCATATTTGGCCATTTTCAAAGGACTTCACATTCTCAGCAATTTAATATTTAATACTTTTATGTCTATCTGTAGCCCGAAGCAGCACACTTAATGAGTTTTTTTTCTTTACGAACCAGTTGTCCTTTTCGGTTTGTAAAATGTAAAACGTTTTATTATAAATTCATTTTTTTGATTCAGTTTGTTTGTTGAACAAAGGTATTGAACCCCATTGTTAGTCTTCAAATCTTCATAATTACTTTAATACTAATGTAAGGTATTTTCCATAACTCATTTCTCTGAAATCTATTCTTATTCGAATTTACAAAATCTAACCAATCGTAAATATCAATTGTACTTAGTGCCTCCCATTTTCACCCTTCTTGATTCCAAAATATATTTTCAAACAGTAGTACAAATATATACCTCTCATTATTAACATCGCTTCGCTCTATCAGTCAAAGTTAAGTTTATTATAATATATTCTATAATTATGCAAATAGGATTTTATGGCATATTCGCTTAATTATACTAGTTACTACAGTTATTCGGGCAGATAATATTGTATTATCAGTAAAGCAAGTGTAATATTTGTGTGTTAAACTATGTACAAAGTTTAGAGTAGTTAATATAATTATTAAATTTATCTAACTCTCTTCTTATTGTAAGTATACCTGACTAATACGAAATAAAGCGAAGTTAATTCTTCAGGATAATTGTGGAATCACTACTAATTAATAGCCTTCCAATCAAATTCATTTTATACACAATATCCAAACAAAACAGGAGGTATGTACATTTTTGTTCACCCTGATACAATTGCTAGTGAACTCTTCTAGCCAGTTAGAAAATAAAAATATTTCATTTACAACAGGGTTCAACACCCTTTTCAATATGGTGACTGTACATTAAAAGTGCGTTTCCCTAAAAATAACATAATTTCAAAACGGGAGGTATGTACATTTTTTTTCGTGATTACACGATTGCTAGTGAACCTTTTTGACATAAACGATTATAGAAATAAAAATATAGGATGTAAAACAGCATTCAACAACTCATTCACTATCGCGCTGTGCATGAAATGCTCGGATTCTTCAAAATTACGTAATTTCAAAATAGGGTGGAGGGACAGTTTTAAATTTTGTTACTAGCTTCCATTTTAGCCAAAATTATGAAAACTTCTTAATCGTTTTTTAATATTTTTGCATACAATAGGGTCACGTACGTTCATTTATTTGAAATTCCACCCAAAAGGTTAAATTCGTTCCACAATTTACTGAAAAAATATCTATTCAATCATCGTTTTAATACAAAGTGTGTGTAATAAAACACACGATTGCAGATTGCACATAGAACTATAAATATAAAATACAATCAATATTATTATTACTATTGAATATTATGAAAATGTAAACTTTCACCATTACCACTCATAATAAAATACTTATCTTTTTTGGGTTTTTTAATGGTGTAATTTAAATTATACAATCTAAATTGTTAAAGATGTTGTAAGCAATATTGTCAAAGTTGAAAAATGAAAACATAAACATCAGCCTGCTATCAACATAACAGTTTGAGAAATGTATAAAGCCAACTATAAAATTAAATTTTAGTAAAGAATAACTAGGTCATTAAAAATTAAATATTGTGAAACTGCCTTATAGATGACAAATCAGAACACTCTCTACGGCGAAAGCTAACAGTGAAATTTGTCAGCCAAGAAAACACATTTAACAAAATTTAATCGAATTATGATGTAAGTGTAAAGTTGTGAAAAACTTGAATTTGAAAATGATAGAAGTATTCACAAATCCAAACATCACATCAAACAAAATAACCCAGTTAAATCTAACAAAGAGATATCTTTATCAAAAAGTAGAAGTGTTATTAACAATGAAAAGTATAATGCAGAACGTTTTTTGTAATTTTTAATTTTAATTTAATTTCAACTACTTATGTTAAATTATAGTGCTGTGGTAATTTAACATATAATTGGTAAAACATTTGCTTCAAGGTCTAGGAAAAACACAGCAAAATACCTAGACATACCAAAAGTTAAAATTAAAATCAAAATTAAGACGTATCATTATGCTTTTTTTTTTTAATTATAAGATGCCAAAACCTATTTAAACGAAGATTTTCTTCTTGTCTATTATAATTATTAGGGTGTTTATATATTTCAATAGCTTCACGTTGTAAACGAACATAATAACGAGTTTGTCTTGACAATATTTCCATATTGTCAAATTGAATGTCGTGATTTAGATTATTCAGGGCATGGTCAGCCATAGCAGACCTCTCTAGTTGACCTAATCTACAAAATCTCATATGTTCTTTGCGTCTTGTATCAAAGCTACGTTTTGTGGTTCCGATGTATACTTTCCCATATTATATATTATATATACATATTACTAGGAAGTTATTGGATAACACCGATAAAAATCTTTTATATTTACATTTATAAATTGATTCTATAACGTTTAAATCTATGAATATAAATTTTGACATATCATGTCAACGTCAGAAAGAAAAATTTGATAAATTATACAAACAACAAAATAATAGACCATCTATTGATTATAAAAAAACATCGAAAACTCCATTAAATTATTACCTTGCGATGCTGCTAATGAAGTTAGATATAACACCGTTAACATATTACATAAAACAAAACCTCCAAAGAGCAACTTATCGTTTCGTCAACGACGTGCTTTACTTGATCTTAAACGCAATGAAAGTATAATAATATTAAAATCAGATAAAGGTAATGCAACTGTTATATTAAATATGAACGATTATAACATTAAGATAGAACAATTATTGGAACCAGAAACTTATCGTGAAATACCAAAAGATCCAACAAAAAAGTTTCTTTTAAAAACTAAAGAGCTGATTAAATTATCATCTATTCCTGAAGAAATAAAAAAGAAACTAAGTAACTCTGAAGCTAATTCACCAAAACTATATGGTTTACCAAAAATTCACAAACCTCATGTAGGAAAAAGATTAAACATTCTGCCGACTTTGTTGAAAAAATGCTTAGTTTCAAAATTGAAGAGGGTGATATAATGGTTAGTTTTGATGTTGTTTCACTTTTTACAAAAGTGCCTCTAAAAGAAACTATTGAATGCATTGATCATCTACTTCCAAAGGACATAACCGTTCTTTTTCAGCACTGTCTTACTACAACTTATTTTCAGTGGAATAGTAAATTTTATGAACAGATTGAAGGTGTAGCAATGGATAGTCCCCTTAGTCCTGTTATAGCTAATTTTTATATGGAAAAATTTGAAACATTAGCGTTACAAAACACCTAAAAAACCTTCAGTTTGGTATAGATGTGTAGATGACACCTTTGTTATTTGGAGACATGGAAAAGAAGCACTGCATGATTTTTTGGATTTTATAAATGGTATACATCCTAGTATTCAGTTTATCATGGAAAAAGAAACTAATGGAAGTTTACCATTTCTTGACATATTAATATCCAAAAATAATAATTCACTATCTCTTAAAGTTTACAGAAAGCCGACACACACTTCATAAATTATACAACCACCATCCACGTCAAAAAAATTGGTGTAATTAAATCTTTAGTAGATCGAGCAAAACGAATTTTTGAATGATGAATATAAATATTTAAGAAAATCCTTACAAGATAATGGATATTCACTTACAGATATTAATAATGTTATTACACCTTCTAGGCGTAACCTTAAAGAAAAATCAGTTCTTAATGTTGGTACTGCTTTTCTTCCTTTTATAGCTAATGTTACAAATAGAATTGAAAAAATCCTAATTAAATATGGCATTAGGACTATTTTTAAACCTACAAGAAAAATTAAAGAACATTTAAGATCACCTAAAGATGTGTCCAACCCTTTATCATCTTCCGGAGTGTATAAGTTATCTTGTTCATGTGGAAAAGTATACATCGGAACCACAAAACGTAGCTTTGATACAAAACGCAAAGAACATATGAGATTTTGTAAATTAGGTCAACCAGAGAGGTCTGCTGTGGCTGACCATACCCTGAATAATCTAAATCATGACATTCAATTTGACAATATCGAACTATTGTCAAGACAAACTCATTATTATGTTCGTTTACAACGTGAAGCTATTGAAATATATAAACACCCTTATAATTTTAATAGACAAGAAAAAAATCTACGTTTAAATAGGCTTTGGCATCTTATAATTAAAAAAAAGCATACTGATACGTCTTAATTTTGATTTTAATTTTAGCTTTTGGTATGTCCAGGTTTTTTGCTGTTTTTCCTAGACCTTGAAGCAAATGTTTTACCAATTATATGTTAAATTACCACAGCACTATAATTTAACATAAGTAGTTGAAATTAAATTAAAATTAAAAATTACAAAAAACGTTCTGCATTATACTTTTCATTGTTAATAACACTTCCACTTATTGATAAAGATATCTCTTTGATAGATTTAACTGGGTTATTTTATTTGATGTGATGTTTGGATTTGTGAATACTTCTATCATTTTCAAATTAAAGTTTTTCACAACTTTACACTTACATCATAACTCGATTAAATTTTGTTAAATGTGTGTTTTTTGGCTGACAAATTTCATATTTAGCTTTCGCCGTAGAGTGTTCTGATTTGTCATCTTTAAGGCAGTTTAACAATATTTAATTTTTAATGACCTAGTTATTCTTTACTAAAATTTAATTTTATAGTTGGCTTTATACGTTTCTCAAACTGTTATGTTGATAGCAGGCTGATGTTTATGTTTTCATTTTTCAACTTTGACAAAATTGTTTACAACATCTTTAACAATTTTTAACAAATATTACTACTGACGAAGATAACTGTAAGTGTTATCGAAACGTTTAGATTGTATAATTTAAATTACACCATTAAAAAACCCCAAAAAAGATAAGTATTTTATTATTGAATATTGTTTAGCAAATACTATTTAGACACTTTCAAATGTATTCGATAAGTACACAAAATTTGGCGGATATGTTTATAAAGTTACAATTTATAATGCTTTGTTGTTTTAATATTAAATTTTACCGACGCATCTACAATATCCATTCCTATAATCATACCTATCTGTAAAGCGTGTATTTTGTATTTCATTATGCTTTTTACATACGCTGATAAATTTGGTATCACGCACAGGATGATCTAAAAGACCCTAGCCGTTAGGTAATTTCCTAACTTCCGGATAAACTAAAATGTTCACACAAAAATTAATTTCCTCTTCGCAATTATGAGATATGACAAATAATTTTTAAATTGCAAAATTGAATAATACTTAACAATAGCAAATTTTTCAAGGATACCTTGCACTTGTACTTTTATTAAGCATGACAAGTAACTTTTTTTAGATTTGTATCATAATTAATTAGCTTTCATTTGGGTGGGTCTTACTTAATTATCGACTTCGTGATGTAGTTAACACCTGATTTTGACGTAGAAAAACACAGCGCAATATTTGATAACTGAGATTTTTAAAAGTTTCGCCAAAAAGGATAGTCTTTGTAGGTGCTACCTTTATACACTGAATGGCACACCTGTATGTGTATTTTAGTTCATGTAGGTATTAGTTTACAATATGTTGAAAATTTTTTTAGGAAAGCGGAAGGTGCATTCACTGTCCTACTTAAACAGTTATACGTACAATTTTGCTTTTTTTCACAAATGAAAATGTTTGGTCTCACTTTCCACACTATAATGATTAAAGCGTATGCAGAATAATTACTAGTTACGCTACACCATAATTACGATCACAAGTATGTACGTTACAGTGTCGTCCCCAAAAGGAAGAAAAGCAAAGCATTGCACAAATCATGTGCAGAAAATAGCACGAACTCTTCCATTGTTACAGCACTGCATGTATATATTTTCACCGGTTGATTAAAAAGTATAATTATACTCGCTCTACTTAAATTCAACAGATTCCTTGCCGATTTATTAGTAACAATACGTGCACTATTACAACAAAATCGCGTAAGTATACAATACAATAGAACTGTTTTACTTAAACGTGAATGAATGTGGTAAAAATATCACTCCACTGCAACACTCAATAGTAGCCCATAAAATAGATAAATATTGTTAAAATGACATCATTAACAATAACCATTTTTCAGTAGCAAATTATAATTATTATTGGTTCTTCGGGTGCGACTAAATTGGCGACGGGCGAGTCACTCCGGAAATATGGCATAAAAATTTCCATAATACGATGGCACTCCCACAACTGATTTAATGTTCGCTTTATGCAATATCTTTTAATCACCGTAAGTACCTACGAATGTGAAGACAATGAGACAATTTTTTTCCATATTAATATGTGAAGAAGTGTGTAAATAAAATTAGTGATGATTAGCGCATTCCATTGATTTGATACGTGATGGCTTTTCAAAATTTGCATTCTAAATTTACTTTTTCTCATTTAAATTGCAAAAATTTAATTTCAATGTTCTAATGCATTCAAATGACAAGCTATTAGAATATATTTTTCTTAATTTATTTTATTTTATCATAATTATAATTCGCAATTATTAAATTAAATAACAAAGAACTAACTGTAAGTCGGAAATATAAATTAAAAATAATTGAAACATTTGGTCGCAAATGAATAACAGCACGTCCAGTGAGTGGCTGAGAGCCAGGAATCGCGTAGGGACCAATCTGGTGATTGAAGGGTATGTAAGTGAAAACATGTATTTGTTATATATGTACATTTAGACATTTATACAGTAAGTATACATCTATTATTTACATCTTTCTTGACTCTGTCTATATTTCTACTTCTTACTTCCTTACATGTCGAGGCATTAGTGTAATAACTGTCCGGTAGTAGGACGATACCGTTAGTAAAGAATGCTACATCGTCCGAGGCATGCTTTGGCCAGTAACCGGTCTGCTCACAATGGTATTACTCAAGAGAACAATAAAATTGCCTCGGATCGACCTGGCAAAAGGGGCTGTCAAGGCTGAAACAGACAGGCCCCGTGGCTGACGACTGTGCAACGAATGAATGGCGAGTCCGTACGTGGAATGTTAAAGGTATGCATGGTAAATAATTTGAAATTGCGAGTGTAATGTATGAAAGGCACCTTGATATTCTGTGTGTATCGGAGACAAAGCGCAAAGGAAAAGATGCTGTGGAGATGGAGGGTGCCAGCCTAGCACTATGGTCAGTTGAGGCTGAAGTGCATGGCGCAAAAGGAGTTGGGGTGATCGTAAGTGAAAGTGCGAAAAGATGCGTTAAACAATAGAAATTCGTATCTCCCCGGGTAATGTGGGTTAGAATGAAAGCGGAGTTACGAAGAATTTTTCCTATTGGATGCTATGCACCAGTGAATGGAGACAGAGACCAGGAGTATGAGAACTTTTGGAATGAAGTAGAGAAGTGCTGAACGTATGTAAGCCAAACAAAAGAGTGATAATAATGGGGGATATGAACGGATGGGTGCGTGTACAGAGAGAACATACTGAACGCGTTCTAGGACAGGAATGGTGAACGTCTGCTGAACATCCGTGTGGAGAGAAGTCTGCTTCCAATACGTGGTTTAAACATAAAAATGTGCATATGTATACATGGCAAAGAGGTGAATCTAAAAGTATGATAGCCTTGATAGTGTATGATGAACGGCTTAGAAACCTGGTGAAAGACACAAAAGTAATGCGCGGATCGGAGTATGGATCGGACCACTTTTTGGTTGTATCCAGAGTGAGTTTAGGGCAAAAGTGGGTCTGGAGAAGGAAAGCAAACGTAGTGCGAACGTCCAGAATTTGGGTAGACAAACTAGTGGATAATGGTGCAAGAATGAAATAAGCAGATGCTGTGAGTAAAGAGTTGAATGTGAATGAAATAATGTGTAACGAACAAATAAAAGACACTGACGTTGAAAGTGCATGGATAAGCTTGAAAAACTGTATTGTCAATTGTGCAGTGCGGATATGTGGAAGAGCGACTGTAGGTAGACAGAAAAATTGTGCTTGGTGAAATGAAGCTGTAAAAAAGACCGTATGTAAGAAAAAAGATGTGAACATGGCAACGATTGCTGCAAAAAATGAGACTGAGAAAAAGCGATTGTATGAGGTGTGCAGATTAAGAAACAAAGAACGAAGGAGTAAGTGAGAATAAGTAAAGAGGAAGGGATGGCTGTAGAAGGAGAGACAATGCAGAATAAAACAAAAAACTCTTCTCGAAACGGGTCAAAAATACAAAACGTGGCCCAAAACAAAATGCCGCAGAAGTGATGAATATGAGCAACGAAATAGTATGGGACGATTGTAAAGTGAGGAAATGCTTCGGAAAGTTGTACAGTACTGAGGAAAGTAAGACTGAAGGGTTAAATAAGGAGAATGTTGAAGGAATGGTGAATGAAACCGATAAGGATATTGGGATAAATGAAGTGGAGAAAACGGCAGGAAGGCTGAAAACCGGTAAGGAGCAGGTGTAGATGGAATCACTGATTAAATGCTAAAGTATAGATGTGCAAAGCTTATACGAAGATTGTGTGAACTATTCAATGTATGCCTTAAGGGTGGAAAAGTGCCGAGGGATTGGAAGAGCACGATCATTGTACCACTGTATAAGGGTAAGAACTACAGAGGAATAAGTTTGCTCAACGTGTCTGGTAAAGTATTTGGAAGAGTACTAATACTAAGTACGAGAAACTACACAAACTAAGATTTGAGATGTGCAGGGTGGCTTCATACCAAGGAGAGGATGTGTCGATCACATGGTTGCTCTCCAGCAGGTGATCGAAAAGTGTTGAAGTGAAAAAATGAAGCTGTACTGTGCGTTTGTAGATCTGGAGAAAGCATATAACAGAGTGAATAGGGAGAAGCTGTGTCAAATATTAAATGAATATGGCGTAAATAAAGGTCTAATACACGGAATAAGGGCAGTATCCAACAGTAGCCGGGCATGTGTTAGGGTGAAAGGAGGTGTGAGTGGATACTTTAATATTGAGCAAGGAGTGCGATAAGGCTGTGTGGTGCCACCATGGTTTTTCAATGTATACATGGATAACAAATGGTGGTGTAATGGTTGGTGACGTAAATGTACGACTTCTGGTGTATGCAAGTGGACGAGCTGGTATATCTGGATAGAATGTTTACTGCAGATGGTACAATGGAGGGCGAGATTGGACGAAGGGTCAATGCTGGAAGGAAAATAATTGGAAGTATGTGGACGATAACGAGAAACAAAAGTATGAGCCTAGCTGCGAAACGAACAATCTACAATGGCGTGTTTGTCCCATCAGTACTGTATGAAAGTGAGACATGGATATGTCAAAAAAAAGCACAAAAGAAAAATAAATGCCGTGGGTATGAAATTTCTGAGAAGCGCATGTGATTAAGCGAGAAGGGACAAAATAAAGAATGAGTGCATAATGAAGGAGTGTGGCGAGGAAAAGACGATGATGGATAGATATAAAAGTAGTACATTGGTTCGGTCACATTGAGAGAATGAACAACGCAAGATTAACGAAGCAAATATATGTGGATGAGGTTAGAGGTAAGGCCGTGCTTGGTAGGCCGCGTAAAACTTGGCTGAATGTAGTAGAATGTATGATAAAGGAAAGAAAGATAAGTAGTTTTAAAAATAAAAGGGCATGTCAGAGACAATATATGAATCTTGCGGAAGTTAGTGAGGTATGCGGAGATAGGAAAGCATTGAGAAAGATTGTGAATGAAAAATAAGTAAGAGGTAGGGATTTTTTTGCCTATCCCGCAAGGGAATGGCGTGAAGGTTAAGTTAAGTTAAACTATTAATCTGAATACAAATAGGCGAATAGAGTTTGTCATCTATCTTTCTGTTTACGACTGAATTAAGCAAATATCACAGTTTCACTTTTGCTTGTAAGACTAAGGTATACTCAATGAAGGCAACATTCAAAGATGTGTTAAGATAGCCTGGTCTTTATGAATAATATGATTTAAACTTGTGTATAATTAGTCGCTCATTATGCGCCATTTTGCGCCGTTAAAGTTAAATTTTGTGCTTCAATGGGAAATAAGTTTTAGCAAAATTCCATAAACACGGCCAACTTCACGGAGCCGCAAATTTTTACATAAATCTTTTCTAATTCAGTAATCAGGTGCCATTTTGCGCCGTTAAAATAAAGCTTTCCGTCCAAGTTCTGCATATTTTCTTATGCAATAATTAGGCGCCAATTGTGTCATTTTGCGCCGTTAAAATAAAATTTTGCGCCCTTACAGTAAGAAGTTCTTGTAAAATTACATTGATACGGCTAACTTCACAGCCGTGAGAACTTCCGCAAACATTTTTTTTCTTGTACAGTAATTAAGCGCCAATTGAGCGCCGCTAAAAAACTGTACTCCCATAGGAAATAAGTTATTGTGAAAACTGCATCGGCAAAGCTAACTGCATAACCTGATGAATAAATTAATCCATTATGTCCTATTTTGCGCTCTCATGGGAAAGAAGTCATTGTAAAATTACACGGACACTGCTAACTCTGCAACCGTGAACTTCCGCATGAATCAATTTTTTCCTATGCAGTAATTTAATTAGGCACCAATTATGCGCCATTTTGCGCCGCTAAGATTAAATTTTGTGCTCCAATGGAAAATACGGTGTAGCAAAAATTCTATAACCACGAGCAACTTCACGCAGCCACTCTTTACATAAATCTCTTTTCTAATTCAGTACTTTAGGCGCCATGAAAATAAAATGTTGCACCCTTACCGGCAAGAAGTTATTATAAAATTACGCTGACACAACTGTGAAGCATAAATTTATTTTTTCTTATGCAGTAAATAGGCGCCAATTTACGCCATTTTGCACCCATAAAATACAATTTTGCACTCTTATGAGAAAGAAGTTACTGTAAAATTATATAGACACGTCTAACCCTACAGCCGTGAACTTCCGCATAAATAAATTTTTTCTTATGCAATAATTGCACTAATTATAATAAAATTTTGGGCCCCCATAGAAAAATAACTTATTGCAAAAATTACATTAGCAAGAAAAAAATCATTTTTTCTTGCGCAATAATTAGGGGCACCCATGTGCTATTTTACGACATTAAGGTTAAATTTTGCACCCCTACAGGAAACAAGTTGTACGACGCGGTTACATTCACAGCCGGGATCTTTTGCAGATATCAATCTTTTCTTATGCAGTAAATAGGTGCCAATTATGTGTTGGCTTTCGTCGGTAAACGTAAAATTTTTACTCCTGATCGGAAATATAGACACAGGGTGCTTATTTACGCGGTTGTTCTGTGGTGTACTTAAGGGTACGTTAAGAAATTATTTTAAGCGTAGTTTAAAGAAGCATGGCAATAAATTGTAAGATTTTTTAATGACACCCTGTATATTATTACATTTATGGATTCCTCTATAAACGCACTTTACATTAATATTAGGTGTATTGACTTATAGGGTTATGAGGTTTTACAAAAAAACGATATTTTCCAAAAATAGCACTCACTTAAACAGTGCTTCATAATTTAAGCCGAATTATTATATTTTCAAACAAGCATTACCCAATTTTTTTAATCGGTTTAAATGGCATGACGTTTGTGTATCGTAAAATTAACTCAAACTGAGTTATTTTGAAAATTGTAGAAACTCCTTTTAAAACAATGCAATTTTTATTGAATAAGTAAGTAGGCTGTGAATAATGAATATTTGAAGAGAAAAATAAATTATTACACTACATCCTCAAAATATCTCCCATTTTGTAATAAACATTTTCTTATGCGATTACGGAACGACGTTTTAATACCTACAAGCATTTTGGGACTAATATTGCGAAAAGATAGACCTATTCTTTCCATCATATGGTTGTTACAACCTCTCGGTACACTTGAGACTTAACATTTTCCCACAAAAAAAATCCATAAGGGTCAAGCCAAGGGATCTTGCTACTAGTTGCTACACCGCGTCCTATCCATTTTTCAGGAAAACGATTTTCAATGTGTCTAACTTGAATACTAAAATGAGCTGGAGCTCCATCGAGTTGTAGCCACATAGCTCTTTCCATATGTTCCAGAAGGTGTCGAATTAAACGTGGTACATCATGTCGAAAAAATTACAAAAGCATAGGAAAGAATATGTGTATCTTTTCGCAATATTAGTCCAGAAATGGTACAAGATGTTAGAATGTCGTTACGTGGTCGCATAAGAAAATGTTTATTACCGCATGAGAGACAAACATTTAAGGTAATAATTTTTTCTCACATATTCATTGTTCAGAGCCCACTTAATCAATAAAAAATTGCATAGCCTTAACACGAGTTCATTCAAATTTTTAGACCATTTTCAAAATAACCCACTTGCAGTTAATTTTATGATACACAAACCTTATACCATTTTAATAGAGAATTTAAATCCGAATGCAGTTCCGACAAAAAAAAATTGGGTCATGACATTTAAAAAAATTGAGTTATGCTTATTTGGAAATATGATAATTCGGGTTTAGTAAGGTACACCCTGTATGGGTGTACGTTATTCTTAACCAAAGGCTGTACTAAGAGCGCACATTAAAAAAATTTGTCATTTTGTAAAATCTCAGTTTTTAGGTGAGCGTTACTTTTTGAAAATACGTTTTTTTTGTCTCTAACCTCAAAACCCTTATTAATAAGTCAGTAAACCTAACAACAATGTAACGTACATTTGTAAAGGAGTCCAAAAATGTAATAATATACAGGGTGTGCCATTTAAAAATCTTACAATTTGTAGACCACCCTGTACATTTTAGAATAATGTTTTTATGTACCCCAGTTTACCCCAATAAGATTTGCTAAGTCATTTTTGTAACAGATTTGACACCACCGCAGAAGAACGGGGTACTAGTTGGATAACCTATATATATATATATATATATATATATATATATATATATATATATATATATATATATATATATATATATATAATGATTGGAAATAAGTTATAAGAATTATCAACGCAGCTAACTTTACAGTCGTGAACTTTTACATAAATCATTTTTTTATGCACTAACTAGGTGCCAACTATACGCTGTTTTGCGTTGCTAAAGTAAAATTTTGCGCCCATACAGAAAATGGCTAACTTCTTAAATTAATCTAATTAATCTTTTCTTGCAAGCTAATAAAGGCACATATTACGCCTCTTTTATTGTAAACATTACAACGATACGGTTATCTTTACAACCATGAACGAAACAAATCATTTTTTCTTATGCAGTAATTAGGCGCCCGCTGTTCGCTGTTTATGCCGTTAAAATTAAATTTTGCGCCCTTATAGGAAACAAGTTATTGCAAAAATTACATCGACACGACTAACTTCACACAGCCGTCACCATGTGCATAAATAAATTATAACAAATTACGCGCCAAATATACGCCGCTAATATACAATTTTGCGCTATTTAAAAGGTAATTTATTGCAAAAATTGCATCAACAAGGCAAACTTTACAGCCGTGAACTTTGAATAAATTAATATTTTCTTGCAAGATGATTAAGTGCCCATTATGCTCAGTTAAAATTAAATTTTGCGCCCCTATAACAAATGGATTTAAATGTGTTGTTATTTACCTGTTTATTTGCTCAATGTGTATTTTTCTTATTCTTTCATTACAGATATATTTATATTTAACCCATTTTCTAACATTATGGCTACACTAATTTCTTCAATATTAATCTAATTGGATTATTATTATTTTTACTAACCTTAACCCTAAGGGAACTCCAACTCATGTGTAATCCGTTAAAGATGCTTACCAATGCAAATTACTTATAAAATATTCCAAAATTCCTATTTAATTTTAAAGCTTGCTAATCCACAACCACGCACTAATAAGATACCTATTATGCGTTGCTTTACGCAAAACGACCCATAATTAGCATCTAATTAACGCACATTTTCGACATAAGTTCACGACTGTGAAGTTCACCCAATCGATATAATTTTTACAATGACTTATTCCATATGGGGGTGCAAAGTTTAACTTTAACGGCGAACAATCAGCGTTTAATTATCGCGCAAGAAAAGATTCATTTATGCATAAGGTTATGAAGTTAGCCTTGCCAGTGCAATTTTTGAAATCCTATGGGGGCGCAAAATTTTATTTTAATGGCGCAAAACGGAGATAACTGGCGCCTACTTACCTAATTATTTATGCGGAAGTTCACGGCTATGAAGTTAGACTTGTTAATGTAAATTTACAATACCTTCTTTCTATATGAGGCGCAAATTTTTATTTTAACGGCGCAAAATGGCGCCTAATTACTATACGGAAAAATGTATTTACTTAAGCAGACATTCACGGCTGTGAAGATAGCCATGTCAATGTAATTTTACAATAATTTTTTCCATAACGAAGCAAAATTTTATTTTCCATGCGCAAAACAGCACATAACGTGTACCTAATTATCGCACAAGAAAAGATTAATTTATTCACAAGGTTATACAGTTAGCTTTGTAGATGTAATTTTTGAAATAACTTATTTTCTTTGAAGGCGCTAAATTTTATTTTAGCTGCACAAAGCGGCACATAATTAGCGCCTAATTACTATATAAGAAAAAATGGATTTATGCAAAAGTCCTCAACTGTGAAGTTAACCGTGTCAGTGTAATTTTACAATAACTTCTTTCCGCGCAAAATAGCGCCTAGTTACTGAATAAGAAAAGAATGATTGGTCCAAAACTTTGCGACTCCGTAAAGTTTGGCGTGTTTCTAGAATTTTTGCCACAACTTACTTCCAATTAGGGCGCAAAATTTAATTTCAACGGCGCAAAATCAGTAGCTAATTATGCATAAGTTTAATTAACATTAATAAAAAAAGACTCGTCGATCTTCACACACCTTTCAACATATATGTAAACGTAGCCTTAATAATTTCGCTTGGCGGATACAGTAATCAAAACCGTTTAAATTAGATCCTGCAAATATCCTAATTATAAAATTACCCAGTTTTATGCTTCGTTTTTGTCTAACCCATACTCATTTTTATGCATTTCCTCTCATTTAACAGATTTACTGTACGCTATCACATGAATCTATTTTCGCGCTTCAACCCCGTGGCTCTATCTCCTTCAACTAAAGACGAGTGGCGAACGGTAGCAATCGGAAAAGACCAGAGTCGTGCGAAAATCAAAGGCGTGCGCAATATTTTCACCTCCCTAAATTTTTTACATAAAATTAATTATTTCAACGGAAAAACAATATTCTACAAACTAATACCCTTGTGCAGGACTTTACACGATACACTAGAAATATCGCTGGAGTAATGTTCGCAAGATATACAAACAAAATTCACGTGCAAATACTTCCTTACCTGATTTAAACGACTTACTATAAGTACTATACAATACAAAATGGTGCGGAGGAATGCTTAATAAGCCTTCAAAATACTCTCAGAAGACGCCGACCTAGGATCTCTATCCACAAAAGACTATCTGGCAAGCCAGTTAATAGTTGCCAATCCTGCAGCCATTATATTTTATACATAAAGATGTTGTTTACTTCTAGTGGTGAATATTCTACCATTTTGTTCAATGTAAAGAGTATTACAATACGAACAGTTTAGTTTATAATCTCCAGACTTGCACAGCCTACCGATACTACCTTGGTACAAACCAGTTTACACGTAACCTTATATTAAAAAAAATTTACCTGCCAATACGCCATCCAAACGACTTAACATGAGTACATAAAATACGAAATGGTGCGTGATAATGCTTAATAATCCTAATACTTCAAAATACTCGCATCAGATGTGATCAACGTAATTGGATACAAAGTAGGATCTCCATCCATAAAAGACTATCTTGCAAGTCAGTCAATAGTTGCCGATGCTACAGCCATTAGGAGGTCTGTGCGGTGCTGGTGATGAATTTTATACCATTTTTCAATGCAAAAAGCGTTACAATACAAACAGTTTAGCTTATAAACTACAGACTTGTCCAGGTTATCGGTATTATTTTTGGTACAAACCAGAGTACACGTAATCTTCGCAAGACATACCTCATATCAAACCCTTGAGGGCTTGGCAACAGTGGCGAATACGCGAATAAGAATTTTTTTCGGACATTAATATTCAGGTGTCGTAAATAGAGTGTAAAATAACATTATCTTTCGGTGAACACTATTCATTAATTGTGAATTTTTTAGCGCGTTTCGATCGATACGATGTAGATATTATTCCACCAGTTTGTAAAATTTATTGAAGATTTAACTGATTATACATAAAGAGCAGGATTAAGTTTTATCGTGGTTCTAGTTCATCAGTGGTTTCAGATTGGGTGTGGCATTCTTGAGTAAATTTCCGCGGAAAATGCATTTTGATATTGGAAATTGTAACGGAGAGTGGTTAGATATGACATGATCAAGGGGGTTGTTTTTAGTTAGTTCGGTGTGAGGGGTCAAAGGTTGGGTTTGAGTTGCGATGTAGCCGCACGGTGCACGTCTCCTGAACCCAGCGACTTCCTGAAGATTTCGTTAAGGAATTTACTTTTTCATGGAATGTGGAGTTCAATCGGCCCGGAAAAATTTTTTGTGTTTGTGTTTCGTCAATTATTCATAATGTTTTTCGTTCAATCGTTCCATTGTTTATCGTTAATCTTCTCTATATCGTGGAATAATTTACGCCTTGAGACGGCTTTGTATGTGAAAGTGTTTTGGGTATTTTTTTATAATTGAAAATCTCGCACCGGCCTGTTGTTAATATTAAGGATAGTCACAGCCGTTTAAGAATAAACAATCGTTGCCTGTGTATAAAGTTTGGTAACGTACTCTGCACATTGAAAATTTATGAATAAGTACGCACATGAGTTTGTGTTAAGGAAACCAGGCTACTAAGTAAATAAAGGATACCTGGATTAGTATTAAATATTTCGCTGCTAGTTTGCGAGTGCGTGGGAAGTGTAATTAATAGAATTTACGGTTATTTTACCGCCGTGATTAAAAGTTTACGTTAACTGCGGGGGTCGAATATAAAGAGGGGATTGATTATTCGAGCCGGTTATTGTTTCCAATAAGGAGGATCAATTGAACTTGGGTAGTACCTTTCCAGTGCCCTGTAGTTGTGACTTAAGAAGAAAAGATTATCCGTGAATCTGTTAGAACTACGGACTTAAGGTAATCCAACTGTGTTTATTTCATTTAAGTTTGTGTATGTATTTACGTTGGACAGGTGGGAAGCGTATGAGTAGTAAATTGGAAAAACCTGTTAATGTAAATTTTTGTGTGTTCTTAAACCTTGGTGTGGAGTACTAGCGTATATGTGTGTGCTGTGCTGTTTTTACCAATATTTTTGATTCTAACATATTGGCGCCTTTTGAATAGTGACTATTCCGATATTGATTAATGACATTCTTATTCACCCTACACCCAGAGTAACATCGCCCTCACCCCCTTCCACTGAGGTATCAGCAATTATCCTTTATCTGTCACGCAAATCTTACAGCCATTTTAACCCTAACAGATTAATTTAATTTACACAATCAAAAGAAATACCGATTTCAATTCAATCCGTTTCGGTTCACTTTTATTTGTCAATGTTAAAGACGTAAAACAAAAATGAATGTAAGAATAAATTGTTCTCACAAAGTGAATTCATCAATTGATGCTAATTTTTCCTTTTACAAGATTAATTTTGCCTCGGTATTTTTATTAGGAAGACCAATTAACTCATATAACTAGTAATAATACCACGCAGTTTAAATAATTGCTTAATAAATAAATACGAACTGCCAAAAATTCGGATAATTAACGAAATTGTAACTGCAAAATTATTATTCAAGATAGTTTACTTTCAGTATTGGTCATTCACCTGTTTCAGGAAGTAGACCATGTTTATACTTTCAACTTTTACCAAAAAATATCGGTCTTAGAAAACTGAGAAACACGTGAATTGTTTATAGCTTAATGAATGAATTAAAGTTTATCTGCTGGGTAAAATTGTACGAATGGCGTTTTGTGACCGACGTAAAATTTTCTTTTCATTATTTAAATTACACTTATTTATGCATAAATTGATCGTATTCGATTCAATGAAATACTGTAGGTGTATGCAGTAAATGGCAAAGGTCCACGTATTGACCCTTGAGGAAATCCTTTGTATTGCATTACGTAAACTTTTTGGCATTAAGACGATTGCGTGCATCTTAAATTTTGTTAAAACATCCGTTATTTTCTTTATATCCTTCATTACAATATTGCGTACCTCTTTGCATGTAATATATTGTTGCATGCAATAACCATTATAAATTACCAATCGTGATTCTCGGTTAGCCATTAAGGAAAAACCAACGCCTTTGTAAAGAATTCAACCTTTTCACCTCACTATCAACAAGAATTTATCTTTCCAATATTTCAGGTATAATTAACCTACTACTTAAAAAATGCTACTTGAACCTCTGTATATTAAAAACCATAATTATTTTTAATTACGTTATAATAGAAATTATAACTTTCATTGCAATCTTTTTTAATAT
The DNA here is from genome assembly GCA_036346205.1 of Vesta saturnalis. Classification (NCBI taxonomy): domain Eukaryota; kingdom Metazoa; phylum Arthropoda; class Insecta; order Coleoptera; family Lampyridae; genus Vesta; species Vesta saturnalis. The sequence continues at coordinate 3,738,920 of JARFJB010001339.1, forward strand.
GGTCTGTTACTTGAATGAAAATCGAGATACACACACATGCTTATGTAAATCGTAAATAATATATGTTAGTAGGTAAACCACCTGCCTTAAGGATATTTCCATATAGATACCAAAAGTAATATATCGTAATTTAAGTTTGTTAACCAAAATTTATTTGTCACACGTAAGCTAATTTACAAATTTTTTGATGGTGAAATTTCATCAATAATTGTTTGCGTTAGTTAAGAACAATGTAAATGAACTGATTTGAATTTTTTTTAGTACTTAACAATAGCATTATTATTTCAAAATTTTTCTTTGGGAGGAAAAACTACAAATTGTTTAATTAAATAGTATATTACCAATCAAGTTTCGTAAAACAGATTTTTCTTACACTGATGCAAGTTTAATATCAATTCGATAAAGGTATTATGAAACTAGTTTTTTACGTGCTTTCTATTTTGTATAATTTAAGCAAGAAACAAAAAGAAAAATTACAGTTTAAATTCAATAAGATTTAAAAAAAATTGGTGTGGTTGCCGTTCCGGATTTGAATGGGATACATTTGTAACCCAGAGTAACTTTTTTTTTTCTAATAACCTTAAAAATAATTGTTTATTGTTTCTGCATAAATTTTCGTCAAATGATCGATGGAACAATTATTTTCTAAAAAAAAAGTAAAATTCCACGTGATATACACTTGTGTCCCACTTCGTCTTGTATGTAAACTGTTCCCACCTCTTCATCATACGATCTTGCATGCATAAATATTTTGTACGCCTTACACACGCACTCATCTTTCAATCCAGACAATTTCTGTAATACTCGTCTACAGGGTGATTCAAGGATGGAGTAAAGTAAACTGGTGGATTATGGGTAAAATTTGCCAATAAAATATATTTATCATATTATATGGCTAGTAAGTGTGCGCATTTCAAAATTATTCTGGACTGTACACAATGTCCCAAAAAAGCAGGACAAGACAAAGTTAGTATTTTTTTATGGAAGAGCCTGTATATTATTCAATTTTTTGAGTCTACGTGCGATTATAAAACTTCGTTTAGATACGTTTCATGGATGTACAATTTACGGTGTTTGGAATAAATCGGTTTTTATCCAAAAAATGGCATTTACAGTTATAATTTTATTATTATGCACTATATATATATATATATATATATATATATATATATATATATATACCGGGTGGTCGTAAAGAAAGGAATAAATTCAATATCTCGTAAAGCACATTTTTTTTCAAAAATCGCTCGGACCCGTCGATTTTATATTTTTTCGGGGCAGATTTTGCGAAAAAAAAAATTTTATACAGGGTGTCTCAAAAAAGATTTGCTAAAAAAATTTTTTTTTTCAAATTGCAACCCAATTTTTTTATTGCATTTTTGGATTGCCCTTACAATTCTAAACATTTGTCATGTAGCATGTGCTATACCTAAGTCCAAGCGTTTTGGAGTTATTCGCATTCAAAATTTAAACCAAGATGACCCGATCTAACACAACTAGACTTTTTTTATGGGGATACCTTAAAGGCAACGTATTTAAAAGCCAACCAGCAAATCTAGATGATTTAAAACAACGTATCCGTCAAGAAATACGTCGAATAACGCCCGAAATGGTTCGAAATGTGCAGCATGAATTTGTAGATCGATTAGGCTATTGTCAGTTGACTAACGGAGGACATTTCGAACATTTGCTGAAATAAAATTATTTTTAAGTTTACGAATCTTTGTTTTCGATATAATAGAACGTTATAAAATTATTTTATTTTTCGTTTTCTGCATGACCTTTTTTCAATTTTTAAATTTTGAATGCGAATAACTCCAAAACGCTTGGACTTAGGTATAGCACATGCTACATGACAAATGTTTAGAATTGTAAGGAAAATCCAAAAATGCAATAAAAAAATTAAGTTGCAATTTGAAAAAAAAAATTTTGTTTAGCAAATCTTTTTTGAGGCACCCTGTATAAAATTTTTTTTTCGCAAAATCTGCCCCGAAAAAATATAAAATCGACGGGTCCGAGCGATTTTTGAAAAAAATTGTGCTTTACGAGATATTGAATTTATTCCTTTCTTTACGACCACCCGGTATATATATATATATATACATATATATATATATATATATATATATATATATATACTACAGGGTGTTCAAACCTGCGAAACTTGAACTTAAAAAATATCACTTTTCTCAAATAGAACACCCTGTATATTTTTTATATATTTATACTGTGTTAAAGAGAAGCAAATACCGCAAAATTCTTTATAAGTAAGTCCTATACCTATCTCTCACTGTTTTGGAGTTATTTAGACTTTTGAAGTTTGAAAACAAGAGAGAAAGAGTTGCATTAAATACTAAACACTAATATACCGGGTGTCAATGAAATAGATAACTTTTGAACGGGTCGTTAGATTTTGTTCAAATTTTGGTGGGTTAGATTAGTGCCAGTTTTTTTTTTACATAAAAAAACAACATGACTGACTTCCGGTTTCACGCAAAAGCTGAAAATTTATTATTTATTTTTACATATTTGGATTCTAGTCTGTCAAATGTCAACTCGGGTGCCATTTTAACCCTTGATTTGGCAGAGTTGCTTATAAGCAACATGATTTTCTATTGAATATTACGAAAGCTTGTCAACACATTTCGACTCGTTCGGGCGTTGATGCTCTCAGGCAACATCAAGCCCGAAGCATACAGCAAGAATCAGCCGAATATTTACGGTAGATCACGATCATATTTGTGAATTTGCACGTTGTGTTTAGGGGGTTGATGTTAGGTTATGTTCATTGCGACAAACTTTATTGTTTATTTTTGTAAAAGAGTGTATATTTGTGATATTTTTTGTCATTGTGCTACAGGTAAAACATGTATAATGATGAATGTAAGTAATAAAATATATTTATATTATTTTATTTATTAGATTTGAACATACAAAGTCGGCGTTGCTTACAAGCAACTGTGCCATTATTACTGATGGGTGGGAAAAAGTTTTATGGAAAAAATAATGAACAACAGACGCAGGAACAATTAGTATTGCTACCTCCGCATGATGGCAATTTATCAGACGCCGATATATCCGATGTATTAGGACGCTTTTTGTAATGATTATGAAAATGCTGTAAATGCGCAAACAAAAATTGTGGGGTGGGAAGGGATAATCTTATTCCTGTAATTCCTTTAGATTTAGAGCCGGATAATTCTGATGGAGACTGGGATTCTGAAGCCGTACAAAATTTGTCAGAACCAGATCAGGCTACATGTTTCAAAATGAAACAATCTGAATGGAGAAAACAAGACATTCCTACCTTACTAGGCGTCGAAAATGAAGAAAATGATGAATATGATGCATATGAAGTTACTCCACTTATGTATTTTCAAAATTTTTTTACAAAGGAACTAATTTCATTGATTACAGAACAAACCAACCTTTACTCAGTGCAATGTACTGGCACATCTATAAATACAAATGATAAGAAAATAGAGCAGTTTGTAGGAATGTTAATTTTCATGGGTGTTACAGAATTTCCATCGTACACTGATTACTGGAGTCAGAATTATCGATATGATAAAATTTCCTCTATTATAAGTTGGAAACGGTTCCAAAAACTTCGCCGCTTTATACACTTTGCGAACAACCACGAACATGAAGGGTCTTCCGATCTACTCTGGAAAGTGTGTCCTATAATCAATGGGGTGCGTGACCAATGTAGACGTGTAGACCAAGAATCTCATCATTCTATTGACGAAATTATGGTACCCTATAAAGGAACAAGAGCTGGAAATCTAAGATAATATATTCAAAACAAACCTCATAAGTGGGGATATAAAATATTTGTATGTTGTGGAGTATCGGGAATAATATATGATTTTGTACCTTACACAGGTAAAGGAACGACAGCCGAAGAAATGAACAATGATGAACAAAAGTTTGGCATAGGAGGGTAAGTAGTAATCCTGCTGTGTAAAACTATACCGCCCAATTCCAATTCGAAAGTATTTTTCGACAATTTTTTCTCAACATTTGATCTTTTCGCATTTTTGAAAGAAAAAATGAGCATCGATTCACTCGGTACTATGCGAAAAAATAGACTTAAAGATTGTCCCCTTAAAAATGATAAAGATTTGTTAAAACAAGGCAAAGGAAGTTATGACTTTTACTATGACAAAGCCAATGGGTTAACGGCTGTAGAATGGGCAGACAATAAGGTGGTATATATATATATATATATATATATATATATATATATATATATGCTTACTGTGTCCACGATAAGGATTGTCACTATGGGAATCTCGAAAATGGTAATAGATACAAGATAAAAAGTTGTGTAATTAAGGGACCAAAAATATGACACAAATTCGATAGTGTTTGTGATATATTTGAAAAAATTTGAATTTTTGGAATTCCTATTTTATTTTGTTCTGACGCTTTTATAAAATTTCGTGATGATGGTCTATAAAAGTTCAAAACGCGATCAGACCATCAAATGTGATACATTGCTGAATTTGTAATAAAAAAAAACCTTCAAAACCAGTTTTCAAATTATCAGGACCATATTTAAAAAAAAAAGTGGATGATGGCTATAAAAATAGTAAACGTCAGATTGAAAACTGACTATGCCACATTAAAGCCCGTAACAAGTTACTATGAAGTTTTTGTATTTTTGCTCTAGTACTTATAATAACGCCAGAAAAAATAAAATAGAAATTTCAAATATTCAAATTTCAAAAACAATCACACCATTGACTTTTTGTGCCATTTTATTGGTCCTGTAGGTAGCGGACCGCGAAAATTTTATTATTGTAATAAACGTTTGTCAAATCGCCATTGTTACCACGATATAAAAGATAATTAGTGAATCGTAATTTGCAGTTTTCAAAATATTTTATTTATATATTTTTATGTAAGGAATTTGATATTGTTTGTAACTGATATTTGTCTATGGTTGTAAAACACATGTTGGGGGGCGAGTAGCAGGTGCAGACCGCGATCAAAATATGTCTTTGTTTGTTACTTGAAACTTCGAGAGAGAAATGTAGTGTTGTTACGGACGAATGCATATTTTTAAAATTAAGATGTCGTGCAATAATTAATATGAAACTGTTCCAACGGAAATCAATGTTTCTTGTTTTTATATTACTTTTGAAAGAGGGGGGTTGATTGTGGGAGTGAATTTCTTTGGGTTATCGGGGGAAGAGTTAGTGTCAATCGAGCCAGATCGATTTTTGGGTTAATTAAATACCTTCAATGTAAACAGTTTGTCTTTAAAATAATTCTTGTGTGTACATTTTTCTTTTGAATTCGCTAACACTAAGTTGTCTTTTCTTTCAGGGTTAAATCGCGTATGTTAACGCTTTGTGTCTGTGATCAATTAAGGGAATATTTATTCTACTGTATGTATTTTTATATAACTGAAAGCTTGCAGCCAACAATTTTACCAGCCTATGTAACGTATTAAAAGAACCAAACATGGTCTTGCAAAGGTATCTTATTCGTACGCGGACTCATTAAGCTGAAATCTGCTAATAAAAAGACACTACAGGGCCCTCTAAATCTGGTATTTGTGCGAATTATAATTGTTGGTTATATTTATATTTGTGTGGCTGGTGAATGGGTATAGGATACCGCTGTTTATTAATTGTAAAAGGCAATTGCCAGTAGGTACACACTCCCAGGCCAGACCATTAAACACCTCGAACTTTAATTTCTATTGGTTTTATCTGTTGTATAGATGAATGTGTACCCTGTATTTTTCTAACGCACTCAAACTTATATATCGGTCTCGATGTTAGTGATCTATTGATAACTTACCCTTGTAAGGCTTTGTTTTAATGAGTTTTATTTGTCAGTTGTTTAAGTAGAATTATTTGCCTGCGAGCTGATTTCTCTTTATATCTGCTTGATTCTAATTTGATTTATGTATTATGTGCTTTAGTGGCCACTAAACAATTGGGTACGTGCAAATTCCTTGTCTATTTTATTTTGTCGTTGCCTTTACCTTATTATCATCTGTGCAAGTTTCCTGTTGTTGTATTTTATATGTACCGTAATTTGTTTTATGTGCTTATTTACTTAAAGACCGGCATGATTGGTTTGTAAAGGTTCACACGTTTGGTGTTACGAGTTTTATTATGATTTTTATTTTGATTATTTATGACCCAATTGTACGTGTGACTACATGTGTTTTTTTTATTATTGTGTTTCTGTGTAACTAAAATGCTTTTTATTCAGTTTCTCTTAAAGTTTTGTACGCACTTTAACCTGATTTTGTGGTGTTTTGTTATATATTTAACCCTTACATTGTTTTTTTTTGTTATTTGATTTTTTAATGTACTTGTGCAATTACTTATTTATGAATAAAGTGAGTTTTATTGGTGATTCTTTCCCACACGAGTGTATTAACGGGCTGAACCACCGCTGCGCAACCCTCATTGATTTACACTTTTCAAGACAGGGTACCTGGGGAACGCTACAGTCCCCTAATTACACAACTTTTTTACAGTTCACAATGAAATAACATTAAAATTTCCCGTAGTATACTGTTTTCAGTCAATAGATTTAATGTAACTACCACAAGTACTTCTAAAAATGTACTACTTCAGGTAATATTATCGCCAGGCTTTTCTAAATGAAGTCTAAGTCTAAAAGCATTAAATTTTCTATTGTTAACAACACAGTGCCACTATTCCTTATTCAAGACCCATCCCCCGGTTCTATACTTTAAACACAATAAACTGGCCCCACAATCTTCTTTAAGATCGTTCATAAAATACTTAACAAATAAAATATCAGCATTTACATAATCCGGGCTTCTGAGACCCGTTATATAAAATCACATATGGTCATATAATGATACTGCAAATCCTTAACATAAAATTCCTATCCTAGTAAATAATTCCTATCAAACCTTACTTCTTAGTTATTTCCAAAACTGTATTGTCACTATTCATAAATGTTATCAGCCCATTCCTTTTCCCACTCTCTACAGTTTCCCTATAAATATAAGAGTGCCTTGCATAAATTTGTCAATTTTACACCAGACATACTTGCTTACACTTCAAATTACATATTAATATTATACTCCAGAAATACCTGAACAACCAGCATCCCTAATTACCTATCCAAACCTGCCACCACTTTTACATCCATTTACACCCCTTAATCATCCACCACTTACATTCCTACCCTTTAACCCAATATTGTTATAACCACCGCTTTTTAAATCACACTTGTGTAGAACGCTCTTGGCTGCCCTTACCACTGAGTCCGGTACATAAACGTACCCAGGGCAGGTGATAATTAGTTTGGCGGAGGCTACGCTCCGAATAGCCAAATATTGCGACGCCCCAGAACATCCCTACACTTTGATATAATGAAATATAATGTGCGTTGAGAAATTCGGTGGAAAACGTGTGAATGGGTGACTTTCTGATATGGTGATATCGTAAATTGCTTGTATAAATGTCGTAACATTGCGTAATAGAAAAATTGAATGCATGCTCAAGGACAAATGGTGTTAGAATTTGCTAAATTATGCGGAAGGAAAAATCGTGCGTATGTAATACTTTTATAAAAAGTTGAATATAGAACTGGACAGTATATGGAGTGAATGTGAATTAGGGTTCTTCCGAAAAATTATGATTGTGGTGTGAGCGCGAAAAATATGATGACGTTGGGAAAAATGGATGACCGCAGGTATATAAGGGAAAGAGTACTAGAGTACAAGAAGACGTTCGACAAAGAGCTATGCTTAAGGCGTGGTCGCGCACGAGTATTTTGTGAGATTATAAAACGGTCCTTGCTGGTTTTTATTTGTAAATAATTAGTATCGCAGTGCATATTAGTTTATTGCAAAAACCCATCTTGGGGATGAAGTATTTAAACATTTACAAATGAAAGGATTTATCGAGAGTTGTAATTACTAATGAGTTTTACAAAAATTATTAATTGTTTGGGCAGATTTAAAATAAACAGCAACAGTACCGGACATTAATGTTATTGATTTAAGTACACGTGCGATTTTAACAGCACTAAATCGACTGTGTAAAAAAACATTTAAAAGCTTTCATGTTCAAGTCCAAGTAAATAGATTCTGTGACTAACATTGATTTTTCGAGAAGAGTATATCGTAAATAAGATTGCCCCGTTTTGTTTTGTGCATCGGACATTTAAGTTAGCGAGTGGTGTGACGGTTAAATTACGTAAATATTATTTCGGTGTGTCAGTGACAAATGTGGATACATATTAAAGATTAATAAGAATAAACCAACCCCATTGGATACCATATTAGACCGAATAAAGGACTGCAGAATTTATTTATGTGAGAATAATTTTAGATTTTGTTCTAGTAGAAGTTTGATTACCTTTACAAGTGTCATTGATTATATTTAAGTTTCACTTCAGGCAATGGGTATAATCAATCTATATTACCGTTAGCATATGTTTAGATCATAAGATTAACGAATTTTAATCTATAACCAATATCTGTAAATATTTTTGAAAGATTGGTAAACCAGATCCATTAATTAACTTATTTGTGTAAATTGTGACCCTTTAGTCTAAAGTTTTAAAAGAGAACCAATATTATAAGGGTTAATTGTTTCTTCGTGTGAAATTACATAAAGGATTACACCGTTTTAGAGTAATCAATCTTTTGATATTTTGGCTTTATGATTGATCTGAGAATTGTTCATTTTGAGTCAGATCGCTTACAAAATTTACGTATTTTGCATTCATTAACAGTCATTAAATACATAATACTGATAACAAGATATTTATGAAGCAGAATTGTTAGATTTGAATTCTTGCAATTCATTCATGCTGGTGAAAGTTTAAATACATTGTACAGAGAAAGCATTCAAATAATATTTGATAAAAAATATATGATTCATGAACGACGCAATGATCGTTACGTCTTTAAAATTTTTAAATACCAATGTTGTAGTTAAAAATTAACAGAACGAAGTATTATTGTTCTAAATTGGGTGTTATTTATTTATTTCAGAATTTTCATGATAGATGAATATTAATCTATGTGTATACGAGCGTAAATTAAAAAGTATCCAGATAGCGTTATATTACTTTGATTTTATGAACATACAGGGTGCGATCAATAAGCTGAAGACGACTCGTATGCTCCAAAATTGTATTAAGGTTTGGATAAATTTATTTTTAAGGGGAATTAAGTAGATTAAGTTATTTCTGAGACGAAATTTAACGTACTCTCTTAAAGTGAAAGTGTTTGCACTTAAGTCGTGTATGGTTTTATGGTGTAGGCTGCAATTCTATCTTCCACAATCAGGTAGGATTAACTTAACACCTCGCCTAGGACTATTTACTTTAGAAAAATTTAATATTGTGGTGGCGTCTAGAGACAACTTTTCCTGGATTGAATGTTGTTATTAGTGGATGATTTATGGTAAGTGTAAGGTGTTTGACACAAAATTTCAATCATTTTACGTCTTATATCGACCCCACCCGTTTCCACGGCAGTTGGCTTACCTCGGTAGACCTGCACGACCGCCGCCTAGTGCGGTTTGATCGTGTAATATAATGTTATTAAATACTGCTTTGTCGTTTCTAACACTCTTTCGTTTTAGCGTTAAAACTGGATTTGTCAAAAATTGAGGAAAGCGAAGCTTTCAATTACTCGTGGTGAGTTGAAAAAAATTGTTTATTGCATTCTATAATACTGTTAAAATTTTGTTTGACATATATAGCCTCCTTCGAAGGTAGCTACACACCCTTTAAAAAAATCGTCAACAAACTTTTTATTTTTTGGGCTATTTGGGTCACAATATTTTAATTGAAGTGGAGGTACATTAATTAGAATATTTCAGTTACAATATTTAATTGAAATACCTATAACTCCCTTGATTGGTATTGTAATTATAATGAGAGATCTAAAAGTGAAAAAAGACCCATTGATATCCCTTTGGAACAATGAAGCTTTATACTGTCTACCAATATTTCCTGCTACCCTGGCTCAAAATAGAATCAAACAACCCTCATACGATTATTTTGACAAGATCAGAACGTTGAAACACAGATAAATTTGCTGCAATTCGTGAAACCAAACTTGTACCTTACTGTCAAGAAACACGTGCTTTTAAAAATTACGACTACTTAAATATGGTATTAAGGTCGCTGCTGTTAAATATAACTACCAGGGATTTTCCAAGTCTTTGGAGCATTAAACTTTCTTTTGTTAACAACACAGTGTCACTTTTCTTTGTTTAACACAGGTTCTGTACTTCAAACACAATAAACTGTCCCCACAATCTTAATTAAAATCGTTCATGAAATCCTCCCTTAACAATATCAGTGTTATATAGGAGGTTATTTTAAAATCTATATAATGTGAGCCCTTAAACCATTTTAATAAAGCCGCCTCCACGAATTTAAGGAAGAAGACGACGGGTAGGGTATGTCGTGACAGAGACAGACGGGCGAGGTATGAGAAATTTCTCTCACGTCTTTAACGCACGAATGTTGCAGTCCGAATCTCGCTTCATCTTCATCTTAATAATTCCCCGTTAGTATCTCGAAGCATTACGGCAATTATGACTATTAAAAATTAAAAAAAAGGCGGGTATCGTACTAATAACTCCGTACCAAACCGATCCTATCAAAACCCCGTCGTCATCATTTCCAGCGCGAAGCAGACATTTATCAACTTTGATTTAATGCGTAAATCAAACTATACTACTATACTAACTATAAATCTGTAACACGGTGTGGGCCAAATTTGTTACAATCTTGTCTCACGGAATAAGGATAAGGATTCGTAGTATCTAACGAAAATTCACATATGGTGACGATTCGCTTATTGTTTCCGTAACATCATGACTAAACGTAGCCTGAATATTTTACATTGGTACTATTATTGGATAAAAAAGTAACGGGGATATTTTGTGTAAGCTCTCTGCTTGAAACGGACTTTTGCGTCCGGCCTTTCCTTATTTTGATTGGCATTGTTGCGTCCTGTTAAAAGTAACTCCTTATTTAGTTAAGTGATTAAAAGTTTAAGCTATTTCCGAAAAGTTTTTAACGAACTTCCTGTAATAATTTGCAGACGGTACGAAGCGTTTCACATCTGCTCCATTTTTTGGAGCAGGATAGTTAAGCATAACTTTAATTTTTTCTTTATCTGGTAAGATTCCTTCAGCAGAAATGGCATGTCGTAAATACAAGATATTTTTTTAAAATTCGCATTCGCTTGGATTCAATTTTAAGTTAAGTTTTCGTGTATAAAACTTTAATTAAATTTTGGTTATGTGACTCAAGACTATTTCCACAAACAATCAAATCATCGAGATAAATAAAACATTTGTCATAATTTAAGCCTGATATAGCTGCCATTGCTCGTGAAAAAGAACGTGGGCCAGTTTTTAATCCCATTGGAGCTCTAGTCATTTGGAATTGTCCTCTAGGTGTTGTGAAAGCCGTGAGTTGTTTAGAGGAGCGCTCTAATTTTAATTAATAATAACCTTGATATACATCTAAATGTGAAAAGTAAATTGCTCCGATAATGCATCTAAAATTTCGCCAATGCAGGGTAATGGAAATTTGTCGTCCTCGATACGGGTATTTAATTGTCGATAATCGATAACAATTTGCCATTTTCATTTCCGTCGTTGTCACCTTTTTTGGAACAGTTAAAATTGGTGCGGACGATTCCGAATTAGCCGGTTCTATAATTTTGTTTTTAAGCATTGTTACACGACCAAACCGCACTAGGCGTCGTGCAGGTCTACTGAAGTAAGCGGGTTGCCAAGCCAGCTACAGTGGAAATGGGCGGGGTGGATATAAAGAGTAAAATGATTGAAATGTCATTTCAAACAACTTACACTTACCACCAATTCACAACTAACACTCAATTCAGGAAAAATTATCTCTAGGCGCCACCACCATCTTAAATTTTTCTAAAATAAATAGTCTTAGGCGGGGTGTTAAGTTAATCCTACCTGACTGTGGAAGATAGGATTGTAGCCTACTCAGTAAAATCATACACAACTCAAGTTCAATCACACCTGAAAAGAAGTTGATCCAAAAGCTTAATAAAAACAAAATATACGGATCGTAGCAAACTTATTGATCACACCCTGTACATACGAAAAATCCAAATTATAAAACGTGATTTGAATACTTTCTAAGTAGCCCTCGTATACATATAAATTAATATTTGTCACCAAATTTTGAACTAAATAATATTACCCAAATTTAGAAAAATCTAAATAAAAGTTGGATTTATTAATTTTTTTAAATCACCACAACATTAGTTTGTTTCTGAAAAATTTAAAACGTAACAATCAGTGCTGAGTACTTTCTCTTTAAAATCGTATTTAAGCATTCGCCAGTATGAGTGAATTGTAATAATTCAAATCTGGAATTTCTACTTAATAAAATATCTTGTTATCAGTGTTCTGTTGTATTTTAATGTCTGTAACAGAATTCAAAATAAATAAATTTTGAGATCTATCTGGCTCAATAAGCAATCATTCAGCGCTCATTCAACAAAAGTATTCAAAGTGCAAATAATTCTTCAAAGGCGTAAACTAATTTCACAAAAGTTAGCATTAAAATTTGATCACAACTTAAACAAATAAAAACAAAAGTAAGATAATGAATCGATATATATATATATATATATATATATATATATATATATATATATATATATATATATATATATATATATATATATATATATATATATATATATATATGACCAATTGCAAGGACATATATCTATACAAACATTGCTTCGAGAAGCACCACAAAAAAACTAATTCTTATAAATTAAAACCCTATATCCTAAACACATCAATCCAGATAAAGTTTGATTATCCTTATTACTCATATGAAATTTAACTAAATAGACAATAATAACTCTAAAAATAATCACACTTCTATCCTTTAAACATCTAGAATTATTCTTACAATTACATCAGGTAATCCTTTGTCAAATTGGTATTTTTGAAATGAAAGTTTGTTTTTGCAAGCTGTAAGTTAAACCAAATCGGTTTTTTTAAATTGAAAGTTAGTTTTGCAAGCGGTAAGTTAAATCGAATCAAGATCTAGACGTATATCTTGTTTTTGTTTTTGTATTAAGTCGAATAAGGTTGGCAGAAGCTGATTTTAAATCAACATCTTATACTTGCATCTTGTTTTTGTATTTTGTATTAAATCGGTTGGCAGAATCTGATTTTAGGATGTTATTGTTGATTACATAATTGACAAATCCAGAAAATAATTAGTTTATATTAATGATTGAGGAAAACCCTTAAGTACTTTATATTGGCCATTTATAAACAAAACACAAGTGAATGTGCCGTGACTATATATATATATATATATATATATATATATATATATATACACTTTGAGACTTTTTTTGAAAATGAAAACAAGCCAGAATTTTCAAAACTGTAATTGATTGTAAACTTGAAAAAACAAAGAAAAAATGTGTATGTATTCTAATAAAATAGAACGAAAGTACTAATATATACAGTGTGGAAAGCCAAATGAAATAAATTCAGTAGCTCCATTATTATGCATTTTTTTAAGAAAATCCTGAGACACGTTAATTTCTAATTTTAAAATGACATCTTGTCACATAAAAATGTCATCCCTAATTTCAACTCCCCTCAGGTGACAAGCTACAACCCCTAATTTTCAAATTGAAAGTAGGGGCTTGTGATACGTCATTTGAAAGGTCTTTTTATTCTCTATTCAAAACTGCTATGGTTTTAAATTTTATTGCAAAAATTAACTAGAAAAAGAATGACTGTTAAAGATAAAAAGTTTAAAATGAGATCTGGAAATTTATGGTGTACAAAGAAGGTTGCAAAAGATGGCTCTGAATAAACTCAACACCAATAAAACATGGGTAAGTGATCGTTTTGATTTTAACCCTTATCTTACTTACTTTATTTATTCTTGCACAGATTTTAATGTCATATTATAATTACAGGTATGGATTTATCAGCTCTAAATGCATCAACATGCCTTAAACCTTTTAAAAACGTCAAGGAATTAGAGACAGGGGTAGAATACAAGATATTCAATCTGGATATCATATCAACAAAGTACGCAGCATTTTCATAAATTTTCAGGTCTCAGGACCATCGTATACAAAAATTTAACGAGCGGTTGAAGAGTTAAGATGTTTCAACGAGTTTTTTACGACCAACAAACAAAACAACCAATTTAATATTCATTTAGACAAACGACTTTATTATTATAATTACTCTTCTTCTTCAGGTTCCTCCTTATGCCGCAGGTCGTTGGAGTTGTGTTGTTTACATTTCATCTATCCATTTCCTCCATCCTTTACGGTCTCTTCCTAGATGTTTCATCTGTTGCTTTGTTATGCCCTTTTCTTTTCCCACATGTTCCAACCATCCTTTTCTAGGTTTACCTTCCCTTCTACTTCCATATCTTTTAGCCTCCATTGCTTTCTTCTCTATTCTATCATCTCTCATTCTGATTATATGGCCGTGCCAAGCTTAGTTACCTTTGATTTATTATTGTTTCCATGTCTTTTTGGTTTAGCTCTTTTCTTATTTGTTTCGCTTCGATATCTATCCAGTTTCGTTTTCCCCGCTATTTTCCTTAGCTGTTTCATTTCTGTCGCGTTTATTTTACTTCTCTGCTTTTCGTTTAATACCCATGTCTCGCTCGGGTATATTAACGTTGGCACTGTTATTGCGTTATATATGTTTACTTTCGTTTTCTGTTCTATTTCTGCCTTTCAAGGACTGTTTTGTTAAGTGCATATTCTTGTGGCCTTGTTGGCTCGTTATCATTGTCTCAAGGTATTCATATGTAGTCACTTTTTCTATTTCTTCTCCTTTACATGTCAGTTTGCTTCCGTTTACTTCTTCCTATTGTGATTTTATACTGCTTATTTTCATGTATTTGCATTTATTTATATTTATTTCCAGTATTACTTTCTCAATCTCGTCCACCCATATGTTTATTAATTTTTGCATTTTCTTTGATTCTCCGCTACTAATACTATATCGTTTGCATATACCACTACCTCTTTTTTAATTGGTCTTAGATTTTTGTATCCGATAGTTGTTTGTAGGTGTTTTGATCTTTACTATTCTTGTATATACCTTGCATACTACCGCGAGAGGCAAGTGTCTCTATAATTTTGGAAATCATATTCGTCTCCTTTTTTTTATCTGGTTTCTCTTCTCTCAGGCCTCTTATCTTTTTTCTTTTCATACCTCTTATTGATCTTATTTTGCTCCAGAATTTTCTGTTGTTACTACTGTAGTGTTGGTTCAGTTCTTCATATTCCTTCCAACTCCCCCCCCCCCCTCTCTCTCTCTCTTGGCTAGTTTTATCCTTTCTTTTACCTTGTTTCTTATTCTATGGCATTCTTCCTTATCTTGTTCTCTTTTCGTTCTAATGTATGTTTTTCATGCTTCTTTTTTTTTCACTTCTGTTCGTTGCACCAATCCCTACTTTTATGGTTTTTCTTGGTTCTACATACTCCATAAATTTCTTCCGCTTTCCTTAATATTATTTCCTTGAATTTATACCAGTTTCCTTCCAGATTTCCTTCTTTGTCCTTATATCTTTCAAATTCTTTCTCTGTTTGTTCCATGTATCTTTTCTTCTTTTCTGGGTCTTGGAGTCTTTTTATTGCTTTTCTACTATGTATTGGTTTCTCTATTAATTCTTGTCTACTCTCGGACAATTCTGCTATTATTAGTATGTGCCTGATTCTGTATCTCATCTCTTACGTATACACTACATAGTCGACATTACTCGCTATAAATGTGTATCTTTCCTGCAAATCCTGTTCCCAGAAGGTGTTTCCTATTAGTAAATCGTTTATTTGACAGAAGGTAAGCATTCTGATCCTATTTTGGTTTATTTCTTCTTCACCATATTTTCCCCTACATCCAAGTACTATGCTTACGCCGTTTCCTACTTTTCAGTTCCAATCCCCCATCAGTATTATTCTTACGGACTTTTCTGTGATCTCGTCCGGTGTTCTGTGGGTCTGTGTAGAATTCGTCCATTCCCGTTTCATTTGTTCCTTCTATCGGCGCATACAGTTGTATTACATACCATTCATCTTCTGTTTCTATTTTAATGTACAATATTCTAGATTGATTTGATTGAGATTGGTCTGATTAGTTGAATTGATTGGTTTGATTGAGATTGATTTGATTAATAAATTTGATTTATTGATTAGATTTGATTGAGATTTATTTGATTGAGATTCACTTGATTGAGATTGATTGGTCAGAGCACGGAGTCTGGGGCGGTGTCTATGACGGGTAAACTTATACGTTTTTCTCTTTATTTCAGATATCCGAGCACCAACACCGCAGCACCACATACACCAGCCGAGAGACAACGAGACAATCCACACCAACTCCAATACCTGCAACAAAAACACCACGATCTTTTTTTGAAGCCAACAAACTAAACAACACGACATCAACAGGTATACCATCAACACAACCCAACAACCACACAACCCACGCCCTGAAAATGAAGAAGCAGAGCACCACCAATATAACACAACACTTTGTATATTTTATTTAACCATAAGTGTACTCAGTCTTGTTATAATCTACATGTATTGTTAAATATCACAAATTTTAAATAAACACTGTTGAATTGAATTGAAGGGAATAGGTTGAATATTTGCTAATTTCCATGATGAGAGAAATTCCCCAGAAGACATAGATAACGAATAGAGCTTAGATAGGACTGGTATTAGATCGGGGGAGCATTTCTTTTTAGACAATAGCTAGGATCGAGCCTACTGATGGTCGATTCTAGGAGCTTGTACCGAAAATAAATTGGTTTCATAGTGTATGAGATGGGGAACATCTTTTACAGAATCATTACGATACGAGTTTGATGCAAATAAATCTACAAGATTGGCTTTGGTTACAGAATCAGCGACTACAGATCCGTCAAAGGATGTGATGGGGGGAAATAAAAATGTACTAAAGCTTTTACTCATGGCTTTAACTAAAGACCAAAATTTATTACTGCCCAAAGGAGATGTAGCTAGTTCATTGCATTTTTGTTGTTCAAACAGCTTTAGCTTTAGTGATAATACTTTGGCAAGTATTTCTCGACCATTTTATTAGATTTCCATTTAGTATAAAATATATTTCTCAAATATGACACCAGCACAAGCCTTAATAAACTAGGGTTGGGAACGAGAATGACCTATACGATTTTGTTTTTTGGGAATGGATAACTTCATGCGCATGAGAATCACTTCAGATACTGAAAGAGAAATGCCCGACTTAAAACAATATTCAAGCCATGGAAAGGTTGCAAATTAAATCACGTTAGTGACTCCATTTAGCTGACTTAAAACACCACGTTCTATAAGTGTTGCGAACAATAGAATTATAGACAATGGTCAGATAGACCTAGTGGTGAACATTGAAATCTTCCAAAATTGAGATATCGCAAGAAGGGACCAATATAATCGAAGAAGCCTTGAAAGATACTGTCATTAGGAGACCTTATAAATGTAGTGGTAGAATTTCTCAGATTCTATGTGATCTGGTTTAAACATTCTGCTCTTAAACCAGAATGTTTAAGATCACCTGGAATTTTTTAATCTTCAAAAAAGAAATCCTCTTGCAGGCGATGCCTTTAAGGTAGGCACACATTTCTCCTTCGTATGGAAAGTTAGGTTGTGAAGATTGTATTGAGGTAATTGCAAGTCGGGTGAGTAGGAGCTTTCGAAGGAGACTTGTGTTTCAGACTGAAACAAAATGTCAGGTTGTAATCATTCAAGATGTTGGTGAATATCATTAAGATTAGACCGGATACCGCGGATGTTGCACTAATGATCAGAAAGTGAATACTTTCGATGACCGAGGTCGCTTGGGCTCTGCCCTCCGGACTTCCCCCAGCGGGGCAGGATTTTACGTCCGGCATTTATTATCCTAAAAAACTCTAGCCATCTTTTATTTTATTTTGATGTTCAATCCGACAATGAGATCGAGACAAAGAGTAGGATGAGAACGGATTAAGGATAAGAAAAAGGGCGACCAGTAGTCTTTACCGAGCTCAGAAGACTTAAAATTAGGAACCCATTGTAACGATGATGGTATCTCCCCGGCTGACATGGGGTATACCTTAACTGAGATATAAACTGCAGGTATACTACAGCAGGGAATGATACTGTAAAGAGACACCCGTTTCTCCACAGGCGTTTTAAAAAATTTTGTGACATTTTAAAGAATATGCTGTCCCGTGATACGATGCGGTATCCGTGGGCTCTAAAGGGTTAACATATTTTGAATTAGTTTATCCTTGTCTGAATGGATCACTTTTACCTGTACCGTTAACGTTATTTTACTCAGCCATCGTAAGGAGGGCGGAGTCAAGAGGCGAGTGGATTGAGATGAACCCGCCTGGAGTTCCCGTTCCAAAGAGCGTTGGTTTATTTTTGTAAGTAGAGTAATTGTGTTTTTGTTTATTTTATTAGTTTACAGTAAGCGTGAAAAATTGTTATGTTATAGGCCAATATATGAAACACCTCTTTTTTGTTTATTAGGCAATGTGTGAAACCCCAGGTAGCAATCAATCAACCCTATCTAAACGAACTCATGCCCAACCTTCGAATGCTACAGCCGCGGTAAAGCATAGTAACGGTAAACGTAGCCCATTAGGGGGTTACCAGTTTATGCACATGGTGACTGTGTATCAAATTTAAAAGATGGTTAGTCATAAATCGAAAAGGAAACATACATTACACACCATGTGTTTCAGGCTACGGAATTAGCCTCGGCCCTTAAACTATATCATCGCACCTTGTAATGTTAAATAACTATTGATGGTCATCGATTGTAAAATTAGGCAGTAGCTACCTTATATGAGGTTTTTCAGGGGGTTTTCCTCATACACATGTAGCGACATGGTCACTGCGTATATGCACACTATGTGTGGCTACTTAGGAGAATGCCGGGGTAATATTTTCCCCCTCAGAACCCTAACTCCGTTCCTTCCGATCTTATCCTGACCACACCCATCCTTAATCCCACCATGCATATACACGTAATGTATGTATGTATGCTGGGAATCCATATTTGTGGAGCTCGGAAAGCTCGAGCAGCAGGAATGAAATACGTAGCCTTTTCCTTTTATTTAAATAGTGTTATGTTATGGTTATGGTATGGTTTTGTATTAAGTGTGATTCTTAAACTGTATAATAAATTTTGGTTACAAATTGATCATTTCAAAAAATAATTATAAAACCAAACGAAATAATTCAAAAAATTTTAAGGAATTTTTAAAGAATAAAACCTACTTATTACAGTTATCTGCATTAAGATAAGTACGTATAACAGACGGTAGCAACTAGAATGGTGACTTTCACACTAATTTAAATTAAAGATGGTATTATCAAAGAGTATGTATTAATTATTCTTTTGTTTCATTGTAATACAATCTCGTGTTGTTTTATTGCATAATTAATAATATAATATAAAAAGTACGCAAAAACTACATAATGAAAACAGGTTTAAATTTTTCATTTTGTTAATTATAATTTTAACAATTCACTAAATGAAAGAAAGATTATTGTAGAAATACATCCACTTATATAGCTCTTCACATAGCAAGTCAGCAAATTCCATTACCTTATAGTATACTCATCCACATGTCTTCCTTTTATGTATAGACAATTCTGCTTTTGTGATTATCTACTGATCCATTAATAAAACTGGTCAGCCAATAACATATGGACTTGTAATTACTTCTTAAGTAATTATAGTTGAATGCTATTATACTAGCAATGATCAAAATATTAACACTTTAACGATATAAAGGGCCAGCTGTCCTTAAACGCCCCCAACAAGTAAGCAGGATAGAAAAACAACTTAGTTATTGAGATATCCCTAAACTAATTTATCAAATGTTCCCAATTTGGTTACCAGCCTATAATTAAGATGCACCGATATTTTAAATGTCAAGTCTTTATTGAGAATCGTGCACACACTACAACGGTTGAACTTAAAATGGCTGCACCTAAGACAGGGGAACTGCCAATTTCGCACATGAATTTAGAAAGAAATTAAGATACTCATATTTAACTGCGCTACTACTAATTAATTACTTTTGTCCTTCATCTGTATGGAATCTCTTCTCAGTTCTCCACCACTTTCATATCCAGTATCTTTTCTGAAACTGTTTGCCTGCTCCTCACTAAATCTTATTTATGTATCATATCTAACCTTTCTCATACCTTCCCCATTCCCCAAAAGGAGAATCTAGAGTCCCGGCCGTTCGGAGATCAAGATTTCTGACTAGATTTTGAGCATTCGCTATGCGACACAATGTACAAACGTTAGTTAGGTTAGGTTAAATTAAAAAAATAAGTTTGTAGTGCTTGTATTTAAATTAATAAATTTATTACAGGAATACCACGCTTTTTTTAATTATATATTGTACATATTAGCATTTTGGCATCGTAAAAACGTATGTTTGTACTGTTAGATTATTTTGTCACACTGGGTATATGAAGTCTTATGTGGTGCGTAGGACGCATTTTCAATAAAGTATGAACGCGAGTTTGCGCCCGAATTTTTCTTTTTTTTTATGTACATAATGTAAGTTGGTGTAAATGCTACGCCACTGAAATTTTTAGTAAAGCGCTGATATTATGTAAAAGCATATCTAAATGTGGTAATGAACATTACTGTATTTGGCTACTGTATTTTAAGGAACGCAGAGTTTAAAATTGCTGTAAATGTGTAAACATGTGAATTTGTAATATGTTGATATTGTATTAAAGTGTAGAGCAAGAATATGTATGTATATTTTTGCTTGTATGAATGACATAATATTGCACAATGGAAAATTATATGTATGCTCAAAGATAAATGGTGTTGAAATTTACTGAATTTTGCAGAAGTTCACGCACATGTGGGACTTTAGATCTGGATGTTACGTGGAGTGCGTATACATGTGAAAATTTAGAAGCTCCGAAGAGTTATTAATTTTTTTTTAAACATTTCAAGATGGCTGATACATTGTGGTCCCAAGTTTTACGTTGGTGCCGTTTGCGTTAGAAACCCCTTTGGGATAGACCGTTTTGGTTTGAGCGAGATAAATATTATGACATTTTGCAGGGTGGGTGCCTGCATGTATATAAGAAAGTGTGACGGGATAGAACACACCATCCCAAAGTTGGGATCCAATCGAGTAACATCGATAATTTAGTATAAGTTAATTTTAAATTTACAAAAAAGAACAATCTCTCCGCGTCGTTATCACAATGTCGCGCAGATTGTATGAAAATGTCGACGACCTGGTCTGGCGCGAACTTGGAGACATCGGAGGGATACCGAGTACCGACGAACCGACCTGGTACGATTACCAGCCAAGGAGCCTACCAGCAACGGCACGATAGCAGCAACAGAATAGGAGAAAAGCCAAGAAGACGCCGCCGCCCGACGTCGTCCCGTTAGTGAAGGCTCCACTAACGGCTCCGTCGACGTACGTCGCCTCCCAGCGCCGTTCCAACGAGAAGACAGACTCCAGTCAGAGATCCACCGACAAACACTTCAAGATGCAGAAGAAGCCGAAGGTTCGCTCGTCTACGCCGCCGCACACCGACTACGGGTTCCAAGCCCTAGACGAATTCACGGACAGCCCTGCAGCTGCAGCCATGGAGCCGAAAACGCCACGAAAGTACACCAGGGAGAAAGTGCCGCCGGTAATCCTTCGATAGAAGGAGAACTGGGCCGCGTTCACCCGACAACGGACCGCCTTCACGAGAGCCAGTCTGCCTCATTCCAAGATAGAGGCAGGCTGATGAGGCAAAGAGCGAGCGATTGGCTAATGTAGTGATACGTGGCGTGCCCGTAGAACTATCCAAGGTGACGATAGCTCAGAGGTAAAAGTATAAAACATTAAACTACTTTCAGAATGAAGCAGCGAATACGCCCGATCCCCCTCGTTATGGTAGAGCTGCCGACCGAGGAAGAGAACAAGAAAATCCTGGAGGTGAAGTACATCGCCCGCCTCCGCGTGACTAGAGGATTTGCGGAGGAAATGCGGCAGCGACAGTGTCACCGGTGCTAGGGTTTCCGTCACGGAAAGCGTTTCTGCAGGACGGCATCACGCTGTGTAAAGTACGCCGGAGATCACCACTCAAATGAATGCTCGAAACCTCGTACAGACCGGGCTAAGTGCGTTAACTGCGGTGGGGACCACCTCGCTAGCTTCAGGGGCTGTCTGAAGTTCCCTCTACTTGCATAGAGGAAGAAGACCTGCTCAATCTGCCTTGGGATTCGACTCCATATTGACCCTCCTCGGAAGTATCAATTTGGACAAGGCTCTACCTGTCGCTCGCAAGGTGGCAGCGGCGCTCGCTCGGGCGAAAACTGCGATGGACTTGTGGGGACAATGTATTCACACATCTAACACATGTTTCCATTTATTTCAGAAACGCAGGGCATCAGCAGCATCAACCACAACCGAGCGACAATAGTACAGTCCACACAACATCTCCTCGAACAACAATAGCACCACAACGCTTCTTTTTTTTTGGATAACCACAAACTTCAACTCCACCATGTCAACAGGCATAACACATCCACGAAATACACGCGCTGAAGAGGACGAAGAGTCCTGAGCAGCGCACCACCAACACTACTCAATCCATTATTATTTATTTTATCGTATATTATATTGTAATAAGTACATATTATATATATATATATATATATATATATATATATATATATATATATATATATATAGTTAAATGTATTAAAAATTTTAATAAACTTTGTTGAACATGAACTTGGGGTAGAACACAGACACTCGGGCTTTAGTGCGTGAGAATTTTGTAACAAGCTGTGCCATTTTTTTATTTATAAATAATTAGTGTCGCAATACATATGGGTTTACTGCAAGAACCCATTTTGGGATGAAGTATTTAAACGTTTACAAATGAATTGATTAATGTGAGTTGGAAATTGATTTTAAGCTTTTCCAAAATTTAAGAAGGGTTTAGACATATTAGTAATAAATAGCAATCAGTATATTACAAGAAAGTATGGTGTATTAAACCTGCGCGATCGAAAATAAACTTAGTGATCCTTTATGTACCTAAATAAAGGTGTGTAAAGCTTTGTAAGTTGAAATACATACCATTAATATCGAGTTAAAATATGTGCGTTTATTAACAACACTTAATCGACCGTTTATAGACAATCAATAATTTAGTCATCAAGTGTAATTAAAATATTATGTGACAAAAATTTAGAAAGGCAGTCAGTAAATCTAATTGCCCATTTTTTACAAGCGTTTAAAAGCATGAATGAAAACGGACGACCTGTTTTAAACCTTCGTAATACTGAGTAACTTTTTAGCCTTTAAAGTACTAAGTGGGGTATTTTTGTACGCCATTTTAAGTTTACGTTTTTTAAAAAATTTGCTAATTACCTTATTAAAATGTAAAATCACACACAAATATTAAATATTTACTGTAACGAGATTTACTATAAAGAAATATAACAAAAATAGCAAACTCTTAAGTCCACAAATAATGAAAAAATGATATGATATTTTTTGTGGCAGACAGTAGATCATATTGGTCCAAAATGTCAATAATATCATTGTGATCATCTTGACTCGCCACTTCAGGTGCTTCGATAACGAAGTTAATGTTTCATCGACGACTAACAAAATAGAAATAAAATTTAATCGATCGTACGGCTTCAAAAAGAAGAATAGGCAGAGTAAGATCTGTTAAAACCATTGTATAAAACTACTAGATATTTTACGTACTGGGTACTTATGCACCCAGACCATTTGGACATTGAAAAAAATGTTAGCAACTTTTGTATGTCTTCCAACGTCTAACATTATATATAAGAAAACATATACAATTAGCATTTCTAAAAGGATTTTCACATATCATTGATGAGAACAACACCAAGTTGGGGTACAAAATTACCGCAGTTGGTATCAGGATGGTTAAAGGCCGATTATTAATAAGCATGCACACTCAAGATTAATTAAAGCAAATCAACCCCAGTGGATAGGACACTACATCTGAACAACATTATGTTTAAGGATAATTTTAGATATTTGTTGAGTGGTGAACGGTTGATTGACCGATAAAGATGTTAAGTTTTATTATGGTATATTTTAATTAGGTTTTACGGACAATCAATTCCCACCACCACAGTTTATTTTTTCGCTTGTATATATGCTAGAATTGTGTTTTATGTGGTGCTTCAAGGAAACAATTTATGTAAATATTTTTGCAAAATTTGGTTAACAGAGTTCGATCAATTAACTTATTATGTTACTTAAATTATGGTAAACCTCCCTATATTTTTATTGTAAGAGTTTATTAAAGTGATGGTTCAATCTACAATTTAAAGAGAACCAACATTATATTCTAAGACTTCATTGTTTTCTTTGATGCGGGAAGTGACAAAAATTACACCATTTGAAAATAATGAAACTTGTGATATGTTGGTTAATTGATTGATCTGAAAATTGTTTATTTTGAGTCAGATCGATTACAATATTTAATTGCTTTGCATTCATTACGAAGTGTTGAGTACACAACACTGGTCATTATTTGTTATTTATTAAGTAGACATTTCAGATTTGAATCAGCGATTCATTCATACTTCGAACGTTTAGAAGCACACTCTCCGGAACGGCGACGAGATGGGATGACTCGGACAAGTATTCAGAATCAATTTTTATTAACTGTTCCGGTCCTAAACCTATCATCTCCTATTTGTTCCGTAGCGCGTCACGGTACAAATTTCGCATTCTATTGCTGCACAATAATAGCTCTGCTATTGTGCAGGCATTGAGAAGACCAAAAGTATACGTTTTTTTATTTATTTCACATCCGAAAGGCAACAGGGCAGCCCACATAGCACCAAACACAGAAACATCGCCAACAACCGGATTATTTCTTCTTTGGAATCTACAAACACCGCACAACATGTCTACAAACATACTTTACACAGAACATCCACCATACAGCTCACGCGCTGAAGAGGAAACTCCTGAACAGTGTACCACAATAAACAATACTTTACACATATTTTACATTGTACTGTGCATTAATAACCATACATATGCAAATATTGTAAAAATTTAAAAAACTATTATTAAATACTTCCATGGGTGCGTTGTTTAGGTCGCTGCATTCAAAATTTCCCAATACGCGTGCGGGTAGTGAGTTAATAACTACGTGTAAAATTAAATGGGCGTATACTGTAATGAAGGTTATTATGTTTTAAAGTATT
The DNA here is from genome assembly GCA_036346205.1 of Vesta saturnalis. Classification (NCBI taxonomy): domain Eukaryota; kingdom Metazoa; phylum Arthropoda; class Insecta; order Coleoptera; family Lampyridae; genus Vesta; species Vesta saturnalis. Next base: position 3,764,218 of record JARFJB010001339.1, read on the forward strand.
TTTTTAATAAACGTCTTAGAAACTGTGCACAATTAAAAATTATGTGCGATATTTGTTAATCAGTAATTAATTAATTGAGACATACCGGGTGTAAATTAAATAGGGGCCACACCTGTAACATTTGAACGAGTCATTAGAATTTGTTCAAGTTTTATTGGATTATATTAGAGCCAGTTTGGGATTATTTTACATAAAAAAACAACATGGCCGACTTCCGGTTTCACCGGAAATGACACAAAAGCTGAAAATTTAAATCGAACAACCTGTATATTGTTACACGTTTGGGCTCTACGGCTTCAAATACATACAGTTAATTTGTCAAATGTTAACTCAAACGCCATTTTACTTTGACAGAGTCGGCTTCAGAAGCATGTTGTGTTAATAAAAATTAGAAAATTAAAAATTACTGCTTTATTTAGGAACTAAGGAAATTACTATGCATATCGTTTTACTAGTACTTGAAAGAGCTATTTAATATACAGGGTGGCCCATGTATAATTTTATTTGAAACAGTGAGTTTAGTTAAAAAACCGTAATTTTTAAATTTGATCGTTAACAAACTTCACAAAAATTAATTATTAGGAAAAATAATATAATGGCGGGGGAATTATACGTCAATTATATATAATTTAATGATCTAAAATTAAAAAATCCTAAACTGGCACTAATATAACCCACCAAAATTTGAATAAAATTTAACGACCCGTTCCAGTTACAGTTATTTGAGTTACACCCGGTATATTCAAGTAATTAGAAATGGACAATTTTTAGAGTGATGGTTTCGAAGAAAAATTATATTTGCAGATTACGTTGATTTATAACGAACATTAATATTTATACCTATAAAATAAAGTGTAGTGTTGACTGCCGCTATAGTATACAAGGCGGTTGTTGCTTAAAGGAAAAAGGAAAAGGCCACGTATTTCATTCCCTCCCCAAGGGGGAGGGCGGGCTGCTCGAGCTTTCCAATCTCCTTCAGCCATAATCATGGATTCCCTGCATACATACATACATTACGCATATATGCATGGTGGGATTAAGGATGGGTGTGGTCAGGATAGGATCGGAAGGAACGGAGTTAGGGTTCTGAGGGGGAAAATACCACCCCAGCATTCGCCTAAGTAGCCGCACATGGTGTGCATATACGCAGTGACCATGCCGCTACATGTGTATGAGGAAAACCCACTGAAAAACCTCATACAAGGTAGACGGTAACGGGAATCGAACCCATTACCTCCTGAATGCTAAGCAGGTCGTGTCACCACTACGCTACCAGCTCGCTTTGCTTAAAGGAACTTTAGGTGGTAACAACAATGCACAGTAATACATCTCTCAACGTAAGATTGTTTTTTATCTAGTCAGAATTACCATGAGGTTGATGTATGGATGACGGAATGATTTATTTTTTTGTTTATTTGATTTTCATTAAACATTTTGTGAATATTCATAAGTAGGCTAAATAGTAGGGTTTATTTTGTTCGCAACAGTGTACCAATTTGCAATTGTTTATTTAATATTTAATAATGTTTAATTGTGTTTGCTGTTTGCTGGATTGAGTAAACAGCATAACTGTTACGGGGAGAGTACGCGAAGCAGTAGAAATGCAAAATTAGTGATTTTATTATTTGAAGAGCCATTAAGAAAAACCTAAGTGACAAAAATTAACGGTTTATGATTTTACATGTGATCTTAACGTAATCTTCAAAGATTGTTTGAGAATTAACACATATTTATTGACGTAGTTTTTTTGCATTCATTTGTTAGACGAAATTTAGATACACAGGGTGTTGTGAACAACCCAGCTCAAGTTTTATTTGTTTGATCAATTCATTTTAAAAGAGTGTATAGTAATTACACTGCTTTTTTAATCGCGCAGTTAATGAAATAATTACCTTCAATTATAGTAACACAAATATTATGAAATTGATTTGGTATCATTTTCGTTATTATTTACGTTTTGGTGATTTTAAGCGTTTACTTAGTATACGCAGTGAATAAGGAGAGTTTTATGAATTATATTTTCAATATACAGTTTAGTAACGCAAATATTAGAAAGCGCTGGGTTGTGGTGGTTTTTAAAAATTTAGCTAGTAAATGCCATGGAAGTAAACAAGGTGGTGATTGTTTAAAGAAACTATTGGTGGTTGTTGTAAACAAAATAACAATAATGTACAGTAATATCGGATGGACGACTAATGGCTTTTGAAAATATATGATGTGCCAATTTGGGCGAAGGAACGAATCAATCTAAGCTTGTTTTTTGTCTAGTAAAAATTATTATGGCGTTGGAGTGTGGATAACGTTATGATTAATTTTTGGTTTGTTTGATTTTAATTAAGCGATCCATTCGACATCCATACGCACAGTAGGTTAATAAGTAGAGTTTTAAAATAAGAAAATTGATTTTATTTGTAGAAAGGTGAACCAACTTGCAATTGTTATTTTGATTATACATCGTTAAATTTATATGTGAGCTTAACGTAATTTTCAAAAGGTACAAGTAAGAATCAGATTTAAAAGAATGCATAGTAATTACACTGCTTTTTTTAATTGTGCAGAGTACGTATTTATGTTCACATAGTAATACCATTGATTAATAACTTATTAATCAATGGTAATACGAATATTATGAAATTGATTTAATATTAAGTTAGTTATTTTTTACATTTTGGTGATTTTAGGCGCTTACCTAGTATACGAGGCGAGTAATAAGAGTTTCATGAAGTATATTTTGAACATATGACTTAGTGACGCAAACATTAGAAAGCGCTGAAGTGATTTATAAATCCCATTTATCTTTAATTATTTCGTATATATTACGCCGTTTAATAATAAAAATATTTTCATGCTTAAAAAACAAAATACTTACGTAATGACACATTTAAATAACGATTTTAATACGTCAAAGATTACAGGTCCATTAAGTGTTCCGATAAATGCTTTTTCTTTACATCATTCATAGAAAAAATGAAAATCGCATAGTCACAAGACGGATATAATGTATTATTCAACATAAATAATAATTTGGACAATTATGCGCAGCTAACTTCATGCGGAAGACAATGAAACAATTTCTTACTAAGAAAAATTAGCTGTCTACTATGCCCTCCGATAATACATTTTTGTTACGAAAGAAAATCACAAAGTTGAAAGACGCGTTTAATGTGTTTCTTCCTTAAATAATAATTAGGGCAACTATGTGCACCTATCTTCATGTGGATAGAAATTAACTAATTTTTTTTAATATATTTAATACAAATTAGTCATTTATTATGCGGTTCAATAATAAACATTTACTTCTGTTTCAAGAACAAAATATACAATAATACACAATTGCACATTTAAATCAAGAGTTTACTATGTTCCATTTTCAAAATATCTGGTGTGGAACAGCACACGACCTTCCAACGTACAAAAGGGAAATTAAATGAAATGAAATAATTTTAATAAGATTTTTTTCAGGATAATTATGCAACCTCTTTTATAATGTCAAACAGACGTTTAAAACTTCATGTCCGACAGAGGTTAATAGACATCCAAATGCTAACTTAAAAAACTAAAAGAAATAAAATAATTTGAATTATAATTTTTTTAGGGTAGCTATGCGTTCATAACGAAAACAAGCAACATTGTAAAAAACAAAAAAAAAAAATTTATCAGAATGACGTTTAAAACTTCATCTCAGATACATATTAATACATATGTACAGGTTAACTTAAAAAAATTCCAAAGCCGCCCGCTTTATAAGTTATCAATAATACATTATAACTGTTTTGATTCATATTTAATTAATTTTTTTGACTTACCTTGCGTTATATTAAGAAACTTTATAAAGAAAAGTTGTGTACAATCAAACTTTCTTTAAAAAATACGTCTACACTTTTTCTTATAAAATTAAACGTTGTTCAGATAACGAAAAAATGTGAAATAGGTAACACTTAAATTCTATTAGTGGAGTTGATCGGCCTATTTCCACAGTTTATGCTTTTTGAGCGCGACGTTTCGGAAGCGGACTCTGCTTCCGTCATCAGGCTTAGTCCTGAGAAGGACTGTTTTCGCACTTGAGTCGAATTCATTTGTTATATCTAATTTTTCTCAAGCACTTGACTACTCTCAGATTCGAACTTGGTACCTTTCACTTACTAGTCTGACACCTTTACCGCTGAGCCACTAAGTAATCCAATATATATTTGTTAGAACTTATATATATATTAAACTATTTTTTCGTGGTTGCCCAGAAGTTTATTGCGCATGTTGCGCCGTAACCTCTTGCGCAGGTGTATTGCGCTTAAGCTCTTCGCGCATTATTGGAATCCATATGGGTTTCATTTCTACACTAGCTTGGCTTATTGGATTTTCTGCTAGTGCGATGAATGTGGCTTTTTTGAGTTTCCGACGAGTTGTATTCTCGTCCTTTGCCACTATCTGTATGTTATCCCATTGGATGCGGTGGTCTTCGTTCCAGACATGTTCAGCGATTCTTGATCTTTCTGTTTCGCCCTTGCGGACGTTGTTCTTGTGTTCCTGAGTTCTCACTTTGAGTGGTCTACTGCTCTCTCCTATGTATGCTCTGCCGCATTCGCATGGTAGGTTGTATACACAGTTCTTGGAATTCTGATCTTCATTGTATGGTTTGGTTTTGGTTAGTATTCCCCTGAGCGTTCTGGTCGATTTGAAGGCAGTGCGTATCTTGTATTTGCTGCCTATCCTTAAATACTTAAATTCTACTTTAGAAAATTTGCCGATAAATTACGCGTAATATCAAAAAATTGCATAGAACATAATTTATAGATATTTGTAAGGTCTAGATATGCGTATTTTTATATCTTTGAAATATGCAGTTGTTTCAGAAATATTTGATAAACACCAAAAACTGCCTCTAATAAACTCCCCCTCTCGGCCGCTGAATTTCTCCCAAAATCTAATCAGCTCTAAGCCAAATAAAAAAAAAGCTTAAATACAAGATTTTAAGTACGTAGATATTTTCGTTTCGCACGCACGTACGCACACACGCACAAACACACAAACACACGCACGCACACATGCGCACGCACACGAGTGTAAAATAAGTTAATAGGTCGATTTAGCGATAGTGAAAAAAAGTCGATTGCATAACCTTCAATACCTACATATGGTAAAATAACTAGCGCAACTATGTTCATGCGGTTAACATTAAGCGTTCATTGCGTGATTAAATAAATAATAAAAAATTAGAAATTACATTGTTGCAAGACGAGCTTAAATAATATTTAGCGCAATAATGCGAAGCTAACTTCATGCGAAATACAATAAACCCATTTGTTTTTAATATACATCATGTGCTTAAAAAAACAAAATACGCAATTAAACATTTAAATAACTATTTTAATAGGTCCCATCCTCAATTAATAACTACCAGTAACTAAGTTCATTCGGTCGACATACATTTAATGTTTTTTAAGTTTAAGATTAGGCGTCCATTGAGTGTTCCGATACATGTTTCTTCTTTAAATAATTCACAAAGAAATTAAAATCGCATAGTCACAATGTGAGTTTAATGTGTTAAACTTAAATAATGGGGCAATTATTCGCGGCTAACTACATGCCGAAGACCATTAATTTGTTGATAATAAAAATTATACGTTCATTAACTATTACAATAATAAAATTTAGTTTCACGCCTTAAAAACAAACAAAAAATAAATTTATACAATCTTTAAAAAATAAAGTAGTATAAGGCCGGATTCTCACCAGATCGGACCGACCACAATCGTCCAGATTTCGATCGCGCGACGAAGATCGTTCACCTAATCGCAAATAGGTACGTGTCCACTGACACGAATTCAGTCGTGACCGATTTCAGTCGGATGACATTAATCGTACGTGACGCTGCCGGCTGCTTGCAACGTCTTGGTCGCAGTCGGCTCAGACAACCCATTGTGTTTGGTGCACTATTATAGTATTTGTGCGATGGAAGTACAGCAAGTAAACATAAACTTGTGTTTGGAGGTTGAAAATCATCCATATTTGTATGACGTCAGTGGTGGAGAAAGCATGGGTCGAAGTTGGAGGGCAGTAGGATTATCAGGTAAAAGGTTATGTATTTTAGTAAATTTCTCCTTTATTGCATTAAAATAAAAAACGATGTATTAATATTAAGAAATCAAAGAATTATATAGAGAAAAGACTTAATTGAAAATGGCTTGTGTTAAGTATGCATATGTTCTTTTTATCGAAACACTTTTATTAGGTATTTTAAGTACCTACACTATTTCTTCCGCCACACAATATTTCCACTATGGGCGAATGGCACCTGACTCGCTCAAAAAGTAATGTGCAAGGTAATCACGATACGATACTGGCCAGTGCAAAATTTCTTGCTTCCATGTATACCAGTCTGGTATTTTCCATCTTTTCTCGATTTTTCACTGGAACATATGCACGACCTTCTCTTTTTCTTACAAAATTATGTAGTATACAGCATGCTTTAATTATGTTTTCTATACGTGTTCTGTTGGGAGATACAATACGTTTTCAAAATTTGAAATTTTTGACTCATCATGCCAAAAGCGCGTTCCACAACCCTGCGAGCACGACTGAGTCGATAATTAAATATACGTCGTAGGTTAGTTAGTCCCCTTTGTTTATATGGTGTCACAATTGTCTTTTTCAACGGAAAAGCTTCGTCACCAATAAAATAAAAGGGAAATTCTGTATTGCTATTATCATCTGGTAAAGATCTAGCAGGAGGAATGTGCAAACCATTCCCGTCTAACCACTGCCCAAGTCTGGATTCACGGAGAATCCCTCCATCGCTCATTCTTCCATAGAAGCCTGTTTCTATCGAAATAAAATTTCCATCAGCATCCGTACATTCCAGCATAATTGTTGAATAGTAATGCTGGTAGTTAAAGTCCAACGATCCAGCATGAGGAAGCTGCTGCATTCGAATATGCTTACCATCTAAACTGACAACACAGTTAGGCAGATTCCAGAGCTCTTCAAATCGTTGTGCAATGTTTATCCACATATTTTCATTCGGTGTTAGCATATATTCCGCATGCAGAGCTCTCCATATGGCAATAACAGTTGAAGCGATTATATTCGATACGGTCGAGTGTGCTGAAACTTCCAACCAAACCACGAAGAAGACCATCAGAAACTTCCAACCAAACCACGAAGAAATACTGGTAAGCTTCGACATTGTGAGTCTATTCACAAATGTGCCTATCGATAAGGCACTAACTATCATAAGACCATCAGAAACTTCCAACCAAACCACGAAGAAATACTGGTAAGCTTCGACATTGTGAGTGTATTCACAAATGTGCCTACCGATAAGGCACTAACTATCATAAGAGACAAGCCGGAAAAGGATGAAACGTTAGACGAACGCACGCAACTCTCGGTAAACACAATAATGGAACTTCTGACAATATACATTAGAACTACATATTTCCAGGTAGAAGACAAATTATGCCAACAAGAGTTTGGTATGGCGATGGGTTCCCACTATCACCCATAGTGAGCAATATATATATATATATATATATATATACATACATATATATGGAAGACTTTGAAGACCAAGTGATATCCGAATTCACAGAGAAACCAAGGATGTGGCTTAGATACGTGGACGATACTTTCGTAGTTTAGCAACATGGCAAGCATAAGCTAGATGAATTCCTAGATCATCTAAATAACCGCGCACCCTCCATAAAATTCACAATGGAATTGGAGTCGGAACAAAAACTGCCATTCCTGGATGTACTTGTACACAGGAATGACAACACTTTCACGACAAGTGTATACAGGAAAGCTACCCACACGGGGAGGTACCTACACTACAACTCCAATCACCACAAAAACGTGAAGTTAGGTGTGGCAAAATGCTTGTACGATAGAGCAAAAACGATATGCTAAAAAAAAGAGGACCTGAACAAAGAAAAAGAAAATGTCGCTAGAACACTCAAAGAAAATGGCTACCCCGATCTAACAGCTAACCTAAACAGGGAAAGGGTAACCGAAAAAGAAGAACCTAAATATACAGCGATAATACCATATATACAAGGTACCTCAGACAAAATACGAAGGATAGGCAGCAAATACAAGATACGAACTGCCTTCAAATCGACCAGAACGCTCAGGGGAATACTAACCAAAACCAAACCATACAATGAAGATCAGAATTCCAAGAATTGTATATATAACCTACCATGCGAATGCGGCAGAGCATACATAGGAGAGAGCGGCAGAGCATACATAAGAGAGAGTGAGAACAGAGGAACACAAGAACAACGTCCGCAAGGGCGAAACAGAAAGATCAAGAATCGCTGAACATGTCTGGAACGAAGACCACCGCATTCAATGGGATAATATACAGATAGTGGCAAAGGACGAAAACACAACTCGTCGAAAACTCAAAGAAGCCACATACATCGCACTAGCAGAAAATCCAATAAGCCAAGCTAGTGTAGAAATGAAACCCATATGGATCCCAATAATGCGCGAAGAGCTCAAGCGCAATACACCTGCGCAAGAAGTTACTGCGCAACATGCGCAATAAACTTCTGCGCAACCACGAAAAGGTTTAATATATATATATATATATATATATATATATATATATATATATATATATATATATTGGATTACTCCGTGGCTTATTGGCAAAGGTGTCAGACTAGTAAGTGAAAGGTACCAGGTTCGAATCTAAGGGTAGTCAAGTGCTTGGGAAAAAATTATATACAACATATGAATTCGACTCAAGTGCGAAAACAGTCTTTCTCAGGACTAATCCTGATGACGGAAGCAGAGTCCGCTTCCGAAACGTCGCGCTCAAAAAGCATAAACTGTGGAAATAGGCCGATCAACTCCACTAATAGGAAACCACAGTTTCAAAACACTTATAATACAGAATTTAAGAACGGTTTATGTTAGAAATAAATCCACTCCAAAAAGCGGATCAGCAGTCAAGAAGATTACTATCTCAATAAATATATGCAATTTCTTCTGCCCCCATGTGAAACTTCCTGTCAAATCTACTGGTAGTAACTTACCAGCCCTTTGAACTGAACCGCTAGTTAGGTGAAGAAAGCAGTCAAGAAGATGCTTTACAGAGCCAAGATGAGACTTTAACAAGAGACAGTGAAGAACAGAATATTGAGAATCGGCAAGAACTGCTTCATAGTGACAATTCTATTAGCACTGTCGATTCTCAAAAACCTAAAACCACCTGTGCGAATTCCGCAAGAATCCATAGGAGAACTGCTAAGTCTTTGTTTGATGCGGATCAAACTTTTGTAGAATACTTCGAGGTAAAGAAACAAAAAATCCGGTACTGATTCAGAATGCCCGCGGAAACAATTTCTACTTAGTCTATTACCAGGAGTGTCCGATCTACCGGAAACTAAATTTAGAATGTTCAAAACAAGTGTGTTTAAACTTCTGGACAATCTCTACCAGCCTGATCCACCTATGACACCAAACACTGCGTCATTCCATTCAGGGTCGCGATGGATTGATGACACCACAATATTGTCGCCCGAATCTTTATCTTTGGGAGTGTATGATTCCTTCAGAGGAACTAGCTCACTAGCAATATCGGAGCAATCTTCAAATTTCCAGACAACGTGTGAAAATGCCATGAGTACTAATATCCTCATGTTACAATATCATTTTTGTATGTATTAATTGTGTTATAAAATAAGAAACATAAATATACCTACATACCTTAATGTTATGAGAACTTTTTCTTCCACTGACACACATTTTCTGTAATTTGTATCTCGTTTGGAAATATACGGCCTCACCATGTTACATAGGAGGTTAAAGCTGTCTTTCGACATACGGTACATAGATTTGAACTTGTCGTCATGGTATGCCAATTCACGAGCGCAAATGAAAGCACCTCTTTTTTCATTTTCCGCTATGTACGGATGCACCCAAAACCGCGACGGCGTCTTCGTCTTATGTACGCGAGTTCTACAACTTCGTCTTCACTTGACGACATCTTGAAGGAGACTAGGTGTCTCCACTAAATAAACCTGACCATAATCGTCCCGATGCAATCCGATGGACATGATCCATCGATTTCGGTCGGACCGACCACAATCGAATCGATTCGGATCAGGACTATTGTGGTCGGTCCGATCTGGTGAGAATCCGCCCTAAAGGATAAAGGACAACTTTACTAGATCGGTTTTGTAAATCTCATTTGTATATGCTGAATTCTCATATAAAACAGTGAATTAAATAAGGATGGTGAATATACGTAGTGCATTTGACGAAATCGACATACGGTATTGAATAAGCAAATGTACTAGAAAGAGTAAACCTATGAACGCGAAATCAATTTGTTTTATATGCATATAACTAATACTGTATAACCTCTGTTTGTTTACCCTTTGACATGTTTACTTAAAACATATTTATGTTTTAAGTTAAAGATTAGGGCCCATTGAGTGTTCAGATAAATGTTTTTTCTTTACATCATTCATAAAAAAAATTAAAATCGCATAGTCACAAGACGAGTTTAATGTAAACTTAAATAATAATTACAATTATGTGCAGTTAACTTCATGCGGAAGGCAATGAATCCATTTCTTACTAGTGAAAATTAGTCGTGTATTAATGTGTGTAATTGTACACTTAAACGAGAAAATTTAATACGCCCCTATTACGTCTTCTCTGTAAATAACATCATGCGGTTAACATATATTTATTGTTTGTAATAAGAAGACTGTGCGTACTGATCAATCCATATTATTTATTTTTAAATAAAGACTAACATTTGAACTGTGACATCTCGCAATGCTGAGTATAATATAATAAATATATTTTACAGAAAAATTCAGATATTATCACGTTTAATCGACAGGGGACAATTGTACCTAAATCTTTTATAAAGGAACGCGAGGCTACATATTGCTCTGTAATAGTATTATACAGTATTATTTAATAATTTTTAATTAAATACCTTCTTTTGTTGGATTTTGTTTCTTCCAAAATGGCTACATGGTATTGGCGAGAACACTGCAAATAAAAAACACCCATTATAAAACGCAAATTATCTCATAAATACATGAAATACGAATCCATAGCACAACATACTCAGATAATAAAACCAGATGAAAGGCTGTTAATGCAAATTAGATGCGTAATTTAATTTTATAACTGTAAGAATGGTGGTGGTATTAATTAATGAAAATAAAGGCGTTTTTATATGGATACTGCAATAAAATTTTTACTCTTATATTTGAAGGCAACGCGCTGTCAAGAAAAAGGTTTTTCTATTGACTCCTTACAAATGCAATATCTGAAATAACTAGAATTCTTGATACGATAGTTGCACAATTATAGTTATGTATGTATTAAAGATTAAATTCGCATAACCAGTTGTATGAAACTGCTTTAATGTAGATATTTTATTCTCAGCGTTATTCTATATGTGTAATATTATGCTCTCGCGTGTTTCAATTACTATATAACATAGATTTTTCGTATTACTGTAACCCGGATCTTCGTGATCGTTGAAAATGTCAATAAACAGTTAAGTTAAAGAGACAAAAACTTGATGAAGGAATAGGTTTTTAATCCATATGCCATGTATGTTCAAATATCAAGTAATTCTAATTACTATCAATCATTAATACAAAATGTACGTACCGCGATCTTGAAGAAAAACTTGAAATTGCTATGTAAAACATTAACGCTATAAAGCTTACGATGTTAGAATATATAAGACAACTACACGAATGAGAAAATTATTTTGTATAAGTAGCCAACCTGCTGCGCCAACTAGGCGAAGGTACACTTCGTTACATCATAATTCGCTGCCAATTTTTCGAGATTTCCCTGAAATCTTTACATCCATAACACATCATGTTTGTTATATTAACTTATCTCATCCACTCGACGTACAGAGAGGAGAATATTCGCGCCTTCAAATCACTTCGCCATTCCTAAATAAGCGGCTGTCACTACTCCAAGCCACACAGCCAATAGAAATAATGAAAAGTTAAACAGCAGAGGAAAGAAGTCCAGAGGTCAAGAACCAGGAATCACAAGAAACAGGCCAGTAGGTATTAAAAAATGTAGGATCAAGGACTAAACACAGCATTACAGGGCACGCCAGGGCAGGGCACCTCTAGATTCGCACCAACATAGCACACCACCAGACCCACGTTAGGACAGGACACTACCAGAGAGACGATCCCAACAAATACTAAGAAAGAGAGATATCATACATATAATATATTAAAATACTGCGTTGTTTATTGATCGTATTAATAAAACCGCCCTCCATTCTTTCGAACTGTCAACGCCCAGTCCCTAACTTGACTGGTGTGAGAGGGTGCACCCCGGTGAGAATTCGCTCTTTCAAACACAACAATTTCGGTAACCAAATTCCACAACACCCTACTAACAGCCATGGTCAAACATTACAAACCCGACCCCAGTCAACCCCAACCTCGACGTGACGACCCCACTTGCACCCAAGTGGGTCACCAAGCAGTCGAGTGTCCTACCCGATCCCTGAAATGACATTCCTGTGGGAGCAGCCCCAAGTCTCACAACTGCACATCCCCTTCCACGTCAAAATGTAACAACTACGGCGGATCTCACCATACTTTCCGTTTTGTCTGTGAAAAAAGGCGAGGCCCTCTTCTCTTACCATCCCAAGCCGCCGCTACCCAGCCCTTTAACACCCAATCCACTGTATCTGATTGCGATTTACCAGAGGTAGAGCACTTCTTCGACAGCGACTAATTCTTACGTGTGATAACGTTTTCTCTCCTGGCAATCTTCCCTGATAAGCGCGGGCTTATTATGAAGATAACTAATAGCGGAGTTCCTCGATCAACGGATGGTTACAGCTTGGTTGAGAAAACGTGTCGCATTCCTTGCTCATCTTCCAAACTCACCCGTAAACTTCACCTCTAAGTACAATGGACCTCACGATAGGGACTGTTAACACGTTCACAGTCCACTGTACATTTTAAAATAATACTCTTCACGTCCACGTTTAAAATGTTATGCCCCACATATGGAGCATAGGACGTTATGTTATTAAAATTATTAGTCCTACGTCTTATGAGTCACATATGGGTCATATCTAACCTCCACTATATCGATTACAAACGTGGTGTAAAAGTAGTTGTTTTTAGCAAGTAATCGTTTAAAATAAATCGAAATAAAAGGAAGTTAACAGAACAGGAGTTGGAAAATATCGTTAATAATGTGTCAGAAGTAAGTTCTATTTCCGGAAGTGATTTCGATTCGGATGACAGCTTGCAAGATCCTAATTACAATGTTGACTATACAGAAAGTTCTTCAGAGGATGAAAACTGGGATGAAGGTGAATTAAGTGATAATGAACAACATAGTGACGATGAACTAGATCATTCGTTTTGGTCAGAAACTGTTATTCAATTTGGAAGATTTCAGTTTACTGGAACTTGTGGTCTACAATTTGAAATCGCGCCTAATATGCAACCTATAGATATTTACAATTTATTCCTGGATGAAGAAATAATCCCTTTGATGGTGCTTCAGACAAACATATACGCAAAAGAAATTCAAGAAAAGAAACGCCGTGTTCGATCAGCTCGTATTTCCCGATGGCATGACACTGATGAATCAGAGATGCGTTCATTTATGGGTAAGTATTCCTACGAATTACTATACAAAGTTTGAAATTTATTATATTTAGGAATCATTATGCTAATGGGTCTAATAAATTTTCCTAGCATTGAATGCTACTGGAAAACCGATCCACTTTATTACCATGGCCTGTTTCATAAACTTTCCATAAAATATAACCGATTTGCCTTGTTGTTAAAATGATCCCTCTATCAGCCGATTGTCAAAAATTGACAACTTACTTGATCTGATACGAAAAAAATTTAGAAATATGTATGAACCTGGGGATACTTTTGTCGCGGATGAAACTATGATTCCTTTTCCGGGCAGGTTAAAGTTTAGACAATATAATCCATCTGAAACCCACAAATATGGTATCAAATTATTCAAAATTTGTACTCCAAATGGATATACATGGGATTTAAAGGTTTATGATGGTCAAGGACAACAATTGCCGGAGCTAGATCTTCCTGGTAGCACCGTTATTAAACTAGTGGAGCCTTTATTAAATGTTTGACGTCTATTGGTTACCGACAATTTTTATACAAGTACTAAACTTGCTAAATATTTATATGAAAGGAATACTAATTTCTTAGGAACAATAAGAAAAAACAGAGCAGATCTACCAAAAGACATAATTACGCAAAATTTAAAGAAGGGTGAAATAGTAGCAAGACAAAAACGTTATATTACATTTTTAAAGTGGAGGGACCAACGAGATGTGTACATGCTCTCAACTTGTCACGATCAAAGGTTCAACATCTGTGGAAAAAAACGAAATGGCGAGGATAAGGTGAAACCAGCTACTGTAGTAGAATACAACAAAGGTAAACAAGGTGTCGATATTTCCGATCAGCTATCCAGCTATTATACCTGCATTCGTAAATCTCTTACTTGGTACAAAAAAAAAAAATAATAGTAGAAGTTGTTTGTGGAACAATGATAGTTAATACTCTTATAATGTATAATTCCCAACTCTCTACAAAGGACCAATTAACTATGCTGCAACTGAGACAATCCCTTATAAAGAGTTTGCTAAAAATTGATCATTCTAACATCGGGGTGTCAAATGAGACACGACAGAATAAGGACAATAAAATGCAGCATAAACTAGAAGAATTACCAAGAGGCTCAGATAAAAAAATATGCAGGAAAAGATGCCACGGATGCTACACAGAATTGCGTCATCAGAAGCCGCAAAAAGGACAAAAAAGGTGAATACAATTTGTCCTGGTTGCTATCAAGCCTTTTGTGTGGCTTGTTTTGCGAAAAATCATTAATTTATAAGTTTAATTTACATTTTTTACATGAAATTTAAATCGCCATAAGTTCGTTTATTTTAAGCATAACTCAATAAAATTTATATCAAAATATAGGTTTTTCTTTCCTCTAACGTCCTATTAAGAAACAATAATTCGTACTGCCACGTCCTACGTTTAATCGAGCTATTTCTATCCGAAGATTTGTGACCCATATGTGGTTCATGGACGTGCCAGTAAATGCTTCTATGACCCACATGTGGGTCATAGGACTGTGAACGTGTTAATGTACGGGGCGTTAGAAGGAAGCACCCCCTCATCACAAACTTGCTTACAAATGACAGAATACAAATACTATCCATAACAGAAACAAAACTGTACACAATAGATAGTATTCGCTGTCTTTCTCCTATCACTGCACTTGCAACACCACCAACGCTGCACCTACCTACATTCGTAATAATAGTTTTCTTATATTACAACCCCCCTGGACTCGACACACTCTACGGAATTGCTCGAATACATATTCACCTTCCCACACGCTGTGCTCTCAGGTAATTTTAACGCCCGACACATAATTCGGAGACACCTTAGCTAATAGAAACACAACTGCTATATCCGCACGACAATAACTCCCACTCTTAGTAAACACTCGTTTCGAGCAGCACATCCGCTACCCCGAACTACATTCGAAGGGGGAGACTTTAACAACGCACACTGAAAAGTGTCCTTTGAACACGTTTTCAATAACTTAAACCCTAACCTCGCCACACCACAAGGTATATACATAGCACTACAGGACGTTACTAATGTCATACATAACAAACGTAACTAATACATCAATACCAACAAAAACTATAGACATAAATAAGAAACCACATCATCCTCCGAATCAAAGAAAAAAGACGAATTTACCGTCGATTTCTCAGATCCAGTGATCCCGCACTAAAAACAGAATATAACAAACCAAACGTACACATCAGACTAGAAACAGAATTACACAAAAAAAACTGGATACGAAAGGTATCAAAATTAGACTATAGAAAACACCGCAAATTCTGAGAAAAATTTAAAGTACTAACAAAACAAAACAAAAACAATCCCACGTTCCCACCTAATAGATCCTCAAGCTAAGGACCAGGAAGATCCGTCGTTTGACAACGACAAAGCTCATCTAGAGCAAAACATTGAGGATCTCAAGCAACAATGCAGCCAACCCCCTTACGAACTACACCATGATAACCTGAAACCGATTAAATCCGACGAAGTACTAGGCATACTACGTAAAGAAACAAACTCGGCCCTAGGACAAGATGGGTTTAATATACCGATCCTTCGAAATGTACCCCAAACGCTACCCGGGAACTAACCCGAATAATCAACAAATGTTTACACCCATCCTACTTACCAACGATATGGAAATCCGCTATCACCGTTATGCAACCTAAACCTAGAACCTGCTTCATATAATCTTCCACATCCCTCTTCGGTTGTATGGACAAATGCCTTGAAACTATCCTATCCCGCAGGCTAAAAGACCACCTCCAAGCCAACGACCTTATCCTCGATAGTCAATACAGATTCAGACCCAATCGGATATACCAAGGCCTTTTGGTCAAACTCCAAACAGAAACTTCCAAAACACTGAAGCACAGAGACTGCTACCTTGCAGTTTTCCTAGACATCAAACTAACTTTCGACAAGGTCTGACACGACAGGCTCATACATAAAACCTCTTCGCTAGACGTACCCCTCCCCTTCGTTCAACTGATTTCATACCCGCCGGAGAGGTCTGTTAAGGCAAAAGTAAGTGCTGCTACATCCTTGTCGTTTTTACCGTCAAAGGGCGTTCTGCAAGGTTCCGTCCTAGTTCCCATATTGTACATGATGCATTACGTAAGGTTCTGCCCTAGTTCCCATATTACACCCGATATACTCACATTTGGGTGGTTAATCGAAGAAGCGAGATTAGCAACCGAATACCATTTCAACCACATTCACAAACAATGAATGTTGTTGTCGTTACCACAGCACACTCTGCTTTAAAGTGCATTATTATCTCGATATTGTAATTTTACAATAAAGCAAAAAAATCATAATAATGCCTGGAAATATTACTAACTTTCAAATGTATTCTTGTATGCAAAGATTAGATAGAAAATAATAATTTCATTAATTATTCTTCTAATTTTCCAATAATTGTTTACAAATAATTTCATCATATTTACTCACGCAGAAATGCAGTTTTAATAAAATATTTGTATTAATGTTATCAATACCAGCTGCAGTTCTGTGATAATTATTTATTTGAAACAATTTAATTTAACACAATTTTGTAGTACATTTCAATTAAAACTGAGCAGTTTTCCATTAATTTTTTAATTTGACCTAGTTCTGCACAACTATCCCGAACATTTTAATGACTCAAAAAATAAAAAATTTTCAAAGTTGATTGAATTTTTGAGTTTCGCCGTAAATCTTCATTCTAAACAACTTTTCCCAATACAATTTTCATGTATTTTCAAAAATAAAGGTAGTTTATTTTCAACCCGTATACGACGGCTTTGACTCAAAATAATCAAAAGAAGAATATCTGATTCAAACATTTTTTGTCATTTTCACCTATTCATGCGTCCATCCGTGGACGCACGAAAGTTTCATTTAATATTTCTTAACTTTACTGTGTTTATTAACTCCCATTTAATTGAGCTAAAGGGTGATTCAAAAAGCGCGCCGGTTTTGAATCGCTCGCCATTTTGTTGTTTGTTGCTTAGCAACACAGTTGTTTATAAAGTTGACATCTGCTAATATTCCGATTTTATTCTGTGTGTCAAAATGGAACGCTTTTCTACTGAACAACGTGTGTTAAACGTTTTATCAAAACGGAGAAAGTTTTGCAGAAACTGCCCGACGACTTCGTGCGATTTTCGGGCGTAATGAAGCTCCGAATGGATCAACAGTACGCAGACTTATGACAAAGTTTATTGAAACAGGATCAACACTCAACATTAAAAATTCTGGTCGGTCTGTTGCTGTAGTTCGTGATAGTGTCAATAATAGCCCACAGAAATCGGTTCGACGTCGTTCCCAACAATTGGGCATAGGGTATTCTTCACTGCGGCGAATTCTTGTGAAGGATCTTCATTACCATCCCTACAAAATCCAATTAACCCACGAACTTAAGGTGCCCGATCACCAAAGGAGACGAGAATTTGTTGACTGGGTTCTGAGAAGACAACAGGAGGACGACGGCTTTGCGAGGAAAATCATTTTCAGCGATGAGGCCCACTTCCATTTAAATGGATTTGTCAATAAGCAAAACTGCCGTATTTGGGGATCAGAAAATCCTCAATCGATTCATGAAAGAGAAATGCATCCGCAGAGAGTGACGGTTTGGTGTGGATTTTGGGCGGGTGGGGTCATCGGTCCTTATTTTTTTGAAGATGAGGCAGGACAAGCTGTAACAGTTAATGGAGACCGATACCGCACGATGATAAGAGAGTTTTTTTGGCCTCATATCAATGGACATTCAGCAGTTATGGTTTCAGCAAGATGGCGCCACATGTCACACTTCCGTCGAAACCATTGCATTGCTGCTTGAGAAATTTCCGGATCGGCTCATCTCACTTCGTGATGACCAGCAATGGCCACCAAAGTCGTGTGATTTAATCCCATACGATTTTTTTTCTTTGGGGTTATGTCAAATCATTGGTTTATGTCAATAAACCCCGAGACATCCGCGAGTTAAAGGGAGAAATTCGACGAGTTACCAACGAAATCGACGTGCAAGTTTGTGAAGCTGTAATCAACAAATTCAGGAAGAGAGTTTTGGCATGCCAGCAAAGTAGAGGGACTTATACCTGATGTGATTTTCCATTCCTAAATTGAATTATTTGTCTTCCATTTACCAACGCTCCGCCCTCAGAATATAACACGATATACACTGTACTTCAAACTGCAATAGAAAAATGCAAGGCAAATAAATAGAAAGCCTGCTTTGTAACTT
Source organism: Vesta saturnalis (assembly GCA_036346205.1). Taxonomy (NCBI): domain Eukaryota; kingdom Metazoa; phylum Arthropoda; class Insecta; order Coleoptera; family Lampyridae; genus Vesta; species Vesta saturnalis. The sequence continues at coordinate 3,783,109 of JARFJB010001339.1, forward strand.
TTGATCAACCTTTGTCAAAGCTCGCGATATAGTTGCATCTAGCATGGAAGGTTCGGATCCAAGTAATGTCATAGCAAGGGTAGGAGGCTTCCATTTGTTGATGTCTTTCATGGGCGCCATAGGCTACATAATGAATGGGACTGGACTTAAGGAACTTTTCGAGAATGCGTATGCTAGCGCCTCTGTCGATAAAATATTAAATGGACATGTCTATGCAGGAGAACTAAGGGCACATATACTCGCCCACCTTGCTTTAGCAAAAATTATTTTGAGTGAGACAAATCTGACTGCCGACGAACGCACATCTTCTAAATCTCGACGGCCTTGCTGAAACCAAAGAGGACTTACTGAAGGAATTGCTATGCATGTTTATGTACAGCTTAAATAAACTTCGAGGTAATGGCCCTACTGCCCAGTTATGGGTCCAATATTTCGAAATGGTGATATTAATAAAGCAGTTTGTTGAAAGCGAGCTTTCTGGGAAAAGGGAATTACATTTAGAAACAGACAGAAGATGACACCATTTTTTCATGCAAGTGGTCATTTCTTGTACGCAAAATCAGCTAATCTTTACCTACAGGACGTGCTTGATTTGAAAGAAAAGTTAAATCCCGACGAATATACCGCCTTCACTTCACAGTTAGGCGCTCGAACAAGGTTTGGGCAGGAATTTGGACGGATATGGCAATTAAGCAAATGTGATCAGAACTACGCGAGTATTAAGAGACAACGCGGACACGGAGAAATTCGCAAAGTGGTTCTCTGAGTATCCACCTTTTCCACTTACCGATGACATTAGATCTATTAGTACTGGAGTTACTGGAGATAAGAATGCATACGAAATTGGCATATCTGCTATGACAGATCTTCGTGACTCCAACTTCGGCGGTATCAAGTATAAAAGAAAGAATAGAGTATTGGCAATTGGAGTTATTAACTCAGGAGTAAAAATTGAAAACAGAACGATTCCAATAAACCCCACTTTGCTTTTCCAGAGAATTTCGCTTCTCAAGAAATCCGATGAACAGTTAGAAAGTTGGTTCCAACAGGAACTAGCGTCTTATCCACTTTCACTCTTCGATGAGATAGGGATGCGCAAAACCCAAAAATCTGCCCTATACGATGCTTTTGTGTCCACTGAAATCCAACTAGATTCTGAAAATACTCTTCGTGTGATGGACGGGGGATTTCTACTCCATAAAATAGTCTGGCATCAAGGAGAATCATATTCTGTCATTTTGAATAAATACGTTGAGTGTGTAAAAAGACATTACTCAGCAAATGCAGTAATAGTTTTTGATGGATACCCCGAGGATGCTGTAGAAAGAAGCACTAAGACTGTTGAACGACTTCGCCGATTAAAGATTGCTTCAACACCGAAAATTCATTTTGATGAAAGCATGGCGGCAACAGTGTCTCAGGGAAAATTTTTGTCAAATGAAAGGAACAAAAGTCGAATAATTTCAACGATGTGCAATCGTTTCGCTAACGAAAGTTTCAGAGTCAAGCAGGTTCATGAAGATGCTGACACATTAATTGTGAACACAGCAATTGAAGAATCAAATAACTATAAAACTGTAATTATAATCGGCGAAGACACTGATTTACTCGTCATTCTTAGAGCCTTGAATGGGCCTCGCTCAAATATTTATTTTCTAAAGCCAGGCAACGGAAAATCTCAAAGTAGAATGTATGCACCCCATAATATGACTTTGGATTCTTCAATTATAGATAACATTTTATTTCTACATGCATTTAGTGGCTGCGATACCACATCCGCATTACACAAACAAGGAAAAATGAGATTCGTTAAAGTTTTACAAAAAGAAAAAGAATTACAGAAAGCTGTGCAAATCTTTAAAGAGAAAGTCGGAGAACAATTTCTTCTTCAACTGTATGAATCCAAAAATGCGATTCATTAAATAAATACAGATACCAGTGTTTCGTAAAATCTATTACCAAAAGCTTACCAAACCTAGCATCGTTACCACCGACTAAAGAGGCAGCTCGCACTCCTTCCGTACTCACAAACAGGTATAGCTATGGCATGGGAATGAAAAATCAGCTCTCAATTGGGGATGGAAAAATTCAAAAAATGAGTTGATGCCCATTGGTACTTCACAAGAAGCAGCTCCCCAAGAATTACTAAAACTTATTTCTTGTAAATGCGCCAAAGGTTGTAATGCAGCTTGTAGCTGCAGCAAGGCAAGTCTGTATTGCTCGGTAATGTGTGTACTTTGCCAGGGCAAATCTTATTCAAATACTTTGAAGGTAATAGAATTAGATGAAGAGGAGGAGAATTTGCCTATCGATAAAGATAATTGTGAACACTATTCCGCATATTACGAAGCCGATCCAGAATATGAGACAGATGTTGAGGAGTATATTGAATAACCACTAACATCAAAAAGACAAAAACATTATAATGAGCCTTCCACTTCAGAAGAGAATTAAACTTAAGTTGATGGTATAGTGGATTAGGCCTATTGGGGAGACCACTAAAAGCGCCGGGTACTTTACCTCTAGAGGTGGTGAGGAAACAAATATAAGTACAGTAAACGCTGGATACATCGAATTCCCGCTTTTGTAGAACTTATGTGACATGATTTCTTTACCAAATTAAAATGTAAATCACCAAAAAGCAATTGAATGTATATAGTGCTCATGGAGCTATCCAGGTTTCGAGATTTCGATCTGTTATTTTTATCTATTTATTATGTCGTGACAGTAGACATAACTGTTCGGTAGTAGGACGATACCGTTAGTAGGGAATGCTACATCGTCCGGGGCACGATTTGGCCAGTAACCGGTCTGCTCGCTAGGGTATTACTCAAGAGAACAATACAATTGCCTCGGATCGACCTGGCTACAAGGGGCGGTCAAGGTCGAAACAGACAGGCCCCGTTGCTGACGACTGTGCAAGGAATGAATGGCGAGTCGGTACGTGGAATGTTAGAGGTATGCATGGTAAAAATTTGAAATTTCGAATGTAATGTATGAAAGACACCTTGATATTCTGTGTGTATCGGAGACAAAGCGCAAAGGAAAGGATGCTGTGGAGATGGAGGATGGCAGCCTGGCACTATGGTCAGGAGTTGAGACGGAAGTGCATGGCGCAAAAGGAGTTGGGGTGATCATAAGTGAACGAGCGAAAAGATGTGTTAAACAGTACGAATTGGTCTCTCCCCGGGTAATATGGGTTAGAATGAAAGTGGAGTTTCGAAGAATTTTTCTTATTGCATGCTATGCACCGGTGAATGGAGCAAGAGACCAGGAGCATGAGAACTTCTGGAATGAAGTACAGAACGTGTTGAACGTATTTAAGTCAAACGAAAAAATGATGATATTGGAGGTTATGAACGGATCGATGGGTGTACAGAGAGAACATAGTGAACGCGTTCTAGGAATGTTCGGAGACCAAAGATTCAATGAGAATAGTGAACACCTGCTGAACATCTGAGCGCAGAAATGTCAGTTTGTATCCAATACGTGGTTTAAACATAAAAATGTGCATATGTATGCATGGCAAGGAGGCGAATCTAAAAATATGATAGACTTGATAGTATATGATGAACGGCTTAGAAACCTGGTGAAAGACACAAAAGTAATGCGCGGAGCGAGTGTGGATCGGACCACTTTTGGTTATATCGAGAGTGTGTAGGGAAAAAGTGGGTGTGGAGAAGGAAAGCAAACGTAGTGCGAACGTCCAGAATTAGGGTTGACAAACTAGTGGATAATGGTGCGAGAATGAAATACCCAGATGCTGTCAATAAAGAGTTGAATGTGAATGAAGCAGTGTGGAACGAACAAATAAAAGGCACTGACGTTGAAAGTGCATGGATAAGCTTGAAAACTCTGTTGTCAACTGTGCCGTGCGAATATGTGGAAGAGTGATTGTAGGTAGACAGAAAAAATGTGCTTGGTGGAATGAGTCGGTAAAAAGGCAGTAAGTAAGAAAAAGATGCGTACATGGCAATGATTGCTGCAAAAATGAGACTGAGAAGAAACGATTGTATGAGGTGTACAGATTAAGAAACAAAGAAGCGAAGGAGGCAGTGAGAATAAGTAAAGAGGAAGTGATGGCTGTGGAAGGAGAGAAAATGCAGAATGATTTTGAGGGAAACAAAAAACTCTTCTGGAAATGGGTCAAAATACAAAACGTGGCCCAAAACAGAACGCTGCAGGAGTGATGAATGATAGAAACGAAATAGTATGGGACGATTGTGAAGTGAGGAAATGCTGGCAAGAGTATTTCGGAAAGCTGTACAGTAGTGAGGAACGTAAGACTGAAGGGTTAAATAAGGAGAATATAGAAGAAAGGATGAATGAAACTGAGAAGGATATTGGAATAATTGAGGTAGAGAAAACGGTAGGAAGGTTGAAAACGGCAAGGAGCAGGCATAGATGAAATCACTGGTGAAATGCTCAAGTATGGTGGTACAAAGCTTATACGAAGATTGCGTGAATTATTCAATGTATGCCTTACGTGTGGAAAAGTGCCGAGTGATTGGAAAAGCGCGATCATTGTACCATTGTATAAAGGTAAGGGAACAAGAGTGATTGTAAGAACTACAGAGGAATAAGCTTGCTCAGCGTGCCCGGTAAAGTATTTGGAAGAATACTGATTGATAGAGTACGAGAAACTACACAATCTAAGATGTGGGATGTGCAAGGTGGCTTCATGCCAGGGAGAGGATGTGTCGATCAGATGGTTGCTCTCCAGCAGGTGATCGAAAAGTGTTTAAAGGTAAAAGGAAGTTGTACTGTGCGTTTGTAGATCTGGAGAAAGCTTATGACAGAGTGAATAGAGAGAAGCTGTGGGAAATATTAAATGAATATGGCGTAAATAAAGGTCTAATAAATGGAATAAGGGCAGTATACAACGGTAGTCGGGCATGTGTTAGGGTGAGAGGAGGTGTGAGTGAATACTTTAATATTGAGCAAGGAGTGCGACAAGGCTGTGTGATGTCACCGTGGTTGTTCAATGTATACATGGATAAATGTCTTAGATAAGCATGTAACGATACAAATGGTGTAATGGTTGGTGACGTAAATTTACGACTCCTGGTGTATGCAGATGACACAGTCTTATTAAGTGACAGTGCGGATGAGCTGCAAACCGCTCTGAGGAAGTTTGATACAGTCTGTGAGAGCATGGACCTAAAGGTAAACGCGAACAAAACTAAGATTGTGGTGTTCAATCGGAAGGTAAAAGGAGAGTAGAGTATTTACTCTGCAAGATGAAATCTTGGAGCAAGTGGACGAGCTGGTATATCTCGGTAGAATGTTTACTGCAGATTGTACAATTGAGAGCGAGATTGGACGAAGGGTCAATGCTGGAAGGAAAGTGATTGGAAGTATGTGGACGATAATGAGAAATGAAAGCATGAGCCTAGCTGCGAAACGAGCAATCTATAATGGCGTATTCGTCCCATCAGTACTGTATGGAAGTGAGACATGGGTATGTCAAAAAGCACGAAAGAAAAATAAATGCTGTGGGTATGAGATTTCTGAGAAGCGCATGTGGTAAAACGAGAAGGGACAAGATAAAAATGAATGCATAATGAGGGAGTGTGGTGAGGAAAAGACGATGATGGATAGATATAAAAGTTGTACATTACGTTGGTTTGGTCACATTGAGAGAATGAATAACATAAGATTAACGAAACAAATATATGTGGGTGACGTTAGGGAAAGGCCGGGCCTGGTAGGCCGCGTAAAACTTGGCTGAATGTAGTAGAATCTTTGATAAAGGAAAGAAAGATAAGGAGTTCTAAAACAAAAGGGCATGTCAGAGACTATGTATGAATCTTGCGGAAGCTAGGGAGGTATGTAGAGATAGGAAAGCATGGCGAAAGATTGTGAACTACCCGCAAGGGAATGGCGTGAAGGTTAAGTAATAGTAAGTAAGTAAATGACCAATCTTCGAAACGGTTATTCGCGCGGAAAAAATACATTGAACAATTTTTGTAGAGTTTTTACTCTTCTTTAATTTTGGTAACTACATATTTTGATCTAAAGTTTATAGAAATCGAGTTATCACAATAATGGAAAAAAGGCATTTTCATCTTTTCCCAACATGGCGGCCCAATCCGGGCTCACTGGAGGGTGTAAAATTAAAATGTGATTTTTCACTGGCCTATAGTGGTCATATAAAACATGTAGCCGATTCTTTTAAGATATTTATAATTAAACTGAAAACCTTCACGACTATCATTCATAATTAAGAGTACTTATCTTTTGGGTTTGAGATCCAGTATTTTTAATTATTTTATATCAATGTATTTATTTAAATAATTGGTTAATATGGGATTAAACAATCTATAAAAGTATCTGTATCAATATGTTTTTCTTGAAATCAATAGTATTATTCATTCTCTGTACGTTATACTGTATTGTAACCTTTGTTTGTTTAGAAATTAGCAATGTCCGCTGAGAAAACTTAACTTTCACGCATCAAAAATTCTTACTCAAGACCTTCTTACCCCATCACTTATTTTATTAATAAAGGGTAATTAAATTTTAACGATTGTATAAAATTCTAGCATGCAATTTAATAGTATATAAACGTTTCGCGTTCAACAAAGTGAAAACGTTTCAATTGTTTTGTAGAAATTTTCTAACATTAATATGAACGTTACCACACATACTTCACATTGTGCCCTGAATAATTTTCAGGGGATATTTTATTGTACTTTCTTCTCACTGTTATAAAATTGACAAATATTCTAAGGGTGTTGCTGTTGACATTATATCTGAATGGTTCATTTAATGTAACGTAATGTGATGATTTAATTTCCTGTTTTATATATGTAACTAAAGTATTTGCAAATATAAGGTTACATTCCTTTTAATGGGAAATTAAAAAAATGTCATCCACTCGTTCGCATTTTTAAGAATGTATGTCACTCAATTTGTGAATAACGGAAATACCGAAATTTCACGGAATTATTGTACATTTTTTTCTAATCCTTGTTTTTAGCAGAATGTTGTATTTTGCATAATAAATAGAATATTTAAATTTATTCTAAATATATTAGGTGTACAAACAAGTTTCCGCCGGTTTTTGTTTATCAAAAGATGAGCATTTATTGTGAAAGAACGGAACCTTCTTATTCGAAGTTGTCCATCGCTTGCCACTACTTTCTCCCATCTTTCTAGCCGCATACGGATACCACGTCGGAAGATTGCTTCATCTTTCGGGACTATCCACAACTAGACAGGCCATGCGCCATCGATCGAAATAAGTGGAAATCAGAAGATGTGTGGTGGGGTAAAATTGAGTGTTTCCAAATTAGTTTTGACCGGCGGCGCAACATGTGGACGAACATTATCATGCAGGAGAGTAGAATACAAAGCCATCTTGGATTTTGCGGGGCACTTTAACTGTCACTTTTTTACACGCCCACGTGGGAGGCGTATTATCTGTCGGTCGCTTTTTGTCGGCTTCTTTTTATGCCCACGTGGGGATCGTATGGTTTTTTTCACCTGAGAATGAATTAATTAATGTATTATTAATTAGGATCGGTTTTTATCAAAGGAGATTGCATAATTATTATTACATTTCTTTTAATCCTATTTACAGATTGTGACCTAATTTATTTATGCATTGGGGGTTGCATTCTAATAAGGGGCCGTAGTCTTGTAAGACGGGAATCTGTTCGCGGGCCTCTTAATATGTGTTTATTATTATTAAACAACTTCATTTATATTAATTGGAAAGTGGAAATCAGCCGTCGACATCGCGTTAATTAATGTGTTTACAAATATTTTAAAAATTTGCTGCTGCAAAAATCTTTAAGGTCTAAATATTAGATGAAATAATAATGATCATTTCTACCCTGATGCAATAGCGCTTTTTTTTATACAAGCAGATTCTCTATCTAAGCGGTTATCACCTTTACATTCGAAAATTATACCTGATTTATTTGTATGTTCAATTACTTACACACACACACGCGCGCACACGCACGCACGCGCGCACACAGGCGCACACACACGTGCACAAATTACTTTAAAATAAATAAATGAGCGGCAATTAAGTAAGCAGGTAATTAGACATAAATTAGACATACATCAAGACTATTATTGTTAATGCACGATGCGCGTGTTGGTTTTAGTAAATATTTAAAAAACAACAACAAACAAGGGTTATCTTGATGGAGATAAGTCCGATAAAACAGAGTGGAATATACTTGTGATTGCAGATTTTTTTCACCTAGTAATTAAGTTGTGATGATAACGAAATACTCTTTAGTATGGATTAGCGTTTCGAGGTGGAAGGTCAGGGAAGTCCGAACCCCCGTATCGAACGTAAGCCCCTTCTCGCGTAAGTTTTGTGATTTTTATTACAATCTCTTAATTTCCAAACGCTCATCGTTCCGGCATCGTGATCTTCGCCACTTCGGAGTTAGATTTGTCACTGCTTGCATACAGATTATACGAAGAAGCGGTCATCTGTAGAGGAGCCACAGCCTAACAGCAATCAGGAGCCGCCGAAATGCATCAGGAGCGAAAAACGTAAATAAAGAAGAATCCAGGACACAGCCACCGCCAAAAAATATTTTTTAATTAATTTTAATTTATTGTTTTATTTTAACACTTGTTGTCCTCCTTTTTCTATTTGGGTCTCTGATTTCCAAGTCTTTATTCCTCGGGGTGTGAGACTGCACCTTGGCCTTTCTTTAAAACAATTTCTTTCTTTACTCCTTTTTCAAAACCCGATTAACAACAACCGCGATGGTTAAGCACCGTAACGGTTGTATCCCCAACCCCCGACGCCGCCCGTCCACCTACATCTACACTCATAACACACACATACGCACACACCCTCGCCTCGCCACCACCATCCTCACGTACACGATCCCAATCAAACGCCTCGTCCATTTCTACCTCATCCACACACTCCTACATCTCGACACGTTCCTCCGCCTCCACAAAACCACACAAACTCGCACATTCACAAACCCGCACAGTCATACAAACTCTCACAAGTACACAAACCCGCCCTCTTACCCACACCTTCCCAGCCACCTGTACCTGCCGTGATTCCTACACCCGATTCCCCTATTCCTAATCACACCCACTCTCAATCCTCGATGTATTGCATCCCCAATATCCCGAAATCCATATCCACACAAAAATCCATATTCACATCCCTTGAACCCTTAAACCTTCCCTGGTTAAACTTAACGTTTAACGATATCCAGGAGGTCTCCTATAGACCTCCTCTTCCTTGCCGGATGAAGGTCGCCGTAATCCCGCTACCCAATCCTTAACTCCTTCCACAATGGATATCCTAGCAGGGACAGTTAACGCCAGGGAAGTTCGTCGGAAACACCCCTTATTTAAACACTTTTTACAAACACACAACATACACATCCTTTCCATCACGGAAACAAACCTCACACCCAGATGCACACTTAACTTCAACTCATTTCACACCTATGTAAACAATAGTCAACACAGAACCACCCTCTTAATTAAAAATTGCTTTCCATCCACTCCTTTTCAACTTCCTGCACACCTACAGCATCTCGAATGCGTTGCAGCGACGGTGCAGTTTCCCACTCCTATAGTATTTATTTCATACTACAACCCGCCCGGCCACAACACCCTATCCGACGACCTTTTAAGCTACGCCTCTAGCCTCCCTAATGCAGTCATCCTAGATTATTTCAATGCACGCCACATCCAATGCGGTGACACCGCAACTAATGGCAACGGTAACAGGCTATCCTCTGCTCTGTTGCAGTTGTCGCTCTTGCCAATCGCCAACACACAGTCAATATACTACCAACATTTAGGTGCCTCAATAGTAGATAATATCATAGTTTTCATAGCTCACTATTTCGATCGTGAGTGCTTTCTAGGCATCACGATCACATCAAATCATATACCCCTACTGGTCAAAACTTCATTTTGTCCAGCTCCCCATACACCTCAATATATAGTCATTAAAGATTTTTCAAAAACAGACTGGAATGAGTTCTCCGAACACATCTCCAACAACCTTCCTACACCCAATCGTCAAACGACCCAAGATCTCGAGAGAGCAATTAGAGACCTAACTTCCGTAATTACGGAAGCGGTCGATATCTCTGTACCACTAAAAACATCGACACTTCCCGCAAACCGCTCCCACAACACATTGTGAACTGGATCAAAGAGAAAAGACGAATCTATCGTCAATTCTTGCGATCCATGAACCCGACTCTCAAGACCGAATATAATCGCCTTAACACATTAATCAGGCGAGAAGCCAACAAACAAGCCGAAGACTCCTGGACCAAAGCTAGATTACAGAAATGGTAAACTATTGTGGCAACAGTTCGATAGACTGACCAGAAGGAAAGTCAACCCTAAATTCCACCGACCTACAGGGCAACCTAATCTCCTTCGACCAAGCAAAGGCCGATTTCTTTTGTCATCACCTCCAATCCATTTTCCAATCCCCCGATGATCCCCAATTTGATAACCGGTTCAGGGCACTCCTCGAGGGTCGCCTTGAAGAATTCCGCAACCTTAACCTTCCTTAAATCCAACTCGATAACGAGAATCCTTTTTATGCCACCATCACTCCCGACCAGGTCCACACATATTTCAAAAAAGGGAAAAACTGCGTCCCAGGTCATGACGGTCTAAATCGTAAAAATCCTCCGTCATTTACCCGACCCAGCCCACCGATTACTCTCCAACATCTACAACCAATGCCTAATCCTATCCCACTTCCAACGGACTGGAAATCGGCATCCATCGTCATGATACCCAAATTCCACGCCCAACTAACCTCACCCTCCACCTATACAGCATTTGACAGGGTCTGGCACGCCGGTCTCCTGTACAAGATCGGTAACCTCAACATTCCCGACCCTTTCTCCAAACTCCTACTCTCGTACTTGACCAATCGGTCAGTTCAGGTCAAAGTAGAGAAAACTTTCTCAGATCCTTTCTAACGTACAGCAGGCGTACCGCAAGGTTCTGTCTTAGCACCGATCCTCTATATTATCTACGCATCGACATTCCCGAAGTCACAAAACCCGGAATAGTCGTTGCGCAGTTTTCGGATGACACCGCCTTCTGGACGGTTAATCAGAACAGCGAAACGGCCTCCGCCTCACATCCAAAACCCTTCGGAACTTCTCCATCTAGGCGAACCGGTGGAGAGTCTCCGTCAATCCCACCAAAACCCAAACAATCCTCTCCCGACATCCTAATTACACCGAAGATAAGTTCCCAAACGTTTCTCTCGCCCTAAACCAAGAAAGACTCCCACTCCAACAAGAAGTCACCTACCTACGAATCCTCTTTACTAGAACCCTCAATTGGTTCCCCGATGTACAAAGAACACTTAATAGGATAAAAAACCGCGCAAACCTACTAGGCGCCCTCCGAGGTACAATCAGAGGTTGCCACCCCAAAACACTACAACACACTTACAAAACATATATTCGCCCTGTTATGGATTTCCGAGCAGCCACATACACGAACATAAACCCCAATCACCTTTCCTCTATTGCTTCCTGTGAACGCCGAATACTCAGACACATACAAAGATTACCTCTCAAATACCCTAGCGACCTCACAACACAACACGCAAACATACCAACCATCACACACAGAATCCAAACACTACAGAAAAACTTTGAAAGAATCTTCGGCGACCCTATCCCTACCAAAGAGATCCTTACCACACCCTACAACTACCGTTTTCCCCTATTCCCACGAAGAAAACCTAAAATAAAATTCAAGCAGCCCCCGCGATCCTTACACAACTCCTTGACGACTCCCCGAGGAGATAGAAGAATCCGTAGACAACATCCCATACGCCCTCCGCATGCCCCAATATATTCGATGACGACGTAGCAAGAAACCGGACGACGAACCTAATACTCACACTAAACACGCTACACCCCACTAAACAACACACACGCTTAAGCCAATTAACGCATTATTAAATATTAAATAAATAGATCTTTCTCTTTATTTTTACACAAAAAAATCTCATGATTGTAAACTATACAATAACACAAAACATCGCAACACCAACAAACAGGGATTGACCAGGACTGAAGAGGAGAAGGACTCCTGAACAGTCTACGAATGATATATATATATATATATATATATATATATATATATATAAGCTATAAATAAGTAAATACTAACCATAAGCATGAGCATACTAACACAAAAAAAAAGATAGAAGGTCAGTTTAAGCATCAGTTTTCTGCAATAATAGCGGGGCCATCTGGTTGTGGGATATCGTATTTTATCGTTGATTTTCAAAAAATATCGAACCTGTCTGTGATACAGCTTTTGAAAAAATTATCTGGTTTTACGGCGAGTGGCAGCAATTATTCAAAGATCTCTCAGTGGATTTTAGGAAAGGATTACCTCCTATGGAAGAGTTTGACGGTAAAAAACCGGTCTTAATAATAATTGATAATCTAATGCGTGAGACTAACGGCTCTGTGGTTGATATTTTTACAAAGGGCTGTCATCATCGAAATCTAAGTGTGTTTTTCTTAATGCAGAACATATTTCATCAAGGACGTGGACAGCGAGATATCTCTCTCAACGCTCATTACATAATCTTGTTTAAGAATCCACGTGACATGGCGCAGATACAGAATTAAGCAAGATAGATTTCACCTGACAACCCTAAATTTTTAGAGGCTGCGTACCAAGATGCTACTTCTAATGCGCACAGATATTTATTGTTCGATTTAAAACAGGATGTGCTACGCTATAGAAGAAACATATTCGGGCCTCAAAGTATCTGCCAAGTATATATAGCGAAAAAAGGGTTCACGCTTTAATACAAAACACCGATATCCTGTAAAGTAAAGTAAAGTTCAGCGTGGCACTTTATTGAAATGTCTGGATTGTAAGCACGTGGAATGCATTTGCGAGTGTACATATAACATTTTAAAACGTCGTGTACCTCTGTCAGCTGATCAGAAGCAGCGACTCTCTCAACATAAGCACACTTTAAGGCGACTGGCACAGAGAGGTGAATCTCTAACAAAGAAGAAATAGTTTCCCGTACAGAAGGGCGGCGAATTTCTACCGCTCCTGTTAGGATCATTACTTGGCGGTTTTTTGGGTAATTTGTTTCAATAACTATGGACCACAATCTGAAGAAGATGATTATTCTACCTATGGATGTTATACAGCATCTGCAAGCACCAGATGTCACACAAAACAACATATTACCGCAGTTGGGTAACGACATGGATAAAGTATTAAAATCCAAAATGACCGAACATGACAAATGGCAGGAGTACAATTAAGTTCTTCAAAGATATCTACATTTTTCCAATCAGTTACGTCAACCCGCTAGTGTAACAATCAGCGGTGATGATGGTATTGATTTGATTCGTATACTGAATGCGCCGGTGATGTATTTTGGGATAAAAAGGATACAGTCTGAATAAAAGGTGAGATCATCCCTCTTTCTAACATTATCGATATGGTTCACGAAACGTTCAGATAGAAAAAAACTACAAACCCACACGGCTGGTGACAGTTTGCGACGTACATTAAAGAAATAAACACACCACGAGAGTTTATCGGAAATACTCGAAGACGTGATGCTACTGTATCACCTAACATTGAACAGAGCGTCACAACTATAGGTGAGAATTACGATGCCGATAGTGAATCGAGGGCAACCCCGCGAAGATCCTTTCGAAGAACAAGACTTTCACTAGAATGGGATACGTGGAGGACGTAACATGGATGCTGTATACTATGCTCCAGATCATCCGGCGGGGTTTGTGGGTATAACACCTTTAGTTAATGCTATAAAAGGTAGATATGGTGAAATGAAAAAATGGCTGCAGGCTCATGAGGCTTATAAGGTTCATGAACCTGTCAGAAAAAAAGGCTGCTTCACATTTCCAACACGATAGCGGGAGAGCCATTTATATTGAGGACAGATTGTATGTGTTGCGTTTCGCCTCGGGGAATTATGCCAACATTTAATAAATTACCGGTGAGCTAAATAACCACGAGCTAATAAGTAAATTGCTAACAAACGAATACCTTAATCTAACTAAGCGCGTCACCACAAAATTAAAAACCTCCTTCTCGCTATTGGGATTCTCACAACGTTTAGCCTTACAGCTGGATTATTGGCCGTATCAAAACATAGCTATGGAACCAATACCCCCGCATCCCGCTAGTATATGGATAGGATTACCAACGCAAATGTTTGTTTAATTACGACATCGTTGAACCGTAAATTGTGGGCGATGTTTTATCACCGCTTATGCGTATAATAAATATTACTTCTGAAAACTACGCTTACGGAGGTCATAAAGATGTGGTTCTTTCGCCTACACGCTACATGCCCGTGATGACACGGGAATTTGAAAACATCAAGATTAATATAAAAACAGATACGGGTGCAGCAATGCCATTCGAGTTTGGGACGTCGTGTCTGAAGCTACACGTTAAGAAAGTGCAATAATGGTTTGTCCTAATCAACAATATTATATGAATCAGGCCGGTAACGGCATTAGATCTATCTACAGAGGTGCACCATATCAGCGTGGTCACGGAATAGGAAGCTGGCTAGGTGGTATATTTAGAAGTATAATACCGTTATTTAAGTCTGGTGCAAAGGCCATTAGAAAAGAAGCTCTCAGAGCGAGTGCTAATATTGTTGGTGACGTCATAGAGGATCGACCTGTTAAGGAATCGTTTCAAGAAAGATTTCCGGAGGCAGGTAGAAATCTTAAACGTAAAGCTGATGAGAAAATCGATAAAATGATGGAGGGTTCGGGCTATACAAGAGTACGTCTGGCCGATAATAACCAGTCTCTACCGAGAGCTGTTGCCGCTAAGAAGAAGAAACCTACTTACGACGATATATTTTCAAGATAATGGCTTTTCTGCATGCTCAATCATGTGAATGCGTCAAGTCCGAATTGGATTTGTTCGCTTTACCGTCGACACAGACAAGTATCGAGGGTGGTGAATGGATATTTTACAAACCCTTATCAGCTCTTAGTGATGACGCTCCAATAGAATTTTTAGTCCCCGGAAATGGAAACGATTACATAGATTTAAGTCAGACCATATTGTATATCACAGCTAAAGTTCTAAAGCAAGATGATACAGCACTTATTGATGCGGATGTTGTAGCACCGGTAAACAATTGGATGCATTCGCTTTTCTCATAAGTGGAGGTTTACTTAAATCAGAAGATGGTGTTACAACCAAACAATACCTACGCCTACCGCTCATATATCGAAACGTTGTTAAATTATGGAAAGGAGGCCAAGAGGTCACATCTAGGTTGTCCCTTATGGCACAATGACACAGCTGGGCAGATGGATATACTGGGAAACGCAAATAACGGTTTCTCGAAACGTCAAGTACTTGCAGCGACCAGCAAACAAATCGAGATGATTGGTCACGTGCACTTGGATTTGTTTAATCAGGAAAAATTTCTCATAAGCGGTGTTGAAAAGGCTACATTTGTACGATCAAGATATACCTGTAGTCTAATGGTGGCGCACGCTTCAACTTACAAGACGAGAATTATGGACACTAGTTTACTGGTGAGACGTATGCGAATCAACCCCACCATTCTAACTGCACACGATAAAGCTTTAGAAACAACTGCAGCAAAATATCCTGTTACAAGGACCGACGTAAAAGTATTAACTATACCTACAGGCATACAGCAAAAATCATTGGATAATATCTTCCTTGGTCACTTACATAAACGATGTATCGTAGGTTTTGTCCATTCAATTTTCATCATCGCAATATTAATTACATGTCGTTATACATTGACGGCCAACAAATTCCTTCGAATGCCTTACAACCAGACTTTACAGCTAATGGTTTATATGTAAGGGCATATAACACCTTATTCTCCGGTACGGGAATCCATTTTTTGAAGGGCAACGATATATCGAGAAGCGATTACCCCAACGGCTACTCTTTAATGGCCTTCGACCTAATCTCTGACGTCTGCAAACCCTAGCACACACTGGAATTTAGTTAGAAACATAAACATCGGAATGTGGTGGTGGATTTCGCCTGTTAAAAGGGACAGCTCAAGATCCCAAACTCATTCCTGTTCTGGTTTCCGATCAGAGCAGGTCGTTAAATTAGAGCTAATTACTCTGTAATTAACAAGTAATTAACTAAATTCGATTTACCGGCCGGTATCAACCCAACGATGCCGCGCCATAGACCGGGCCGAGAGGTCTACGACGACGACGACGGGTGCCTCTGGGTCGACACCGCGGATTTCCAAGGGGACGCCAGCGACACCAACGAGGTATGGTACGGTTACAAGCCGGGTAACCTACCATCAACGAGTACCGCCAGCCGATACCGTCGCTTCTGTCCCTTCCGTGGAAGGGCGCCAGAAGCGACGCGCCACCAGCCGCCACCGCTCAGAAGAGGAGAAGGCCGAAGAAGACACCACGCCGCAGAAGACGTCGCCCCGCCAGCCGAGGCAACAACGAGCAGCACCGCCGCCGCAAGCCGCCGCCGCCGAAGAGAGAAGCGAAGACCCCGTCCTGGATCCACCAGCCCGAAGACTTCGTGGCGCAGAAGAAGAGGCCGAAGAAGATGACCGTCCGCCCGCCCACGCCGCCACCTACGAGCAACGTGTACCACGCCCTGGAGCAGTACACGGACACCGCCACAGCGATGGAGCAGACCGCCGCAGCAGAGACCAGGAGAAAGTACCCCGGTAATCCTTCGGCAGAGGGAGAACTGGGTTGCTTTCTCCCGCGAACTCGACGGAAGAAGATCGCCTTCACCAGGGCCAAGGCGACCTTCGAGGAATCGATACAGCCTGCCTCACTCCAGGACCGAGACAGGCTGATGAGGTATCTCGATAATGTGGTACGCAGTACCACGCCTATCAAGGAGCGAGCGTCTTGCCAAGGTAGTAATACGTGGCGTGCCCGTAGAGCTATCCGAAGCGGATGTAAGCTCCGATTTGACGACGCAAGGATTAATACAGTTTCTTGTTTCAGGATGAAGCAGCGAGGCCGAGCGATCCCCTGGTTTTGGTACACCTACCGAGCGAGGAGGACAAGAAGAGGATCCGGGAGGTGAAGCACGTCGCCCACCTCCGAGTCACCGTCGAGGACCTGAGGCGGAAATCGACATCGGGCAGTGTCACCGGTGTCAAGGTTTCCGCCACCACAGCGTTGCTGCAGGGCGGCAGCACGCTGTGTGAAGTGCGCCGGTGATCACCACAGCAGTCAATGCACTTTACCCCGTACCGACCGGGCTAAGTGCGTTAACTGCGGTGGGGACCACCCGCAAGCTACCGTGGATGCCCGAAGTTCCTCGACCTCCGCAACGGAAGAAGATGGAAGCACCGCAGCGACCGCCGAAGAGGACACCGCCGGCGCCTCCTCGACTCGGACCGGAGTCAGCTACGCCCGTGCGACGGCAAGCAAGGCTGAGAAGGCGGAAGTACCGAGAGTGGCTCCGCCGCTCCGTTACTCCGCCCGATCAATCTGCCTTAGGGTTCGACTCTATTGACCTTCCTCGGGGCTCAATATGAAGAAGGCCCTACCTGTCATCCGTAAGGTGGCAGAGGCACTCGCTAAGGTGGAATCTGCGACTGACTTGTGGGGTTTTCCTCTCACACAGTCAGGAGGTGGCTGCCTTTAGGGTAAACACACGACGGTCCGGATCGAAGTCTGGCGCCCGAGATAAGTATTTAGTATCGATTTTTTAATTACTTAATTTCTGTTCTGTAAATATCGATAGTGTTACACTTCACTAACACATATTTCTTTTATTTCAGATAAGCAACCTAGCGACAACAGGACAGCCCACACAAGGAAACACCAATCCAAATGCAACACCAAACAACACCCGCTTTTTTTTTTGAACAACCAACAACAACGAACTCAACACCGCCATCAGGCGTTCCAAACACAGGAAAACCAACAATCCACGCACTTCCACGCGCTGAAGAGGACGAAGACTCCTGAGCAGCGCACCACCAACACATACACGTTTTATATTTAGTATTTTATATTGTATATAGTATTAAGTGTAAAATGTAATTATCCATGAATTGTTAAATATCTAAAATCTTTAATAAACGAGTTAAAAAAAAAACAAAATCCCAAACTTCAGTATCCAGCAGCAAGTGAAAGAATATCGACGCATACTTGGACGTACAAGGGTTTAGAGGTGTTGATAACGAATTCATACTCAAAGAGATTGCCGTGATTACAGATCATGGTTCGTTACTGCTGATGCTGATAAAGTCACCTCGAGATTATTTTATATCAAAGCCCATGTCAAGAAGATATTTAGAGGATAAATATCACGGCTTGGAATGGAGGTCAGGGTATATGCCATACAACGATTTCCAAGAGGAGCTGGTAAGAACTCTGCTGCCGTTTAACAAAATTCACGTTAAGGGTAGTGAAAAACAACAGTTTTTAAGATTCCTTAACAAACCAATCCTAAACTTGGACAAGATTGGTTGTCCGTCGATTAAAAAATTAAAAAATGAAGCAAAGGCGTATTGTTGTTTAAACCACAAGACCGAGGAGCCTATGTGTTTTCTGGAAAACGCATTACTACTGCAAGATTGAGCGTATACCAACTACAAAGATGTATGCGGTACAAGTTTTGAAATCGATCACCAGCTACAAGAATGTGTTTCGACTTGTACGTGCTTCTAATCAGCTACCGCGACACGCATCTAGACCTTATGCAATTATTGTGATCCAGCAAACAAACCAGGTCAGCATTGGACTGCTATCTACATTGACGAGAATGGTAATGGGGAATATTTTAACTCCTTTGGACGACCCTCGCTAGGTTACCATTTACATTTCCTTGGTTCCGCTACAACAAAACGGCGCTGCAGGATTACCATTCGGATGTGTTGATTTTGTAAATAAGTTTTTCACTACATGTTTAGTTATAAATGATGAGATAATCCAGTTACTGTATAATACTTGTTTTTCAACCATTCTGCTCTGATAAATAAAAGCGTTTTTAATAGTTTAGTTGTTTTAATTAAGAGTTCCGTAACAAGAGAGAGGCGAGCATGATCAACTTCAATTGTAGAAAAATTTTCGGTGAAAAAAATCTGCAATCACAAGTATGTTCTACTCCGTTTTATCGTGCTTATCTCCATCAAGATAACCCTAGTTTGTTGTTGTCTTTTAAATATTTACTAAAATCAACACGCGCATCGTGCATGTATACTGGTAAATAACATCGTGCTCAAAAAATATTACTTAGTACCGCTTGTTACTCCAGACACGCCCAAAATTCAAATTTTGATGTAGATACATTTTTGTGTGTAAATCAGACATCTCACGATTTTCAAGTAGGGTTAAGCATTACTTGCAAATTTGATAAATTAACTGTCGCTTTCATATTTCATGGTCATAGCCTGCTAACGCAATTGATTATGTGTCGTCAAACCAAATGCACTCAGCCAAAATTGTGCTGTACCAGTATCGTTTGAGCGCGATAGTATCTAATAAAAGATATACTGAAGGCATGTTCAAATTTGTGCCTCAAAGACTAAAGGATAGCGATATCCTTCACTCAATTTTTAAACTTTTCACGCAGACGTCGTTTTGTAAATGTTTACAAACTCCATTGACCATCAGAGTTAAAAAATCGCGCTCAAAAAATAATGATACAGCGTGTTACTATAGACACTTCCAAAATTCAAATTAGTTGTAGACACAAATCATCTCACGATTTTCAAATAGGGGATTAAGCATTTGTCAAACTTGCAAATTTGATAGATTAAAGACTGAAGACTCTTATAAACCGTCACTTTGATATTTCATGGCCATAGCCTGCTAACGCAATTGATTGTGTGCCGTCAAACCAAATGCACACAGTCAAAATTTTGCGGTGCCAGTATTTTTTGAGCGCGATAATACATCCATTTAAACAGTGTGGCTCGATTTTAATACGTAATTGGTCTGTGGCTCACCATTTTTTTATGTGAAATTTCCAATATATATATTATTGTGCTATACCAATACGTTAAACAGTGTGTAAATTAACAATTTAGGATATTTTCGTTTGGTGAATATACGTCGGGAATAGTGTGACAAAAATTTTTAACACTTTTTACTTTTGATGTAAAATACGCCCTTACTTTTTCACGAAAAATTTATACTTCAATATGACGGCTTCCGTACACCGCAATATGACGACAAGAAATGTATATTTTACGTACAGATCTAAGGTATAGAATGGCCGTATATTGCACTAGAAGATGATTGTGGCAACCGATACCGTTGCCGGATTGAATCAAATCTGTCTTTCAATAGTCATTAATTATTAAGTAGCAATGGAATTAGGTCTTCACAATATTGAATTGCTACGACAACCGCTTGATACATGTTCTATGAGCACACAGATCATTAAATAAGTTAACCGACTTAGTTCTAATGTACATAATTGTAACATGATTGAATGGAGCTTATGTTATTCTGTCTGGCGAAAAGGTTGGTTGAACAGGGGTCTAAGTGGGCTGACTTAAAACATTTAGGCTGAGCGTAATCCGATTACGATATCATTTTACAGAAGTACAGGGGAGCAGGTACTGCTTTTCACTGTTTGAATTTATACATTATTTGATCACCGCGAATAACGCTTTTTATAGCTGCAAATCCGTCCAAAATCGGTGTCGGTATTTTAAATAATTATTAATATTAATAATAATAGTAGGGAATTAATATTTGATGAAATGATTATGAAGCAAGTAAATATGTTCTATGCCTAACTTTTTAATCGCATAAAGTGGTATTTAATACACTTTTAACAAGTTTGTTTACATATTGGTCTCTACAAAAGAATGTGTCATTAACAAAAGCACTAATGTACGTAGAATATAGTGTACAAAATCGAATAATTACTATCAGTTTTGTTTTAATTACTTTTTTTTGGAATATTTTAAAGTATAACTGTGAAAATGTCAACATTAGGTGTAGGCCAGGAAAAACTGGAATTTTTTTAGCCAGTATGGATTTTGATGAAACCTTTTGCAATTTTCTTATTTAGGCTTATATTTAAGAATTAAAAAGGTTCGGTTCACGGAAGATGCCCCTCGCCCCTATACAGCCCCCCTTTGGGGCAAGTGGGGTAACAGACACTAGATTGAAAATTTTAAAATTGTGGGGAAGGTTCGAGGTCGCTGACTAATGGAAATGATGTATTATTGTCAGGCTTATATAATATGCAGCAGTTACCTATAAATATTAATAATGCTTTGATTTCTGTTTAAGTATCGCTGCTATATCCATTTGTGTACACAAAGTTAGGAGCGAAAGAGTGCAAGTAGTTTAGTCCTATTGTCCTTTGGATGAAGCACCACCACCAAAATCTGCATATTTAGCTTTTGTAGTTCTAGCTGATTCCCAAAGAACAGGTACGGTTTTTAAAACCGGCACTGTTTCGATAAGCTGGTTCTATTTTTAGATTTCTAAGGATTGTAATAAGATGCCCCACAAGTCAATAAACTTTGTTTCTATTTTTAGATTTCCAACAATCATAATGTAACACTCCTACAGGTTAATGAACTTTAAGCATGATATATTCTCTTTCTCATACTTATAATTTCCTAAACAGAATAGAACAAATCCATCGCGCATGCGCCCTAGGTACTTTTTAATTCCAGCCCTTAGAGGGTAGTCAACCGCAGACACGTATCTTGTCGGCTTCTTTTCAGGCACCATTTTGAAACCCTTTATGATGTATTACTGATCCTAACCCCATAATTAGGACCCTTTTGGCAGTATTAAGAGATTTTCTTGGTAGTCCAGCCCTGGAGGACTATCTGATTGATCGTGTGAACAGATTTTTAATTACAACTCAATACTAAGTACTAAAGTAATATAATAGAAATAAATTCAAGATAAATCATTTAACGGTTTTACCCAACTATCATTAATACAAAGTAATTATTTTCTAATTCCCCAGCTACGTAACCGCAATAACATCCTTCCACTATTCAAATGCCTCTGACGTACTTGGAAAAACCCCGTAATTAGCTAATTACATGAAAGGCAAACAGACCTTTAAAATATAATTAGAACGTTCACGTTCTTTTGTGTTTGCGACGTGGGGATTCTCCAGTTACGTAACCAACAATAACATACTTTCACTATTCAAATACCGTGTTTTGGAAAAACCAGATAATTACATAAAAGACAGACAAGTCGACTTTCATCTTCAATTTTTGATAATTGCTTCTGCCAGCCTTATCCGATTTACCACAAAAAACAAAAATAATCAGTTTCTGCCAACCTTATTAAATTTAATACAAAAACAAAAACAAGATGCAAGTCTAGGTAGTTGATTTGAAATCAGCAAAAAAAATTGTCCTCTGTTTTATTAACGAATTCTGCATTGCAAATGGTATGTTGACTTTAACCAAGAGTAGATGTGAATGTCTTTAGTGACTAATTCGTTGAATAATGGTTCTGCTAATATTCAGTTGTTGAGGACTAAGACGTGTTGATGTTCCTGGATTCTCATCGATACTCTTCACTGCCATTTGCAATATTTTCGGCCGATCGTATAGAACGAGGACGCGGTAGAGTTTGTTTGTTCATAACCGAAGCATGTTCGAACAGTGTTCGATAAACTTTTACCAAATTTAGGTGTTTTAATAACAATACGTTGTTCTTTATATAGAGATCTATTTTAACAAACCTCATTAACCCGGCATCCGACTGTAACAAATCCCGACTGAGCTAATAAGTAGTACATTTCAAAAAACGGCGCAGCTGCATAAATGTCAGTGTCGTTACCTTTCGGAAATAGTCGATTCTTTCATCATAATAAGCTGTTTTGGTAACAGTTCATCACAGTTGCTGTTAGTGAATAGTTTTGTTCACCTTGCGTGTATCAAACCCCACGTGTCTGATCGTGTTACAAAATACATAGTTGTGTATGCCGAGTTCTGCTAAAGTTCACGAAGTATTACTTATGATTTTTAGGTACGTTTCTTATCACTTGTTTGATATATATATATATATATATATATATATATATATATATATATATATATGAATGATGTAAGCATAAACAATGACCACCCAGATGTTGAACCAATCGCTAGTGATTTTGAAAATGAACATCACCTTACCATCCTACGGAAGTTGCAGGTGCTACGGCAAACATGGATAGTAAACATGTTATGTAAGGTATGATTAAAATAACTCAAGATCAAGACAAGTGCTTTTTAGGCAAGAATGGAACTAAGTGGGAAAAATTATTCTAACAAAAACGTAAGAAAGTGAAAATATTGGCACTCGGCTGCCTGGAAGTCGAGAGATTTGCTAGATAAAAGTCCCCTTGAGTGTTTTCTCATCTTCAATGAAGAAATGATAGAAGGTATTGTGAGGTCGGACGAACCAACGAATTGAGGAAAAAACACGCGAATGGGAGAACCCTTCTTATTATCAACCTACAAATATACAATTGAGAGCTGTATTCAGACTACTGTATTTAGCAAGAGTTCTCAAAAACAACCATAGTTTAATGAAAATGTTTGGGATACTAACCGGTGTTAAAATATTTCGAGTAACTACGGGACGAAGTCTGTTCGAATTTTTACTCACACGTTTCCAATTTGGCAACAAAGAAAATCGCCCATTAAAAACATCACAGAATAATTCGCTGAGAATTGCACAAATGCGTATTCACCTAGTCAATATTTGACTGTTGACGAAAAATTAGAGTTGTCCCATTTCGGCAATATATGCCCAATAAGCCCGCATCAAGGTTTAAGCCTTGATAGATCCCCGGAATCATTATTTGAGAAACATGAAGAATAAACGGGAAATCCCTAACAAATTTTTGAACGTACGCAATCAATCGATGAAATCAATCGATTTTTGTCTTCCAACAAGATTTCACAGCTATCGTACGTTCCGAAAAAAGGTAAGGTGGTTCTGTTTTTGTCAACCCTTCATTATAATGATACTGTAGATGATTCCGAAGACAATCTACCTGAGATAATTTCATTTTACATCTAATAAAAGGACGAGTGGATGCAGTTGATGAATTGTCCGCAACATACGTCGTATCTCGCAATAGCCGGCGACGGCCTCTCACTTTGTTTTCTTCGAGGATGAATATTGTCAGTATCAATTCCAAAATAATTCATCGTGAAAATAATAACGGATTAATTTTGAAAAGAACAGATTTTCTCACAAAATTGTTGCATCAGAGCAGAGGAGGATCCGAAGAACCTGCTGCGAAGAAACACCCAAATAGCAGTGAAGATGTGACTTATCTCCCCGTAACCGCAATCGTAAGACTAAATTTTTTTTTTTTTTATGATTGTGGACCTGAACAGGCTAAATAAGGCCTATCGTGCTAAAGCACTCAGGAACACTTAGGAGGATGGATAGAGGGATAATGAATTGCCAATAGATGCCTATGAACAGCTACCTTAAATTTTCTCATATCATAAGTGAGAGGAAAACAGGAACTAGGGAGATCATTCCAGAGTTTAGAAGCCGTGTAGAAAAATGTGGATTGCGCCCGTTTGGTACGACAAGTGGAGATTTGTACTGCATACTGATGATGTGAATGAGCGAACCGAGTGTTTCTCGCAAAGATAGCCGGAGATGGTATCAAAAAATGTAATTCACCAGCACAATAGCCGTTGTAATAACGATAATACAAAGAAAGAACTGAAACCATCCTTCTATGCTCAAAGGAATTGTATGTGAGAAGTTAAGGACGGGTCAATATGGATGTAAAGTCTGTGAAAAAATGTAATGTTTAGCCAAAACTGCGCTTAGTTTACACATGAGTAACTTTTTTGTTTTGCCTTATTTTGAGATGACTTTGCTTTGATATACTAATTAGTGCTATGTATTGTTTGATTAAGTTTAATTCTTTTCTTCATTATCAACAATAAATTCAAAATAAATCATTTAACGGTTTTACCCAACTATCATTAATACAAAGTAATTATTTTCTAGATTCCCCAGTTACGTAACCGCAATAACATCCTTCCACTATTCAAATGCCTCTGACGTACTTGGAAAAACCCCGTAATTAGTTAATTAC
Organism: Vesta saturnalis; assembly: GCA_036346205.1. Taxonomy (NCBI): domain Eukaryota; kingdom Metazoa; phylum Arthropoda; class Insecta; order Coleoptera; family Lampyridae; genus Vesta; species Vesta saturnalis. Next base: position 3,808,183 of record JARFJB010001339.1, read on the forward strand.
ATGAAAGGCAAACAGACCTTTAAAATATAATTAGAACGTTCACGTTCTTTTGTGTGTGCGACGTGGGGATTCCCCAGTTACGTAACCAACAATAACATACTTTCACTACCCAAATACCGTGTTTTGGAAAAACCAGATAATTACATAAAAGACAGACAAGTCAACTTTCATCTTCAATTTTTGATAATTGCTTCTGCCAGCCTTATCCGATTTACCACAAAAAACAAAATTAATCAGTTTCTGTCAACCTTATTCAATTTAATACAAAAACAAAAACAAGATGCAAGTCTAGGTAGTTGATTTGAAATCAGCAAAAAAAAATTGTCCTCTGTTTTATTAACGAATTCTGCATTGCAAATGGTCTGTTGGCTTTAACCAAGAGTAGATGTGAATGTCTTTAGTGACTAATTCCTTGAATAATGGTTCTGCTAATATTCAGTTGTTGAGGACTAGATACTCTTCACTGCCATTTGCAATATTTTCGGCCGATCGTATAGAACGAGGACGCGGTAGAGTTTGTTTGTTCATAACCGAAGCATGTTCGAACAGTGTTCGATAAACTTTTACCAAATTTAGGTGTTTTAATAACAATACGTTGTTCTTTATATAGAGATCTATTTTAACAAACCTCATTAACCCGGTATCCGACTGCAACAAATCCCGGCTGAGCTAATAAGTACTACATTTCAAAAAACGGGACTAGGATCATTCCAGAGTTTAGAAGCCGTGTAGAAAAATGTGGATTGCACCCGTTTGGTACGACAAGTGGAGATTTGTACTGCATACTGATGATGTGAATGAGCGAACCGAGTGTTTCTCGCAAAGATAGCCGGAGATGGTATCAAAGAATGTAATTCACCAGCACAATAGCCGTTGTAATAACGATAATACAAAGAAAGAACTGAAACCATCCTTCTATGCTCAAGGGACTGTATGTGAGAAGTTAAGGACGGGTCAATATGGATGTGAAGTCTGTGAAAAAATGTAATGTTTAGCCAAAACTGCGCTTAGTTTACACATGAGAAACTTTTTTGTTTTGCCTTATTTTGAGATGACTTTGCTTTGATATACTAATTAGTGCTATGTATTGTTTGATTAAGTTTAATTCTTTTCTTCATTATCAACTGTAAAATTGCCAAATGGAAGGTTTTCTGTTCGACGCTTGTGTTTTTCCGTCCAGACACACGATGAGGAAACTTGAGTGTTGATGGTTATTGTACAAAACCTTCGTTTTACTGATAAAGTGGTGGCAAAAGGAGTTCATTATGAGACAAAAGCAGGAATTCCAGTGCAAGATGTTAAATATGTTCACATGTCAGATGCCGGGATATCAGCAGATGACAAATATCAGACATTAGAGTTGCCAACTTAAATACAAAAAAAATAGAGGAAAATTTAGATTCGGCGTACCTACCTACGTATTAGCAACAAATTTCATTTTGGAGTTAGCAATTAACACCAAATTATGTTACATCAATCATACCATGTTCGGTAATGAATGAGATTTTCGTGATTTGTTACAAAACAGCACCAAGTTATGATAAATCAATCATTCCGATACCATGCTTCGTTATGGGGTTTTCGTGATATAAAAAAATAAGCAACAAATTTCAGCAAAGTAGCACCAAATTATGATACATACATTACTTCGATACGGCTGTAGGCTAAATACTTATGGGTTGGCGATACTAACTTTACGTTAAGCAGACACGGCCCTCAATTTTTAATTAATGATACGTGCACCAACTTTTTTTGTGATAAAACACACCTAAAAATTATGGATGTTTCAACAGATTGTGCCGCAATAGCTGTGCTATTTTTGGTATGCGCTGCCCGCATGCACATACCTATGCGTCTGCGTGTTGTTGCATCACTATTGTGTTGCTAGTTGTGTAACAAACGTTGTGCTCTGTGGTTGGACAAAGGGTCTCGCGACTGAGGAAAAGTGTTCATAGTGGAACATTATTTTCGCTCGTACGGAGATGGTTATCAAGGCGGGCCGAGTTTAAAGTTACTGACCGACAAATATCGTGAACACCTTAATAAACCGGCACCAAGCAACACAGTTATGCTGTCTATCGTTACTAAATTTCGTCCAACGGATAGTGTATTGTGTCAATTGAAGGAAGGTCTGGTAGGCCCGCCAGTAACTGTGTCCGTAAATGAAAATCATGGGCGTGTCCTCAATCAGATGTTGCACTCACCAAAGCGAAGTCTTCGACGAACATCCGAAATAACATCCGAAATTAAACATCAGCACTTCGACGATTGTTTAAAGACATAAGTGAATTTCCGTACCGAATACAGGTTGGACAATGAATGACGGAGCAAGATAGGCATGTCAAGATGGAATATTGTGCACGATTTTCGGCCTCTCCAGAACGAATAATTTCCCGTGGGACTAAGTTCCCTACCCTTCACATTCCCCCGATCTGAGAAAATTTTTCAGCTGTCCAGATCCATCCAAAACTGTGCGTCCATTACGTCAGAAGATCGTCTCGTTCTTCAGGACTCTGAAGCAACCTATGTTCCAGAATATGTTTCAAAATCTGCGTGATCGTTATCAGCACTGTCTACAGCGCAATGCAGCACACTGAACATTTACAGGATCATCCCGATAACTAAATAATAACAACAACAGTAACATAGTTTTCCACTACTATATATTTTGGCACATACAGTATTACCAAATGTTTTTCAGTATTATCATATATAATATCACTAGTACGTCGAAATTTACCGATAATCCGGGAAAAAGCGGTGTTGCCTGGAAACTGCATGAGTAGGTTTTGTCTGTTGGTTAAAATTAAACGTGTCCGACTCCGAAGGAGGAGGGCTCTTCTTTTAACGAAGAGAGAAAACCAACGAATGCAGTTTCCTTCAGGAAACGATATGCTTTTCCAAGATTATCTGCTTAATTTTGATGCGCGCGTGTTGTTCGCTAGAATATTTTCAGAATAGAATATATATATATATATATATATATATATATATATATATATATATATATATATATATATATATAGTATACATATACAGGGTGGACCAACTTAAGCGGGATTGCTCGATAACTCCCTTACTATTACAAATACGAAAAATGTCTTATGTAAAAGTTGTCCACAGTCATAAACTACACGTTTTAAAATTATTTTCAGAAATGGCGGGCTTCCGGTTATACCGGAAACTCATGCCAACTTCGTTAATTTAAATAGAACAACCTATATATTATTGACATTCCTCGTTGAATTCACTAATAACTACTAGTCTACGTCGCATTTTTGTATGACATTTTGAAAATGACGTTTGAAGTGCCTCCGAAAACTTTCAATATCTCGAAGACGGATACCGGCAGAGAGATGTGGCTTTCGTTTTTTACTTCCGAAAGAATTCAATAATTTCTATCGCTCCGAAAATATTTTTTTTCAAACATGGATAACTTGATTTTTTTAAATGGAACCACCCATATTTCCTTACATCAGCGGATAGGAAATTAAATTTCCTTTCCATTTTTATCTAACTTCAGTTTTTATTGCGCATTGCTTTGGAAAACGTTTGTCAATTGTGTTAAACAACTGACAAGAAACGTCAGTTTCCCGAGCTTCTGTTGTGCTTTGCTGTCTTGTGTATCAGTTTAAGTGTTTCTACCAGACATTTCCGTTAAAATGTTGTTGTCCGACGCAGAGTTGATCGACATGACTTTCATTCTTGGAGAATGCCAAAGAAATGCGTTATTGGCGTCAAGGATTTATGCGGTACGGTATTCTGAACGAAGACTTCCCGAGAAACAGCCTTTCAAAAGTTGTTACAACGTTTTACAAACACCCGACACGTGCAGTATCAAATGAGGGAACGTGTCAACAGGATAACCACTGAAGAAAATGAATTTTTAGTATTGGGTTCTGTTCAGGAAAATCCTCACGTAAGTTCGAGGAATATTAGTAGTGCAACTAACATCAGTAAGACATCGGTACAAAGAATTTTACGTCGGCATAAGTACCATCCCTTTCGAGTACAGCTGCATCAAGAGTTGCTAGGTGGTGATTTAGAGAGAAGACGTGTGTTTTGTCAGTGGGCGCTTGATAGAGTAGAGAAAGATGAGTCGTTTTTTAAGAAGCTTCTGTTCTCCGATGAGTCGACATTCCACCGAAATGGACACGTAAATTGACATAATTTTCATTATTATGACACAGAAAATCCACATCACTTCAGGACAACAAATTTTCAGCATCGTTGGTCTCTAAATGTTTGGGCGGGCATTTTAGGAAACAATATTATTGGACCCTTCTTTTTTAATGGTCATTTATCTGGGGAAATGTATGCCCAATTCCTTCAAAATGACCTGGATAATATGTTATTTGACGTTCCACTGGGGAGACTTCAAAATATGTGGATGCAGCATGACGGGGCTCCCCCCCATAACGCTAGACAGTTTCCAAATCGATGGATTGGTGGAGAAGGACCGGTACCTTGGCCACCACGATCTCCAGATTTGACCAAGCTGGATTATCTTTTGTGGGGTTTTGTAAAAAATAAAGTATACCATACTGCTGCAACTACGACCGAAGACATGCAGAACAGAATTACTCTGGTGTTCCGAGATGTTACACCTGACATTCTGGACAGAGTTGATCTGGAGTTCAGGAAACGTATGCAGTTATGTCTTCAACAAAACGGGGGACATTTTGAACATTTATTATGAACATCAAAACAGAAGCCTGTGTCCATTTCTACGGGTAAATAGTGTTGCAGCATTGAGATCTGGACGAGGTGTGTTACCAGTAATACTTATGTGATTTGTTTGTCATTCCTGCGTTATTCTTGTCATTCTTGAATGTTGAGTAATCTTGTGTAATTGTTATGGATTTTTTGCGTAATCCTTGAGTAATATTACGTATTTCTTGTGCATTCCTTTTGTATATCTTCTGTAATCCTTAAGTAATTGTCCTTATATATTTATTGATCGTTCCTTATGTATTTATTGTATATTTCTTGTGCATTTCTTCTCTACTTCTTGTGTAAGCCTTAAAGCAATTATTTTGCATTACTTGTGCAATCCTTAGGTATTTATTGTTCATTCCTTATGTATTTATTGTGTATTTCTTTTGCGTTTTTGTTCTTAATTCTTGAGTATTTATTGTTTATTTGTTGTGCATTAAAAAAATCAAGTTATCCATGTTTGAAAAAAGTTATTTTCGGAGCGATAGAAATGATTGAATTCTAAAAGCCAGACTTCTTATCAGTTGTTTAAAATAATTGACAGACGTTTTCCAAAGCACCGCGGCAATGCGCAATAAAAACTGAAATTAGATCAAAATGTGAATATCTCGAAAACTATCACTCCAAAATATCGCTAATGTTACATCAATGAAAAGGAAATTTAACTTCCTATCCGCTGATGTAAGAAAATATGGGTAGTTCCATTTAAAAAAATCAAGTTATCCATGTTTGAAAAAAATTATTTTCAGAGCGATAGAAATTATTGAATTCTAAAAGCAAGATTTTTGGCAATGAATGAAAATGATGCGGTACCCTTTTCGGAAGTAAAAAACGAAAGCCACATCTCTCTACCGGTATCCATCTTCGAAATATTGAAAGTTTTCGGAGGCACTGCAAACGTCATTTTTTCTACAAATGTCAAATAACTCAGAAGCAATGCGACGTAGACCCACAGTATGGTTATTAAAGTGACCTTTAAATTCAACGAGGAATTCAAAAATGTAATAATATATAGGTTGTTCTATTTAAAATAACGAAGTTGGCATGAGTTTCCGGTATAACCGGAAGTCCGCCATTTCTGAAAATAAGTTTAAAACGTGTAGTTTATGACTGTGGACAACTTTTATATAAGATATTTTTTCGTATTTGTAATAGTAAAAGAGTTATGTAGCAATCCCGCTATAGTGGGCCACCCTGTATAATGTATATATGTATAAGCAAACGAACAAAACTTTAGTTAATTATGTAAAAAGGTTACAAAATTTACGAAATCGTTTGATTTTTACAATAAACTTAACATAAATTTTTTAACGTGGCTGTCATAATTTGACAAATGCGTCTTATTCATGACTAGAATAGCTCTGTTACTATGGTTTTTTGAGTATGACGTCATTTCAGTTGAATTACCGCTGTAATTCATAACGTACACTGGGATTATCGCTATAATTCTAACGAAGTTGCATTTAGTATAGGAGTAAATTATACACGAGGGAAATATTCCACATAATTTCGGTTTTGTTCTACTTCAATCAACGCATATACAGTAATCGTGTCAAACGGAAACACAAACATTTCTGATTTAATAATATCTAGGTCTATAATCTGTCCAGAAATGAAGCGAAGGAATAAATCAACAGGTTTGGCAGATTCTAGTGGCGTTGGGTTGTTTTATGATATGTACGAGTATATTATATAATAATTGTTGCCTTACTTGAATTTAAAAACTCTACAAAATGTATTCTAGTAAACGAGTGTTTTATAATTAAATGATATATTACAATGATGGCTTTAAAATCACTTTTTGTAGTTAAGTTTTCAATAAAACATTGCAATCGTGCACGCCTATGATCTTTAGTTTAGGACTCAACAACAGATACGTCCCATTGTTAAAGGATTAGCAGCTATTGACAAATAACTTACGTTGTAACGCTATAGTATGAAGCGGTATATCCTAAAACATATTAAGTTCTTAATACAAAATCGTGTACCGCTTATAATTATGTGAAATAAATGAACTATTTAATTTATTCCTTCGTTTCGTTTCTGGACAGACTATAATTCTACATTTTGCAGCAACTCAAATAAGTATCCTTTTCGCTGTAATTAACTTATTACATATATGGCGAATCTTAATTATCGTAATATAGACAAGATGCAATTATTTCCGTATAATTTCTATACCCATAATCCTAATTATTGCATATACGTTGTTCCACAAATAAGGTATAAATATTATAATTGGTTTCAAATCAACACTAACCAGTTCAAAACTTATATGAAGGTGCCAAATCTACCTGCTGAATAGTGAGTGTGCGTCTTTGTTATCATAATCAAGCTTTAAGGAATATTTGGACACATAGGTAAGTTGTGGAACAACCTATATCTGTTAAATTTTACTGATGATAAATCAAGTTTTAGGGCGGATGGCAGATGTTTTCAACATCTGGATAGCAAACATTTCCTCCCTGATAACGAAAACCCCTAACTTTTAAAATAAACCATACGACATACAACCTAAAATAATAGAAATTCAATATTTTATTTTACAAGGGGACTGTGGGAGGTTTGAATACCTATAACTTAATACAAAGAAACCTTAATAATATGCATTATGACTAACATATTACTTTCAGAATATGTTAATATATGTAATTTTAGTTGTGTAATTGTGTTTTTGTGTAACAAATTAAAATATTAAAGTATAAAACAAAAATATTGCTTGTGTCAGTCCATTGTTTGTATAAGATGAGAAGTTAAATGAATATATTCTCACCAATTTCATTCCTAACTTTTACTTTTCTTTATTTCAGTGTTGTAATAATGAAGTTTATCATAGAAATGGGTCATTCGAATATTTCTTGCAAAGTTTGCTTACTGCATGAAAAATATTTTAATATTTGCATTTGTCAGTCTTATGAAATTATATAGCAACAAAACTATTTTCTATTTTTTAAATTTAATTACAAACTTCTAAATGGTTTCAGTCCCAAAATAGCAGATATCAACATCTCAGTACATATCTGCTGTGGAGCAACACACTACCTTCCAACCTACAAAATGGAATTATTTAAATAATCATTATTTAGGATAAAGCCGCCCGCTTCTATAAGATTATCGATAACACAGCTTAAACATTTTCAATCTTATTTAAGTAATTTTTAGACTTACTTAGCTTTGTATTAAAAAAAAGTTACGTAAAATTAAATTTTCTTTAAAAAATATGTCTACAAATTTTCTTATAAGATTAATCGTTATGAAGATATTAAGTAACACTTGAATTCTATCTTAAGTTCATTTTTGCCGCTAAATTACGTATCGTATCAAAAAATTGCATAGATTACAATTAATCCATACGTTTAAGGTCTATATCTAGGTATTTTTATATCTTTGAAATATATAGTTTTTACAGAAATAATAGACAAAAATAAAAAACTGCTCTTAGCAAACCGCCCCTCTTCGCCGCCAAATTTCTCCTAAAATCAATCAGGTACTGGAAAAAAGCAAGCTAAATACAAGATTCTAAGCACGTACGCACCTGCGACCGCGCGCACGCACATTAACACACGCACATACAACCACACCAACAAACACCTACACCCACGCCCCTCACCCCCACCTCCCAAGAGGAAAAATAACTATCATGTGTGCCATGAGTGCTTCAGGTACTTATGTCCCCCCATTTATTTATACACGTAAAAGTATGAATGCATCAATGAAAAGGAATGATCCACCATACCCATCTTATTGATGCTCAGAGAATGGTTGAATCAATGAAACTTCGTTAAATTAATTAAAGAAAAGTGCTATAAACTTTGAGCATATTTTTTTGTTTTATTGATTTTCTGTTATAAAAGTATGAGTTATAGGAATATGGCAATTTTCCTTTTAGTGCTGTGTAGGGACGGCAGAAAAATTTTCCTGTAGCAGAGGCAACTGCTTGTCGTAAGAGGCGACTAATCAAAGATGTGTAATAGGAGTAGGTTATGACAGAAACCACGTTCACGTAATTAAGTTTAGTTGTATATTAAAGTGTATGAAAGGTTTCAATTAGGTTAAGTAGTTTTTGCATTTAGTCATATAGTTATTTTATGGTTTAAGGATAGTTGAGACAGGTTAGGCATATTTCTGATAAAATATCAAGTAAAATCAATACTTAAATTGCAGACAGAAAAGTATAACGCACATTCAATAAGGAAACGTAATGCATATTTAAATATACATTTTTAGCAAAAATTTTTAAAAACACATTCACGATACGACACTGATCGGGGTTGAAAATTCAAGTTACAATTCAAAAATGGAAGGAATAAATATATAGAGTACCACTAGTAAAACCTTGAACAAAATTAGATTCAAAAGGTACCGATTTTGGCACCACCTGTCAAAGGAAATAAGGGAAATTTAACGTTAATTATTACAGAATGAAAATTTTTAAATTACATAATGTGCGCAAGATTGTACATAGTAAAAGTCACCCATTAGTTTTGCAAATGAATAATGCCTACTAGGTTAATTATGTAGAAATATAGTTAGGGATGCGCTTTATCACTATAACTCAGTAAAAAATCACCACTCGACCTTCCAAACTACAAAATGGAAATTAAAAGAAATGGAATAATGTTAATAACATTTTTTAAGGATAACTATGCAACATCTTTTATAAGAAGTTCATTACAAAAATAGGCAACATTGTAAACGCAAAAACAATAATCTATGTCAAACAGACATTTCAAACTTCATCACAGATAGAGGTTAATAGACATCTAGATGCTAACTTAAATTAAAAGAAATAATAGCTATTTGTATTGCTAGGGAGGAAAGTGGTGGTTTTCCTCCCGACTGCAGAGTTTGCTGCCCGAGTCGTAGACGAGGGCAGCAACTGCAGAAGGGAGGAAAAGACACTTTACTCCAGTGTAATACATATGATTTTTTCCAACACCTTCATGAAAACTGTAAATAATAAATAAAAATGTGAATTTGGAAATTTAGCGTCGAATCTAGTAGTTATTATCGTTACCAAGGAGTCAGAACAAACATTCGAAAATTTAGAAATTTTTGATTGATCCACAATTTTGTCTTGAAAAACGTTGCGTTCTCAAGAAAATGGCAGAGATTGAAGAAAATGATGAAAATTCAATTCCTGAAGACATCATGGAAGAGGCGAAAATATTAAATTTAAGTTTATTACCAGAAAAATCACAACTACGGTATGAAAAGGAATACGATCTCTTGTTATGTTGGATGAGGGAAAGAAAAGTTAAGAGGATAAGTGAAGAGGTAATTTTACCCTATTTTCTACAACTGTCAAAAAATTTACGATCTTCAACACTATGGTCATAATGGTCCATGCTTGGATCAACCTAAATTATTGGCATTTTTAAAAAAGAGAGCTGGATACAAGCCGAAGAACGCTGCTACTTTTACCAGAGAGGAAATTAATAATTTTATCATCGAAGGACCGGATGAACAGTATTTAATGCCTATTTGGTATTAATATTTTTCACTATTAATTCGTTGTTATCGTTTAGGTTGCCTTAATTATTGCTATCTGTGGTGCTTGCCGGTGTAACGAATTGTGCCAAATGGCTGTTAAAGTTATTCAAAATAAGGGAGATATTAAAGTAATAATCCTTCCAGATACAAAACCAAAATACAGAGTATTTATAATCACAAATAGTACTATTAGAGGCATTAACGTCCTTGAATTGATTAGAAGATATGCCTCTCTGAGACCGACTAAAACGGACCATTTACGTTTATCTATTATGGTAAATCAAAATGATCAGTACAAGTGGTGGGAAAGAACACTATGCCAAAAATACCCCACAACATTGCTAAATACTTATCCAAGCCGGAACTTTATACAGGACACAGTTTAAGAAGGACTTCTGCATCACTATTCGTTGAAGCCGGTGGAGACATACTCACAGTGAAAAAACATGGGCGCTGGCGAACGACAACGGTTGCAGAACGTTATTTAAACCAATCTATTTCAAAGAAATGCCAAGTTGCTAATCAAATTATTAATGGACCAACTTCTTCATCAACTATTATATCAGATATTTCTTCAGAAACTTCTTCAGCGACACATGTCTCTTCCAACATTTCCTTCGGTTACAATACGAAGAATATCCCTGCTAATTTCACGAATTCAATTAGTTACAAATTGCACATTTAGTTTTTTCAATGAAAACTCTTAATTTAGTTTATTTAAAATGTTAAATAAAAATTAATGTAAATCCAACACTTTAATAAATATAATAAAAAATTAAATTTTTTTAGCGGGAGCCAAAATATTTTGCCTCCCTAGGGAGGAAAAGTGGCACTTTCGTCACGAAAATTAGGCAAGAAAATTGAATTTTCGATACACGTGTTGGAAAAAATAATTTTAATTTCGATTTTTTTAGGATAACTGTAACCTCTTTTTTATACGTTCATAACGAAAACAGGCAACATTGTAAAAATTAAAACAGTAATTTATGTCAGAATGACGTTTAAAACTTCATGCCAAATAGAAATTCATAGACAAGCTCGCTTCTATAAAAATGTCGATAATACAGCTTTTGCATATTCAATCATATTTATTTAATTTTTCCATTTATTAGGCTTTACATTAAAAAACTTTGCAAAGAAAATTTATGTAAAATTAAATTTTCTTTAAAACATATTTTTACACTTTTTGTTATAAAACTAATCATTATTCAGATAATGAAAAAAATTGAACACTTAAATTCTAGCTTAAGAATTTTTTTGTCGCTAAATTGCGCGTCATATCAAAAAATTGCGTAGAACATAATTAATCGATATGTTTAAGGTCTATATCTAGGTACTTTAATATCTTTTAAATATGCAGCTGTTAAATATTTGATAAAAACTAAAAAATACTCGTAATAAACCCCCTTCTCCCCAACTGGATTTCTCCCAAAATTTAATCAGCTCTAAGCCAAATGAAAATAAGCTTAAATATAAAATTTTAAGTACGTAGGTATTTTCGTTCTGGAGTTATCGTTGATACCAACATACACCCACACAAAAACACATACTGACATCCACTGGCGAAACTTGGCCAAAAGTTGTAAAATGAACTAATAAGTCGATTTAGCGATAGTGAAAAAAAAATCGGTTGCATAACCTTGCATATGTACACATGTATATGTAGGTTGGAAGGTAAAAAACGATATTGCGACCGATTTTCATCGCTAAAAAGTGGTTATATTGCACCATATGGTGAAATAATCAAATAAAAAAAAACAGGACCGTCTTTAAAAATCATATTACGAAATTTTATTGTCTAATAAGATTAAAATGCAAGAAGTAGGAAAATGTCCTATAAAAGAAAAATTAATAGAGGCAGGAGGTAGTCTAAGAAAAGCGGCGCGGTTCGGGGTTTAATAAGTCAAAGTATTTTAAAATTAAGCGACGCGTTCCGTGGAATATTTGTATCGGATCAAGTAATAATTGTGATTAAATAAATTATAGAATTTTCTTATTCTCATTTATAAGTGAGAATTTATTTAAACTAAAAAATTCTTAATATAATTGTCTTTAATGTTGAATTTAACTAGTCAAGTCCTAATACAAAAGTAAATATTAAAATTTCGATTTGTTTATTAATATAGGGTTGCATTACATTAATAGAAAAGAATTGGGACTCGACTGAATTTTTATATGAATCAGGTACAGAAATAGGATTTTTTACGGAAACATAATTGTTTACGTGCATTCTCCATAAATGCCAGTTAATATAAATAAAGTGATGTTTAATTATAATGAGCTTACAAACCTTTATACAGGTGAAATAAAATTTTAATATGATATATGCAATTATTAATTAAAGTCAAATAATAGTGAGATTACTCATTAACGTAATTTTTTTGGTTTTTCATTTTACGATAACAGACGTTTTAAAACACAATTGAAAATCATACTAAGTGAATTGACACTGTCAGGGAAATGATCTTATCTATTATCCAGAGTCAGAGTTCAAGTAAATATAAGTATTAAAACAAGATTGCATTAAATTTTTGTTACCTGCATAAAAGGATTTCCATTAAATACATTACCCATTATGTTGTCGACTTTAAGGGTAATTGTTAAAAGAAATTAATTTGATGATAGCTTACATAAATTCGCACGTATACGAATACTTGAGAGTGGAAATAAATATTGAGCAATTTTCCAGTAAAGAGTTGTAATTGTTTAATCACAATAAAAACAAAGAATTAATTATCATTAAGTTATAGAAATTAAGGCGTAACTTCACAAAACGAGCACCAATTGGAGGTCGAGTACCACTATCATTCAGTGTTACATCACAAGATCCTTTGTTACCGCTGAATGATAAACCGCTACTCACTGTGCTCTAGAAGCCTATAACTTCTGTAAAGACAATGGAATTATTATCGTAACCATACCATGGAACACATCACACAGACTTTAAAAACTGGATATAATATCAAGTGTTCTAAACCGAGTCGCTAGTCCGGAAAAAGCAATCAAAAGATTTCAAGAAACAGGAATATTCCCCTAAAACCCTGTCCTTTTCACCAAAGAGGATTTTGTTTCTGCTGTCACATTTGCTTCTGCACAGGCATCCGGGAAATCTCATGTGCTGTTAACAAAGCTGATGACAGAGATGACAATAGTGTTCATAAGGAGAACGAAGCAATATATGGAACTGTACGAAGTTAATAGGGAAGGTGAAGATTATATTCAGGATTGCCTGGACCTTCAGAAAAACAGGAAAGAAGAATTAAGAAAATAGTAGAAAGTAACATTCACAGATATTCACTTTTATACCCATGAAGGTAGTTTTAAATGGGAAAAAATACAAAAACAACTTCAGTTGGAAAAGAAGACGAAAGATGCAAAAATCAAAGGTACAAAACGTAAAGTTTTTCAGGAAGATGATGCATATGAGCAAACAAAAACTCTTACAACTAGATAGAACATTAAAAAAAAAGCTGTAACAAAAGAATGCATTTCAGAAAGGGAAGATATCGGTAAAGATTTAACTAAAAAGGAAGTGAACGAAAACATTTACATCATATGTGGCTATATCTATCGGAAAACACAAAGAGATGACTATAGTTCTGTTTTTGTAGCCAGTGGGCCCTCGAGGCATGGTGAGGAAAATGAACATGGATTTATTGTGTGTAATTTATGCCTTTAAAAATTAGGTCGCCATTATCCTCGACGGGTGGATAATACGGCCACCAATGCATTTGAAAAATATATTATATAAGTAGTACAAAATTAGATACACAAAACCTTTCCTATAGAATTATTTATTAGAAACTAAATTTAAAAGTTAATTAACATAGTGACCAGTTTCGAAAATTATTTTGCCATCATCAGGCTACTATGAAATATTAAAATTGGTTAATAAATGACAAGGAAAAAAGTTATGCAAATTGTAAAAAGGAAATCTTATACATTATAAACGTTACTTAAGGTAGACCGAGATCATATTCGACACTGTAAACAGAAGAAAACACGACAAAATATAACTCGCAGCATTATACTGCTACCACAGCTATTAAACAGTTGCTGAAGGCTCGAAAATTAAAATCTGGCAACTACGATAGAATACCCAACAAAACGTTAAATTGAAATAAAATTGAACTGATGAGTGAAATAGACAGACAGATGAATCCAAATAACAAAAACTGAGCCCCAAAACTGTAGCAGCCCGTATTTTCCGCTACTACAAATTTAAATGGTGTAATTATAATTTTGCAGACTGGCTGACGCAAATATTCAAATTGAAGCGTCCGTAATAAAGTGTTCAAGATTATGAGCAGTTTCAATTGAAACACGATAAATACCCTATATAAAAAACTAGAGCATAGGTAATCATTAGGTAACGCAACTCGAAAATAATTAAGCCAACAATTCGTTAGGAAATGCGTACACCGTAATGAGGAATTTACTTGGTATGTAAATTCGTAATATACTTTGGATCTTCCTAAACAGTAATTATACAAAAACGGAAACATTTGGTAGAAACATGCATGGTCATCATAAATTAATTACACGGTAAATTTCAGTTATCAAACGTAGTTTGTGTACAAGCCGTGACAGTTGTAGGGGGAGTAGCGTTGCTGTCAAGTAGCAAACGCATGGAGATTGTCAGTTAACATAGACAAGTGGTCGGGTGAATAACATACGTTCTTAACGAAGCCTTCTTTAAAGCAAATGATTGGTATACTACAATATTCGTCACGCAACTGATGAACCATCTGAAAACCCAGTTAAATCATAGACAAAGATGTTCCGAGAAACAGGTTTGACAGTAAAGTGGTGAACCAAAGTCTGTTATAACACAAGAAAATATCGATGTGCGACGGATTGTTGTAAACCAACAATTTAATCGCTCAGTACGTAAACACGCCTATGCCTTGAATATTCATCGATACATGAATATTCAAGGTTTGGGCGATAGTATCCAACGAATTTTCATATCTACAAAATTCAATCACTATAGTTTCTGATACCTGATGCCTATGAAAAAACAAAACATGTGATGACACAATGATAAACGTTTAGGAACGAAGGGGCATGAGCCACATTAATTCCGTGACGACACTCACTTTCACCTAGAAGGGTACGTAAACAAGCAAAATTTGGCGGTATTGGGTAAGTAACAATCCACGACACGACATTCTAAGAATATAACGATAAGACGACAGTATCTATTAAATCTGCTTGAAGGTTTGCAATTTGATATTTGTATGATTTAATCAGGCTCACTGCCAGTTATTAAAACCAATAGATTTTTGTTAGATAGATTTGCTATAACCCTAATAATTTTCTCTTATGTGGTTTCGTAAGAGTACATACATTTTCTGTTGTAACCATCATAACCTTAAGCCTTTCAATATAAATTATGGAAAAAAGTTGCCAAATAGTTTTGGAACTTTGCATACTTGTGGATACTTCCGATTTTCGTGTTCCAGACTAATGTTTATATCCTTATGTTCATTTTTATCTTGAGATCGATTTACAATGTTCCAGAAACATTTTTGTTCATTGCCAGCTAAATTGAGTAATAGGAATAGTATAATTTTGTTGTTACTGGATAGCTGACCGTTTTAGTTGATAAACGTATAAAATTAGGTAAACAAGGTAGTGTACACAACCGTGTTTGTTGGGAAAATAATTGTGATGCAAACCGCCTCCCGTCCGAATTAATATCGATCTTAGGATCATCTTGAGCTTTGGAAACAATCACCTCTGGAGTTGCCCAAGACTGAATTTGGAGGCAGGCAAGAAGGTACCTTTTAGAAGTAAACCCGTACCGCACCCCTTCTAGTGGCGTGCGAGAGTCGTTTTAACCCCTGACCAGTAAAGTCCGAGCTCCCAGTACTCTCGCTACGGCAGGCAACGGTCCGAATATCGATTTTTAATAAAAATACGATATTAAAAAAACATTTTCTCCCGACACACGTTTAAATTTTTATAGAGTACAAGGCGGATTGCATGCTTCACGTTGAATCTCTTTTTAATAGCAATTTTCAACCAAATGACCTGCTTAGTTGAATTGATCGACCTATTTCCACAGTTTTGGTTTTTGCAGCGCGACGTTTAAGCAGCGAACTTTGCTTCCGTCTGTCACTTTAACCGCAGGGTCACTGAGTAACCTTAAGTCACTGATCACTCACTATTAACGTCACTACTGAAACTCATTTCCACTTTAATTTCAATCCGATTGCAAACTACGATCGATTTATTTTTTACCTATCGATAAATTCGATCACTCGTTTTTATTAATTACCATGCGCATGTTTAGATCGGTGTATTAACCTTTCCCTTCATAATTTTCGCTGCTATGGTTGTTATAATCAAATACGTAAATCAACATCAGTAGAGCGGTAAGTAAAAATAAGTAGAAATTGTTTATGTATCTATCTAAATCCAAGACAAACCAAGAAGTAAACAATCTAGCCAAATATACAAACTCATTAACTTGTTCTACAATTTACTAATGTATTTGTAATTAAAAATAAGAAACATGCGCAACAATTTAGAAAATTACTAGAAAAAAGAATCTAGTGCCTTTTAGATTATACTTAAAGCGATCTTAAGAGACTAGAGTTGAAAAACAACTATCAATTATAACAAAAAAATGTCTGACACAACCAAACAATAAATCAGTTGTGACTTTAAATTTGTTACATCTAAACAAGAATTTAAAAGATTATTAAGGTAAAGTAATATCAACGTATATAAAAGATACTTCTGCGTCTGAGCTTACTCATCGGATATCTATATGAAAACACTGTGTATTGTACATTGAGAACTCTTATTTTTATCAATTCGTCGTAAGGGATATCAGAAAATTATTCACAGGTATAAACTAGATCTGCAGTTTGTCGGACACCATTCGTTTTTATTAGATAATTAAAATACAAAAAAAACAAATAACAAGAAACGTGTATTTTAATAACATATGTAAACTTGCAAAATGAAATAACTATATCTATTCGTATATTCAATACATCAAAATAATGTTTGAGGTTCTTCCGCATGAATGCAAATGGAATTGTTTAAACTTGAATGTTCTTGACTGTTCGTAAAGCTCTACGATAATAAAACTAGTTGTTATTAATTTACGTAGAATTATTTCAAAATAAAAATTCAGATTAACCTGAGTGATTAGTTCAATGTAGTACCTCGAATTTACGACCTACGTAAACATTCATGACACACAAGTTTGTGACTGAATATTTAAACAACCACTAAACATTGAAGTCTGTGCGGTTTCTTTTTGTTAAAACTATTCAATTCTCCTGAAAAATAATAAAACTAGCTTTATTCTTATGTTCGTAAAACAATTTTATCGAATTTGTCCACTTAATAAAACGTAATTCACACAAAAAAGAATATATACTTTTGATTTTCACTCATAACAATTCTGTAGAACGTATTCACATCTTCACAATAAAATAAGGTAAAACGTAAAGCTAAATAGTATTACTTCTTCATCGTAACGTTAGATAAAACGTGAGCAGAAAGGTACGGTAACATCAACATTCTTCAGCAGCGTAGATGTAAAGGTAATTATTATCGAGCTAAGAAAGACTATGTTTGGTTTTACTACGAATACAGGAACAGGGAACAGTGGAACAGCTAGCGGCAACGTTCTTGCTTCAACATTTAATGATACACATTAACAAAAGGTATCATTACACTTATATTATTCCATCTTCCAACAATGTATCGTATGCCAACTATACAATCGCGATTTTGAATACAACTACATGCTTTATTTAAGGTATCTTCAACACGGTATTAGACCACAGTTTTTCAATATTACGAAATTTCCTAATGTATGGGATTGGGAGCTTTTCCTTTAGAAAAACAAAGAAGATAATTACATACCTTTGCAGGGACACACCCAATGCATTCACGTCAAATGATGATGAAACTTTCTAAATGCGCAAAATTTAATCGCCCAGTCTCAAAAACATTACACAACGTCTAGTTGAGATTTTCATTTTACAAATCAAAATTATATTTTTCCTTGTAGTTAAAATGGCGAATGTAATTGTTTTAGAATGATGAAAATCGTGTTTAAAGTGTAGGGAAAATCATAATGTTCATAGCTAGGGAAATGAGCTTTACTTTATAATGGAAATCATTGAGATTTGAAGCGAAAAAGTTAAAATAATACAGGAACATGTTCGTGTTAATATAGAATTTGACTTGTAGAAATTTACGAGTGCTTAATTTCAAATTTAGCGGGATGAACGTTAACCTTAGTGTATTAAAAAACCAGGAAATGCGGATTAGAGAGTTGACAGATAGACATGAATCAAACTGCCTGTAATTCCGGAAAATGAACCAACTACATCCCCGTCGAATATAAAGGCTATTTTGGACTAATCGCGAGTTATCGAAATTTTAGTACGGTAGCTTTTTGCGAAAAGTCCCAAAAGAAAATTTTGACATTTAATTGTATAAGTGTCTTAGACGGCTGTTATTGTAAGAGAACTTCCGTTTATCACAAATTAGATAACGTGTTTAAAAAGTGTATTATATCCTGACTAAAAGGTAAAAGGGATGATTAAATTTTAACCCTTTATCAAGTTGTAGGAAGTAAATAACTACCTGTGTAAAGTAAATTGTATTAAGAAAAGTATATTGAGAATATTTCGTGTAAAAAACTTATATCAGTGAAAGACCTGGTGGAAAATTTAAACTAAGGTATCGACTCGTTTGGTAAACGATAGAGAGCGCACGGGAGCGTACGATGGCCGTCCACACGTGCATTCTGTTAGCTGCCCGAAAAGCTGCTGTTGTCCAAAGTAAATTCAATTTGATGACCTTTATCGGATAAAAGAAGTAGTATAAGATCTTTAATTTTGTTTTAATGTTGAGATATTTGGTGCATAACCTAGCGTAAGTTGAGATCAAGCTTAACTATGGATTTTAAGAAATCATTGGCGATAGAAGTGCAATTACTCGACGCATTATTTTCTTAATATACGTGTGTTCAGTTATTTTCTTTACTATAAACGTACCTTGTTAACGTAATTCATTTCATAGAATTCAACCTACATACTGGTTGAAAAAAAAATTACAGTTTACATTGTTTTTTTATGATAGTTAAAAAAGTAATTATAATTAAAAGGTTATAATTTACAATTTACGCAGACTTAGAAAATAGGACAATTTGAAACATAAATTGAGACTAGTCCCCCCCCCAAATTTTGTTTCTTTTTGTTGCATTGAATTATTTTATAGTTCTTGAACATTAAAGATAAACTGTTAACGTAATTTAAAATTTAATAAGTATTCAGTAGACTTAACAATTTATAACAGAAGTTCAAGATTTAAATATTACGCACTCAATTAGCAGGAACTTATGCACATCGTGAGATTTCTATCGTATAGTGTGTTAAAGTTTATTTTTTTGAGAAAAATACAAGAAGATTAATAAATTAATTGATGCGTTTGTTTGGTCTTCTCGGTTAATGGATCATTTATTGTACGTTCATTATTATTAGGTTTGTACTAAGATATTTTAGAGTTACTATTTTAATTGTAACTATTTTACGTTAAGCCGTTTAGCTAAACGGCTATCCTTATTTGTCTACCACTATTTTGGAGAGATGGACCGTACATAGTACCCAATTCACGAATTTAACCTCCCTGGGTTAATTAGGCTAACGCCTTTCGTGTTAATTTTTATAGAACCGCACGCGAACATCTACTCCTACTGAGATATCCCTTTGGAAAAGCGATAGCATATAGTTAATAAACATTTAGAAAAACTTACCAGTTAATTGAAGCAAATGATGATTGATACTGCAACAGGAGCTGGTAACCATAAAATATCTGAAATTATTAATAATATTAATGAATAATAATGTACTATGTGCTAAATAACTCAAAAATTTGCATAAACCATACAGACATAGTTCTTTTTAACTAATATTAGTTTTAATATTGAAATGGTCAACTTTGTTATTAAGACATACGGCGCATAGTGCAGTATACGGTAAAATCAGAGAGGACTCAATGGTTCTTTCGTGTAAAAATAATACCTACTAATCAGTTTTTTTTAAATGTACATTTTTTATTTGAATGATTTTTACCCGGACAATCATGTGATATTCAGTAGACTAAAACAATTGGAGATACGCTTAAAAGAGTATGAATAGAGGTTCTACAATGCTTATGATTCTATGGTCTTAACACTAAAAGTACGTAATATTAATCCATGCAAAAATGCTTAGATGAACAATTTACTGTAAAAAAGCTATTCGTGTTCGTACTCACAAATGTTAACTAATCTTAAATGTTATTAAATAGTTAATTCCATTTAATTATCTAATTTGAATGGCTATTCTCAATATTCGTACACAATTTACAAACTAATTTACGCCTCTAATATTATACAACTCTATCATAGTTTGAGAGGAGGTACATTTACTGGGTAGAAGAGACACCATGGTGAGAAAACCACAACATAGGACCAAAGCGGATTCGTACATATATATATATATATATATATATATATATATATATATATATTATACACCAGGTGTCCGCGCGAAAACTTTAAATGGAATTATATCTGGTGTTTAAGATACATCGACTTGAAATTTTGGAATGTCATTAAGTTTACATTTAAACAATAATATAGTCTATTCTCGAAAGCATTCCGAACATTTTCAAAGACTTGTGTTAAATTTCTACATTCTGGTATGATTCTATTACGCAAATCATCAAGGGTTGTGGTGGTGTCCTGTAAATAACAGACTTCAAATATTTCCATAGAAATTTAATAGAAGCCATACGACCTATCCATTGTCCTGGAAAAACGGTATCTAAATATTGCCTTACTTCTAAACAGTAATGAGGGCGAGCTCCGTCTTGCTAAAAGTATAACTGATCCTCCTGTACTTGATCTAAGTTTTCTTCCAAGCACTGAATGATAAGAGGATGTATTAATTCTTCCAAAAACCCTAGAAATCTAGGTCCAGTTAAAGTTTCCTGGTAGAAAATAGGACCAATTATTTCGTTATTAAGAATTCCAGCCCATAAATTAATTACTTCCACATCCAACGGATGGGAAGTACTGTATCGCTAAAAAAACTTTCCAAAATTTGTATATGCTCAATCGCTTTAAAATATTCGAAAACGTCTTAAAACAAAATTTGAGCAAAAAAATCTTGTCTGTGTGTATGTGTGTGTACTCATAACCTTCGAAGGACTTAACATATCAACTCGAAATTTGGCACACATAATATGTCAACTACTCAAAGCAACTAATTGTTTTTGGGGTCAGTGGGGTATGGTGAAAAGGGTAAAATTGGGGGGTAAGTACCCCTTTTGCAAATTTTTACTTTTTTAGATTTTTCCTTTTAATATATGATTAGTAACATCATTGTGAGTATTTTTTGTCCCTATAATTTTTCTGTACAACAAACGGTTTACAAGATATTGGCAAAAAGCTGTCACTGTAAAAAACAAGTTTCCTAAATATCTTCGGAATTACTCAACATATTCAACAAGTGAAAATACAATACAATGGAAATTTTATTTCCTATCAAATGAGATAGGAAATCAATTTCCCACAAAAAAGGTTTTTGCAATTTTTTCGAAAATTTTGTCATTTTCGAAATATTTCCAAAAAACTCGATTTTGGTATTAGATAGAATATCAAATTTCTGATCGAAAAGTATTCTTGTAATTTTTTTGTAAAGTGAATCGTTTTCGAGTTATTTACAAAACACCGATTTTTTGATGTGGAAGTATTGATACAATTTGCAGCGGTTTCTTTTGGGGACGTTGCGTTTGGCCTTCTCAGAAAATGTGGGAATTAACATCGCCCCAATATCGACAATTATATCTATTCACTAAACCGTTTAAGAAAAAGCAACTTTCGTCACTGAAGCAAATACTTCCCAAATTTTTTTTTTTTTTGAAAATATTTCTATTTTGAATAATCATGCCTGTCATAATTGCACAAAATTGAACTCTTCTATTGAAGTCATCGTCGCCCAACTTTTGATGAAGCTGTATGTTATAAGGATGCATTTTATTTAATTTTAATATTTTATGGCACGTTGATTTTGCCAATCCCAGTTTCTGATAATTTTCTAATTGTGGGTCTAAATTTACGTGACCAAGAACTGCTACTTGAATTGCTTCATCTCGTGCACCACGATTATTCCTATCACGTTTTTTAATATTTACCGATCCAGTTTGAAAAAAATTGTGTATTAGGTTACTTACATAAACAGCAGATACATTTTTGTTGGGAAGGTTTACGTTAAATAATGTTGCCGTCCGCAAGTGCCCCAGTGATGTTACATAATATTCAAAGAAGGGCTCAGATATGTTTGAGAACTAATAGGGGTAATTTTGAGAACCTTGAATGAATATTGTGCAATATTTATGATATTTATGATAATTATGATTTGTTAACTGTATGTTGTATTTAGCTATTGTTAATACGAATTGTAATTCGAATTCAAATGTCAAATACACTTCTTTTCACTTCTAGACAGAGAAAAACGTAGGTTTAAGATGTTTCTACAAAATTAAACTTATGATGCAGGACCGTACTCAAGGCTCAATACCAAAAAATACTGATAATATATTTTTTTCACAGCGAAACGTCCAAAAATATATAGTTGTGATACATAGTTAAATTTAAAATTAAATTGCCTTAACCACGGTGATTTAAAAAAACCAGGTCCGTATTAAAAAAAAATAGTTGGCATTGATATTTCAAACGTCAAACGTAATTCAGAGTTTGTAATTCGCTTGTTGTGTAGATCTTGAAATATTAACAAATTTATGTATAAGACCTTTTTTGATCAGATTGATAGTTTTCGAAGTAGCATCGATTACAAATTTTGGACGTTTTCTAATTTAACCCAACCTCGCAAGTCTTACCGTTAGAAAGATAGCAAAAGTGATCCATAATATTTGGACCACCCTGTATATATATATATATATATATATATATATATATATATATATATATATATATATACAGGGTGTCCATTTAGTGTGTAACTGTCCAATTATGCGCTCCCAGACTACTTGTGCGAAAAAGTGTGAGCAGGCTTCCCAAATAGACTAAAAGTTGCACATTTTAAAAGTATTTTCATATATACAGGTTGATTCAGAGAAACGTGGTCAATCAAACTTGATTTTGTTTAAATGAAACACTCTGTATATTTTCGCACCATCGAATAACTCGTAAAATTTTGCGTACATTTGACGCGTAATTCATATCCCTAGCTTCAGCGGTTTTCGAGTTATTCGCATTATTTCAACATTTGTGAAAAATACACGGTGTCAAATAAAATAGTGTAGAGATTAAAATGATTTTCTGAGGTGTTAAAGTCTGAGTACGGCCCTACTAAGAACCATTCCCAATACCCGAAAATATTGTACAGAGCGTCCGAAAAATTTGGTTCAAACTTTGACATCACAAATATCGGAAAACTCAATTTTTTCAAATGGAAACCACCATTTTTTGTGTCACTAGTGAATTCTCCTTTGAAAATCAATAGGAAAGTATCTGACATGTCCTATACCTAAAATTAGCAGTTTTTGATTTATTCGATACAAACCAATTTTTTTTTACAAAACGCATTAGGAAGTCCCTTTTTTTGTAGAGTAGGCTATGAGGGTTGGGATATATATATATATATATATATATATATATATATATATATATATATATATATATATATATATATATATTATTATTAGTTAGTATGCCCATGCTTTTGGTTAGTATGCTTATATCTTATGCTTATATGCTTATTCGTAGACTGTTCAGGATTCCTCCTCATCAGCCCTGGTCATTCCATTATTGTTGGTGTTGCGATGTTTTTTGTAATTGTGTGGTTTACAATCATGAGTTTATTATTTTTGGTGTAAAAAAAAGAGAAAGATAATTTGTTGAGGATTTGTTATTTGGTGTAAAAAAAAGGTTAAAGGTCTGATTTATTACTGTTGTGAATATTTAGATTTAGGTGTGGGTGTGGTTGAGTGTGGTGAGGAGTGTAAGGGTGTTGACGATTTGTTAGCCGGTATCCTTGCGTGGTCGTTATCCAGTAGACGGTGGGATGCGGAGTGCATATGGGATGTTATCGAGGGTCTCTTCTATCTCCTCTGAGTAATAATTGGGTTAAGATCGCGGGGGGGTGTTTAAATTTAAGTTTGGGTTTTTTCCGTGGGAATTTGGGAGGTTGGTAGGTGTAGGAAGTTGTGAAGATTTCTTTGGTAGGGATGGTATCGCCGAAAATCCTTTTGTGTGCAAAGGATTGGGATAACAAGTTTCTTACGTTTGAATTGCTGTAACCATCTAATGGGTGCTTTCGCAGCTGAATAAAAAAATATTTGCATGCAGTACATTATTAAAACATTATGAATTTTCTCTCTCAAAGGTGGTGCTTCATTCGCATTTGGACACTACTTTTACAGCCCACTACGTAATCAGGAGCATACAAATAATTGTTAATTTATTTTGTATCTACAAGTATTCAGTAACAAAGCTAAGGTTAAATTCTACAATAACAAGGGAATATGAAAGATGACAAACATGAAAACAAGGTCAGAGGGTCCATACCTATTTTGAAGGTGCTAACTCGGATAACTTAACCCGCGTCGGAATTAGTGTAGTATTTTATACATAATTTTCTTATTTTTTCCCCATATTAATTGACCCGGCTAACAAGCAAATTATAACACATGTTCAAAATGTCGCCCATTTTGATTCAGGCAAGCTTGAAGTCTATTCCGAAATGAAGTTCTGACATTTTGTAATATTACATGTGTAACACTTTGAAAGACCTCCGTGATACGATTTTTAATGTCTTCTCTCGTGGTAGCCGGTGTTTTATAAACTACAGATTTTACGAACCCCCAGAGGAAAAAAATTTACATTCAAAACACTTACAAATATTTTAAAAATTTTTCTAACGCAGAAATTACTTTAAATAATTGAATCTTCAGATTACATGAAACTATTGCATACTCAATTACGTTACACACACACACGCACGCACGCGCGCCGAACGCGCTCGCAACGCTCGCACGCATCGTTCACACGCACACGCACACACGCACACGACACACACGCACACGCAAGTAGACATATAAGGCCGATCCTGGACCAGTTCAAGGTCACCCATGTAAATCTTATGGGGATTTATTTCAAGGTCAAGTGAGTTTTCTCGTTATGCCAGAACGCGCTCCACGTCTCAAGCATGCTTGTGGTGGGGATTTAAATTTTGAGTCACTCGCCCTCTGGTGGTGAAATCGAAGCTTTTGGAGCTCTTTCAAGGTCGAACTTTAAGCGGGAGATTTAAAATGTAGTTGGTCAAGGTCAAAGCTAAAAGTTGCAAGGTAATCATAAATCAAAAATAGTTTTGAAGGTCAAAGGTTATTGACTTACGGTGGTGTCATATTTCTTAGAAATATAAAAGGTCAAGGTGAAAAGCTAAAATAGAAGTTGCAAGGTAATCATAAATCTAAAAATAGTTTTCAAGGTCAAAGGTTATTGACCTACGGTGGTGTCATATTTCTTAGAAGTATAAAAGGTCAAGGTGAAAAGCTAAAATAGAAATTGCAAGGTAATCATAAATCTAAGAATATAATTTTCAAGGTCAAACTTTTTAGCGGAAATATAAATTTTGGAGCTGATCATCATCATCATATTATATTTATAGTCAAGGTCAACAGTAGGTATTTAACAAGTTTAAGCATGTTGTAATATGTAGGACGCATATTTCTTATATAAACTGCAGCGAGCTGTATGTTGAGATCAGTCTGCAACACATAATTGTTAAATATGGAATTAACAGGGTTAAACCAAAGCACCTATTGCAAACCCTTTAAGAATGCGTGCGAGCTCGATATATCGAGAAAGTATAAAGTAACGAATATGGATATAATTAATACTAAGTACGGTGAACGTATAGTGATAGAAACGGGTGATTTTAAATGTGTATTACCGGAACGCTTTTATGTGTATTTCAAAAAAGAAGAAACACGAATTGAAGAATTTAAAACACTCCTAAACACGAAGGATGTGTTTATAAGTAGTTTGGGTGCAGCTGGCAAAACAACAAACATAACATTTTCTTTTTAATAGTAGCACCCCACCATATGTAAAATTGAAATACTAGAATTATTTTCTTAACAGCGTTTAGTCATAGTGAAATTGTGAGCAAGTAAAGTCATGCAAGTAGCAATAAAATCATTTCTGGAACGATCCAAACTCAGAAGTTCACCGTTATATATGGATACATCACATCATTGCAGTAACAATCTGAATAATTTAACATTTTGTTGGTGCTGTCAAAATAGTGATGGTAGTAGTAGTAGTAAAAATGAAGAGAAACACGATGAAGGTTATTCTTCTGCTAAGACTGACTGCGCATCATCATTTCAATATAAGGATGAAGTGTATAAACAAGCAGCTAAGGAATACTTAATCGATTGTACCTATTATAAACTATCGAACGATACTCATCATGCAAAACATCTGGAAATTGGATACAGTACACACCTCAACCTTGCACCAGTGGTGCGTATTGGGTGCGTAATTGTGATCAAAGCAATAATGTAGTGTTGGATATGAAGGAATGGAATGAGCTTCTAAGATGGCATTCATATGTAGAATTACAATTTTTCGATCTCAAGAAATTGAAAATGAAATTGATTGGTCAAATGTAAATGAAGAAGATATAATCTATGATCAACATTATGAATCTCTATCTAGTAATCTTGGTATTTATTACAATTGGGAATTAATTAAAGGATATGACAGAATTTTGAAAACTGTTATGATAGAAAACTACAAGTGCTGTTCTTGTACATTCAACTCACATAGTATAGAAGAACTATTCAATTTAAAGGATATAGTAAGCTATAGATTGGAATTTCTTGAATCTTACAATCTGGTGTGTTTTATGAAAAGTTCATACAACAAGTTGTTGACTACCGTCGTTTTCGTGAGAAAGAATTCAGTGGTGGTGATGATGACATTTATAAAGATATTGATGATGTTATAAATGCTAAGTATAATATTAATTCACATAACACTGTATGTTTAATGGAAATTTTGTATTATCGTCCTGCTTATCTAATGTATAGCATTTACTGAATAAAGAAATAACTATGATTTGTTTTTCTCAATTTAGGTATAAATACCCTTCTATCCATCCATGTAAACAATGCTAGTTAAGAAGCGAAAGAGTGTAGGTGGTGGTGGTTTGGTGAATGGTCTAATCAATAAACTTCCGTTTGAATTGCATTTACCTGGTTACCAGTATTGCGGTCCTGGTACAAAGTTGGAAAAACGACTCGCACGCGGTGACCTCGGCATTAATCAATTAGATGCTCAGTGCAAACTTCATGATATCAGTTACAGAGATTACCGAGATTTAGAAAGTAGACATAAAGCAGATAAAATTTTACAAAAAAAGCTTGGGAGCGCTTTAAATCATTAGACGCAACGCTAGGTGAACGAACTGCAGCTTTAGCAGTCAGTACCATCATGAAAGCAAAGAGAAAATTGGGAATGGGGTGTAAACGTCGATCTAATATGAAGAAGAAATGCAATGGTGGAAATTTATTGCATTTACGAAAGACAATAGCTAAAAAAATTAAACCTAACGGAAATTTCACAGACACAATAAAGTCAGCGCTTTCAACGGCAAAACGTGTGGTAAAAAATTTAGGAGGAAAGAAAAACATTAAAGTTCCTAGAGTAATTCCCTACCTAAACAAGGAGGGTTTTACCATTTCTTATTCCGTTATTCGCAGGATTATCAGCAATCGGTGCTTTAGCTGGCGGTGCATCAGGAATTGCTAAAGCAGTCAATGATGCTAAAATGCTAAAAATTGCAGGAAGAGACATCGCGCCATAATCGCATGATGGAATCGGTCGCTATAGGCTCCATGAATAAGAAAGGCGGTGCACTATATCTAAAACCAAACAAATCTGGTGGTGGTGCATTATACTTAAAACCGTTTCCAAAAACTGAATAGATTACCGAAAGACCGTTAACGGATACTGATTTAAAGAAATACTCCAAAAACGTACCGTACTTTAGGGATATTTTTATGAGAGATAGCATGCCTAAATTGCCACGGAAAAATGAATCTGGAATTATTAACTTAGATAGCCAAAGAGGACCAGGTACCCATTGGGTTTGCTACAAAAAGCGTGGTAAAAGGTATGGTATTACGATAGTTTCGGTAATATTCGACCACCAAACGAAGTGATTAACTACTTTCGGGGTGTAAAATATATTATAATTACAACCAAGATCAAGAGTTTAATACAATTATTTGCGGACACCTATGCCTACAATTTTATATAAATAATCAGCACAACATCAAATTTTCTCAGTTATGTCAATAACATTCAGTTTAGAAGGTGTTGGTAACACAGCTAGCTACAACTTCTATCCACCGATAGAGCTAGATTTGGGAAGAAATACGTTATTGGATTGGTTGGATTTTACGGCTGCAACAGCATTAGAAACATTTATGCAGGCAACGATAGATTTTATTTTAGAACAAATCCATCTCATTTGCAAGTGATTAATATTCCACACGGTGCATATGAGTTAGATGAAATTAACGATTATCTAAAATCTAAAATACCCACAGAAAAGTTTATCATTAGAGCAAACAACAATACACTTAAATGTGAGATAAACAGTTCATTTGAGATTGATTTTACTAAAGAAAATTGTATTGGGCGCATGCTAGGGTTTGAGTCTAAAATATTAGAACCAAATATTTTACATACATCTGCGTTAGACATCCAAATACTTAAACACACTAATCTACACGTAGAGTGCAACATTATAAAGGGATCTTATCGAAACGGGAAACCTGCTAAAGTATTATATGAGATTGATGTTTCAGTTCCTCCAGGTTATCGTCTAGATAAAACTCCGAGCAATACTCAATATTTAGAAGTAAACACTGACATTATTAGTAATATAACAATTAATTTGACTAATCAAAAGGGTGAATTAATAGACTTTGGTGAAAGTGAACCATTCACTGTACGCTTAGAACTAAAAGAACATGGGTCTGAGAATTAATCCAGGACCAATTCCATCTTTCAAAAACTCATATAAAAGACATCATCCCTACAGTAAGTCATTAATTAGTCATCAACCTTCATTGCGGTTAACATCTGCAGAGAAATACTTTTTAACGTCAATAGGTTTAAAAGTTCTCAACCACAATGGCAGAATCGTTAAACGTCTTTCAAAACGTACATTTTGATGATACTATAATTAAATCAGATATTCACACTTATCTTCCATATGGATCTTCTAAATATGGACCTTCCGAAGAAATACGAATCTTAATTCAAAGTCAAGATCTAATTACGGCTACTTATGATAGTTTTCTGTACATAGAAGGTAAACTTGAGCTCAAAAAGAAGATGAAAGAAAAGCATGCAGCTTAACCAACAATTTCCCGAACTTTCTTTTCGAAGAAATTCGTTATGAGTTAGGTGGTCAGAGTGGATGTTTGTAGAAATCCAGGAATAACATCTACGCTTAAAGGATATATTTCTTATACGGCAAGCAAAAGCAAAGCACTAAGTCATTTAGGATGGTCACCAAAGAATGAAGAACCATTACAAGTAGAATTCGATGAGCAAAATGGAGAAAAATCTTTTACAGTATGCATACCATTGAACCACATATTTGGAATAATGGAGGATTATCGTCAGGTAATCGTGAATATGCGCCAAGAGTTGGTTTTAATTCGATCTAGAAGCGATACAAACTGTTACTATGGTGAAGTCGATGCCGCAATAACCTTAAATAAAATTCAATGGAAAGTACCGCACTTAACACTTAGTGATGCTGCGAAACTTAACTTGTTTCAAGGAATCAATAAAATTCTATTATTACTGTTCCATTTCGACAATGGGAGTTGTATGAATTGCCTGCTTTAAAACAAGCAACCTCAGACATATGGCCAATAAAAACATCAACGCAACTGGAAAAACCACGTTGGATAATTGTTGCATTCCAACAAGGTAAAAGGTATACAAGGTCAGCAAGGGCTGGAAATTTTGATCACATTAACATCAGAAATCTTAAAGTACATCTGAATTCTGAGTATTATCCATATGAAGCAATGCATTTGAACTTCAGTGCCAACCAATATATACCTGCCTATCGCAATTTTTGAAATTTCGTTGTGATTACTATGGTGAAGATGATAAAGATGCATTATTCAACTATTCCGAATTCAAATCATGTCCAATATTTGTAATGGACTGCTCTAAACAAAATGAATCCTTAAAAACTCAACAGTGGACATCAAATTGGAAATGGAATCTCTAACACCTTTCGATAATGGAATCGTTGTATATGGTCTTATTCTCCATGATGCTATTGTACAGTACAGTCCACTCACCGGAGAAGTGAAAAATTATAATTATTATTGTAGTATAGTCTAATATATAAATAAAGATGTTGTAATTATTCGTTTAGTTTTATTTCATCCATCAAAGATGAAAGTAGTTGCTCAGAAACAAAACTCTCAATTCAAAATCATGACTTTGATGAAAAGTCTATTACTTCAAAACATGGTGATTTACTTCCTAATAGTATACGTGGTATTATATGCGGCCCTCAATTGCGGTAAAACAAACGCAATGATCAGTCTGCTTACTGAAAAAATGGTTTGAAATTTAAACATGTATACGTATACTCTAAGTCATTGAATCAAAACAAGTACAAACTTTTACAGGAAATCTTACTTCCAATGAAGGACATAGGTTACTTTACCTTCAGCGACAATCAAGATGTGATTGAGCCTAATTGTGCAAAATCAAACTCTATTTTTATTTTCGATGATATCGCTTGTGAAAAGCAAAATAATATAAGAGCATATTTTTCTATGGGTAGGCATAACGATATTGACTGTTTCTATTTGAGTCAAACTTACAGTAAAATTCCAAAGCAATTAATTCGTGATAATGCGAATCTAATTATATTATTTGAGCAAGATGAATTAAACTTAAAACATGCGTATGAGGATCATATAAGTCCCACCATAAGCATGAAATTGTTTCGGGACATGTGTTCAAAGTGCTGGGTAGATCCGTTTGGTTTCATGGTCATAAACAAGGATGCTGAAGTTAATAATGGTCGCTATAGGAAAGGATTTGATGAATATATAATACCTTAAACTGGTTTCAGTAGTAACTGATCTGTTTAGGTATTAACAGCTATCTGTTTAGTGTAAACAGCTACCTGTTCAAGGTGAACCGGTACCTGTTTGTCGCAACAGCTACCTGTTCATGGTAAACGGTACCTGTTCATTAAATCCGTTTTGGTATATAAGGCGAATATATATATAATACCTTAAACCGCATTCAGCAGTTTAGTAGTAACTGATCTGTTTAGGTATTAGCAGCTATCTGTTTAGTGTAAACAGCTACCTGTTCAAGGTGAACCGGTACCTGTTTGTCGCAATGGACAACAAGGAGAGGATATTAAAGAAAAAATTATTCAGGCTCGTAAAATAATACGGCAGAAGTATAACAGTATTAAGACTGCTCGCATTGATAATGAAAGAACATTCGAAAGTACTTATAAGCCTTTAATAGAACCTCTAACTGAAATAGTAAATAAAATCGATAAAAACACCTAAAAGGAGGAGGAGGTCATTGATGTTAAACCTAAAAACCACCCGTATTGATATTTCCAAGAAAGCACGCCACTATCCCCACTAGTCCGCTAGCTCAAGTTCAATGGACCCCACGTCTCACTCCATTAGGTGATTCAAGTAAGGGTGCTACTAGTCCACTAGCTCAGCTTCCGTTTTTCAAGAAATCCTCCTCAAGTCTTCCATCTTTCTTGAAACATCAGTCATGGGGAGATTAATACTGGGGAGGAAGAAGAAGAACTGTCTAGTATCGTAGATGATTCCCATAATGAACCCATCTCGGAAGAATTTCTCGAGCAGTACAATGAATTGCCGCGTATATATGTTGAACGTATTTTGAAGAATGCTGAAGGTGATATTGATCATACGTATGGAGTCCACTATGATACCAAAACTGATAAATGGACAATTGGTAATACACCCATCACAATTAAAGGAGACGATATAATTATTAAAGGTGTCACGTATAAAGGGACTCCAGGATTATATGATCTGCTTATTATGAATGAACCCGACTTAAGTCTAGTAAAGTCAACAGATAGAAAAAATATAGAACTATTTTAGAGGCTACGAATGTAGTAAGGCGAGATTATGACATAAGTGCACAGATTCGAGGAAGCCGCAGCAAAAGTATACACAAATAATCAAACCCTTGCTGTCATCATCACCCACCACAACCAAGGGAGGAGGTGGAGCTATTTTTTAAGGAATTAACAAACAGACCCATTGAATATAAATATTGGAATGATATACATGAACTAATTCGTGATCTGGAAGTATTGTGGGCAGAAAAATTAGCGGAAACACAGGTGTTGTAAATGACATAATATCAATTGTAGAAGAACTATATGAAGATGGATACATTGAAAAACCGAACAACCGCTTTTAAACAATATAAATGAGAATGCATTGATGTCGACATGTCACAACTAAAATGCCCTTGACAAATTTGGACGTTCATATGTCCAGTATCAATTAAAGAAACTAGCCCCTCAGTTTAAACAGATTGATGCTAATCAATTTGATATTGAGAATAAGAGACTCAGCAATGTGGCCAATCCCATAGATCCTCAAGATGTCATCACTAGGCAATATTATGTATCAACAAGGTTCGATTTGGATGGAAATCGTTTGACACAGTTGGTGACCCTGAAGAAGATGGTGATGCTATAAATAAAGGATACCTTGATTTCTGTTTACAAGCAGTTCGGAACACTTTCAAAGGAAACGCCAACGCTTATCTAGCGCTGGAGGAAAACTACATCAACTTAAAGAAATTGTGAATAAATTAGCACCATGTCCAAATTACAACTCGTCAACGAATTGCACAAACCTGCACGAAAAAATTTTAAACGAAGGCGAACAATAATTAGAGGTTTTGATGATCTTTGGCAAGCAGATTTAGCTGAATTTAACACATATGCCAAACAAAATAAGGGTTATAAGTATATTAGTGGTCATCGACTGTTTTTCGAAATACTTATGGACTAAAGGATTAAAAACGAAAACAGGTCAAGAAGTTACCAAGGCCATGCAAACAATCTTTGAAAAGGTCGGAAACCTACCAATTTGCAGACAGATGCAGGAAAAGAATTCTACAATGCGCATTTTACTAAACTAATGCATCGTTATGGAGTCAATCATTACTCTACCTATAGCACAAAGAAGGCTGCAATTGCTGAACGTGTTATCAGAACCATTAAAGGTGCTCTATATAAGTCATTCAGCCTGCAAGGTAAATATAAATGGATTGATACAATTGATACCATAACGATGGATTATAACAATCGTAAGCATAGAACTATTAGAATGAAGCCCAAAGATGTTGGTAATCATACAAAGCTAGAGGCTTACACTAACATAAAAATATTCGATAGGAATCGATATTCTGTGGGTGACATAGTACGAATCAGTAAATTTAAAAATATTTTCGCCAAAGGATACACACCCAATTGGTCTAGTGAACTATTTAAGATTGTGAAAGTTTGCATTACTAACCCCACTACGTACATGCTTGAAGACATGAAGGAAATCCTGTACTGGGAGGTTTTATGAACATGAATTACAAAAACAAAGTATCCCGATGTATATCTAGTAGAAAAAGTGCTTCGCTCCAAGAATAATAAGTTATTCGTAAAATGGTGGGGATTGGATGAAAGATCATGGATCAATAAGGATGATATTGTTTTATAACATTTAACCTGTACTTTGTGAAACAAATTACTTATATTAGTTATATATATATAGTTTGTAGAAAAGGATGTAGCTCTTAGATGAAATAAAACACACACAAAATAATAGTATTTTATTTTTAAATATTACATTTATTTTAAAATTTCATTATCTTATAAAGTGAACCTAAAGTACTTATATAATCACTTAAATTACTGGATGGCCATATACGAATCTGGCCCACCTCCATCCCAAACAGGAATTTGAATTTGTTTCACCTTTATTGATGTTGTCTAGTATCCAGTAATAAATTTTGTGGTGCTCATCGTTTTCCCACGGTTGAAACTTATAGTTGATATTTTGTTCTAATAATATTTCAATCAAAATATCGAGGCACTTGTAGTTAGCATAATATGTCGATTTCTCAATACATTCAGTTATAATAAATACAGTGTCCTTGTAAGCAATATTTTCTAACGTAGATTTAACATTTGTTGAATCATGAACCCTTAATAAATCATATAGATACATTTTAAGCGGTATGTCACCAAGTACACTCATATCGTCTAAGATCCTATCTACTTTATCAAAAGTTAATGAATTGTAGCCTTTATCGGTACACAATTTCATAAAACTTTTAATGGTATCGTCTAATTTAATTTTTTATCAAATAATGTCCTAATAATAATTTCATTTGCACACTTTGAGTTTATAGCACACCAGTAAAACACTCATCAGGAATAACAATATTTTGTAATATATTCAGTATAAATGTATAGTTTTCAGGAGAGGTCAAAGAACGCTTCAGGTACTTTTTGTATATTTGATCACTACTGCACTGCAGCTCTTCCTGCAAGTTGACTTGAAGACTGCTCATTGTTTACTGAAAGTTATACCCCATGGTCTAGTATCAGTGAAATCAAAATTTACTAAGCGTTTATCGTCATAAGGATTGAGTATGACTTTATTTTGTTTAATGGTAAACACATCATGTTTCTTTGACCTTATGAGATGTTGATAGCGCCTTATTACGCTACTCTCAAGCAGGACCTGTTTATAATCATTAATCGTGATCTGCCTCACGCTTGCTTGCGTAGAACCCTTTGATTTTTTACAACCTTTTCATCAACCGTGTAAGCATACATTTTGCACGAAGTCCTACAAATTCAACCATAATTTCGCCATGGTTTTCATCTTTCATTAAGCCGGGGACCTTTTGTTTACTAATGGGAGTCCAAAGATGTTGTCGGGACTATAATCAGATGTATCGAATTTATCAATGTCCTCTTTAATACATTGATAGATATCGGGAACCGAAAAGGCGTATATGAGACTATCCGTATCCGTGTACAAGAGCTTAGCATTATTATGGAACTTGGGTAGCGTGTACCGTAATGAAAATTATATAAAAAGTTTTGAAACGTCTAAAACACTGAATCCTGCATATATAGGTTTATTGAAATATACTTCAAGCTTATTCATTTGAATGATAAGCATATCATTGTCAAATATTGTACAACTATGAAAATTTGGTTTTGATATGTAAGCACGAGCACCATAGCGACCCTCCCATTTCGTTACTAGCCGTATGTCCTTATGTTTACGTACATTTTCCATCAGCTTCCCGAAAACACTATTAATCATTAATTTATAGAAATTTTTATCGAATTCATTTTGAGATTGCTGACGCATGGCTGTATTTAAATCTATATTTTTTTAACCACGGACTGTTTAAAACGTAATATACGGTGTACTTTTACCAACTTCAATCCATATTTTAAATATACTTTTAAATTTCTGTAATGAATTACATAATTACGTTTTGGATACAAGGTAAGCAGTAATTTTTCATTTTGGAATCAGACGGGTGGAACCATATGTTCGGGTGCTAGCGGTAGATCACTTGACTCTCATGTAATTCTATAGGATAGTCTAAATCACACTCGACTATATAACCAATTTCCGAATCATCAGGATGGTTTATTAAATCTAAAGTTTCAAAATTAGCTTCATCAACAAAAGAAAAATCGCCAAATGGTAGAAATTCTGACATGGTGGCTCCATATAAATTATTCACGTCGTAGTACATTAAATACACACTTTCAGAGGTAGGATCAAATTTTTCCTCCATGTACTTATTGTTAGCTTTAGCATACCGATTTGAACATTGAGCTACACCACCTCTAATCCTCTTTCAATAAACATTAACATATCAATGTCTGTAAATAATTCTAACTTTACTTGTGTAATTTTAAGCATAGCATCGAATGCTAAACCGGGAGCTGTATAATAGTGCAGAGGATCAAGCTCGTAAGTACTTATACAAGTTTGCCGAAAGTTCTCGAAAATATCCGCTAAAAGTAGAACGTCTGTTTTTAGATACAAATCCGAGTATTCCCCTAACGATTTAATACTAAATTTGTTCCAAACGTTAACCGCATGCTCAAAAC
This sequence comes from Vesta saturnalis, assembly GCA_036346205.1. Taxonomy (NCBI): domain Eukaryota; kingdom Metazoa; phylum Arthropoda; class Insecta; order Coleoptera; family Lampyridae; genus Vesta; species Vesta saturnalis. The sequence continues at coordinate 3,844,719 of JARFJB010001339.1, forward strand.
TCTCATCACTGATTCCCTCATTATTAAGATGACTGAAAAATGCTTCTTTAGGAGGGAGCGTGGTCTCGTTTAATTTCTCCCGAGTATCAATATACTCATAAGGAAACACACCTTTGCGAACTAGTAAAGAAAATTCTTCTTCATTGTTACATTTAGCTCGGGTAATAACTTTTTTACTATTTTCCAAATAGTTTGATAACTTTTCAATACTACTACTCATAAATCTGAAAGAGTCAATAAATCTAAACTTAATTTTACTACCTTCTATTACTTTTGTGAAAGAGATATATCTTTCTTTGTTTATGGGTAGGAGTGAAATCGTACCGGGAATAGTAGCCAATTCTCTAATGACGAAATGGCTATCATAACCTGACAAATTATGAAACACAACCGGTAAGATGTGAGAGTCTTTATAGTTTAGGTTACAATTCTGATGTGATGCTCCTCGAAATGCTCCGGTGAAATGGTTATGGTCTCTGACCTTTATATCATTATCTGTAAATGGTTTTTCGCAAATGTGACAGATCGTAGTGCTTTCAAAGTGTTCAACCTGATTGGGAGTTAAAGTACCCATAGGAATTATTTTATTAATGATTTCGGTGCTCCAATGTGCAATACTTTGAAGCTCTTTAACAAACCATTGAATGCAATCATTTCCTCTATAAAGCCTAAATCGAGATAAAGAATCATTGTATGAACACTTTAAGTAGTAAGCAATGCTAAAGGGTATATGTTTGGAATGAAATAGAGTATTACCCCCAAGTGATGTTAAATTTGTACACTTTTCTAAAATACTTTCTAAATCCGCATAAATTACAAACGGTGCCTTTTCCTGAAATGCGAAATTTTTGAACTGCAGGAACATCTCCGCTTCGGTAGGCATCCTGACTGAACATTGATTAAGTTGATGGCAGAGAGTGACATGTTTTTGTAGAAGGTGATCTGAAGAAAAGTGATTCAAGCATTGATAACAAATAAACTTCTTGTGCCCCCTACTCGATAGTTGTTTAGAAAAAAGAGCTGACATATTTTTAATCCACGCGAAATGATAAACAGTATAATTTTTGTATTAATAGCATCAGCAGTAGAACCCGCAGAATGATAATTAGGCGAAAGTACTAAAAGATTTATAGGTTCCCTGACACTATTTTCTTGATTTACACTTAATACTAGCGGTAATACACCTTTCCCCTGAATACAAAACAAATTAATGGAGAGGTTGTTTAATTTTTCAAATTTTTACATCATCTATTTTAATGGGAAAGGAAATTGAACCATAATTCAAAACATCTCTAAAATGAGGATAACTGTAAACTCTATCTGAATGAAGTTGCACTGGGTATAATGCCGAAACAACGGCCCACAGGAAGCAGTACTCGTCATCGTTCTTAACATTCACTACCGCATGCTTTACTGCTATGAAGTAAGGAACTTTAACGTAAGTCGAAAGGCCACCTCTAAATGGAGTATAGCTATTAATATTCACCTTTAAATGTAAAACTTCATGTAATGCCCAACCAGAATCCCTTTCGGAAAACTCCTCTAACTTTTTTTGTAATTTGTAATAAACGTTATTGTTATACCACTCACGCAAATTGGTGGTAATATCGATGACATAATTTTTTATGGCAAATGTCTTCAACTCAATAACATGATTTTGAGGTTGCATGAAATTGCAGACTAAAATGACATTGACCTTTAGCATCGTTTGTCTTAGCATTACTTTAACCTTTCGCGCAAAACTATTGTATGCATTTTGTAAAAAATAAGAGGGTCCTTGATGTTTGCTATATTGACTATAATTCCAGTAAGTAACCTACCATTGAAACATGAATCTAGAGTACCAACTTAATTTGCGTGTACGCTTTTAGTAACATTTCCACTACCTGTTTTCTCTGAAGCGCTCTTTAACTGTTTAACTCTTATAAGATAACACTTTAGCAATGATAAATTACTTTCGAGTTTAAGCAAATTTTCGCATGTCTCTAAATAAATTTTATTTTGAATTATATCTCCAATAGCTTAATATTAGTGTTAATTATACGGATGTGCCTTACAAATTCATTTTGGGTTTTCAACAATGGAATAATATTTCTTGTTAAATTAACAATATCACTACTGTTGGGTATACCGTTACTCATAGTTACCTTCAAAACTGTATCCAACACTGCAAGAAAATATGAAGCACACGATTATATAGTAATGGAAACAAATATTATATTTATTTGATATGTAAAATTAAAAATTTAAGTAACTATAGAAGTACTTTAGGTATACAATTGCAATTCTAGTCGTGAGTGCAATATACTGACTGGTACAAAACTGCTCTTTATCTCCTTATATAGTAATATAAACCTAGCATTCAAGGTCAAAACTGCTTATAACTTGTTGCAAGAGCTTCAGTGTGCATAGATTGCATTTTGTAGCGTTTACTGGGAACATATATTAACCTTGACATCAATACTGTTCTCATGACTCATGCTGCATCACCTTTGCTTGCTCAGGTCATTGTACTAACCACTTCCACTTGTTATCAATTTTGTTAACGTTAACAGATCTATGTGTATATAACGTTAAAGTTTTAATTGAATACTCATTAATTATTCACCATTAGTAATGGCTTCATCCAGTAAACGATCTAAACTTTCACTAAAAGACAGGCAAAACCTTGTATTTTACATGATGTTTTGGTGCGCCCATCAAATAACACCGCACAACTAGCACCCTTCAAAGAGACCATCCCATCATAAATAACATGACGCAGCACCCTTCGAAGAGCATCCCCATCATCTCCATCAGGGATAGTGATGTAGAGGATGAATTTTCGAAATATTTCGAGAGGTATGTACAATTTTAATTAATTAATATTATAGTTTCCTTTCATTAATTCATAGAGAATTTTAGTACAAATAAAATTATTCATTTTTCAGCATAACACCAGCAACCACGGTTATAGCAACACCCACAACCACCACCGTTGCGAAACCTGCAATATGGAGGAAAAATTTGACTCTTATAGAAGGGCATCTCACACAGCAGGATTATGAGCACGATCCACCGACCCTTCAAGCCTTTAGGAAACAAGTATTCGGTGGTTGCGAAAGCTTCACAATGACTATTTGAATAGTGAGGTGGTGGGGTGGAGCGAGCGGAAAAACTGGATAAAGAACTGAAGGAGGCTAATCAATATTTAGAGTGTGTGCGGCAAAATATACTAAAGACTGAAAATATATTGCTTACGTTGGAAGGATGGATGTGTGATGTTTTTGTGGAATTTATTGTATCTTTTCATTATACAAAATAAATGTAAATTGTTTTATATTTTTATTATTTTCATGAATTATTCCATTATCCAAAAATTTTACTACAGCTAAAAATTTGGTGATAGTCCAAGTTGCGCTAGAAAAGTGAAATTAAAACATCTGAAGTCTGACTTACTCATGCATAAATTTCTGCATCAAAGTAAAGCAGTCCTTTTGCAAATTTTAATTGCATGCTGCGTTACAAATTTTAACTTATAATAAGTTAAAAATAATTGAATCCTTGAGTAAGTGCTGAATACAAAATGTTAATTTCAATTAATTTTGTAATTATAGGAAATAATAACTTAAAATACACTAAGAAGGTTATTGCAAAATATCATATATAAACATATATAAAGCATATAAAGCATATAAAGAAAGTGTGAAAATATAATACAGTTAAAAGAAAGCTTGCGTTAAATAAAAGTTAAAACAGTTCTCAAATGCATGTAAATCTGAAAACTTTACAGCATGTATTTATCAACACAAATGACACAATTGCATTCATATATATTTTTACAAATCCTGTTTAAAAGTTGTAATGTAAATTGATGACATAGAAATAGAATGTTCGCTAAATGCTTTCACAGCAAAAACTGCGTTCATTATCCTACAATGATTATTAACGCTGAAAATTACAAGTCATGTTTTAAGTGTTGTTTTAAAATTGAATTTGGTAATTTAAAGAGCATTTAGATACATTAAATGGATAAATGGCATGCATATGTTTCTTCTGAGCTTACGTAAGTACAAAAGGTGTGTTTTAAGTGCTTTTGTTGTTTCAAAATGGAATTGGGCAATTTAAGTGTAATTTTTCATATTTTGGAAAAATTATTACATCAAATGATAGATTACCACTTCTACAACAACTGCGTTGAAAAAAATTTTTTTCTCGGAATTAGACGAAAATTTAAATTTTAGAGCGCATTTTTCTAGGACTTTACTAACCCTTCCCTCCTCCTACACCCTGCCGAGGACGTCCTCGTCGACTCGTTTTTATCTCTTTCCATAGATATGTACATACATCTTTTCTTACATCACACTTTCAAACATACATCACTTTCGTAGTTCAAGTACATGTCTATCGTTTACACAACAATTGCAATTATGCATTCCATTCTAGTACAGTACTTGAATATCATATTACAAACCATACTTATAATACTACATGGATGCATTTTGCAATTGCATGCTTTTACTCATTACAGTACAATCCATTTAAGTTGAATTGTAATTATGTATATATATGTAAGATGTCTAAAGATTCATTGTGAGCGTTATTATTACTTTATTTCTTGTAAAATCGTTAAAATCTATTTTAGAAAAAACCGTATTACAAATAGTTTACAAATTAGTTACACTATTATTTTATTTTATCATATTTCATATTGGTGCTTGATTTATTTGGGGAAAAATGCATTCTAATAGTAAAGAGGACCTTCAATTTTTTCCTAATTTTTTAGTTCTATCTTTGGCGCTCTTACTTATTGGATATATATACGGAAATTCAGAATTTTGGGTAAAGGATTATCGAGTTGTGATTTATTAAGCAATTTCAGTAGTACTCATTGCTAACATGAATTGTTCCATCACATTTTTTATCACATTTTTTTGTGTTTTCAAATTTTGAAACTGCTATAATTGCTCTACTTATTGGGTATATATACGAAAATTCAAATTTTGGGTAAAGGATTATCGAGTTGTGATTTATTAAGCAATTTCAGTAGTACTTTAATTGCTAACATGAATTGTTTCATCACATTTTTTATCACATTTTTTTTGTGTTTTCAAATTTTGGAAACTGCTATAATTGGCGCTCTTACTTATTGGGTATATATACGAAAATTCAGAATTTTGGGTAAAGGATTATCGAGTTGTGATTTATTAAGCGATTAACAACGTTCAATTACATATCAAAACTACAAACTTTATCATTAATCATTGAAAATTTTTTTCACATTTTTTAGTTTTGAGAATTTTGGACTGCTACCTATTGCGCTCTTACTTGTTGTATACATGCCAAAATTGGAATTTTTGGGTAAAGGATTAGTGATTTATAAATAAATATAAATATATATAAGCTTTATGTCATTTCTTCCTACATAATTTGTATAATTTAAGTCATGATAAGAAACTCGTTTATATATATATATCTATATAATTCAATTAAAACCAAACAGAAATTTCACTTTTTCTTTCTTCTATGCCTACACACACACACTTTATTTTTCAAATGAAGTGCCTTTTCATATGCAATATATACATGTAATTACTTATTTACTAAAGCACCTTTTCATGGCACATTCACTAGTTGCATCATTTTCTTTTTAGCTCATACAGCTCTAAATCTACCCTCAATTTTTTATTTCCTTGATTAACACCTCGAGCCTTTCTTTCTCTCATCAATACTTAATAATTCTTTCTTTCTTTCTCTCCTTATCAATCTTATTACTTTCACCATTTCTAGCAATGAAAAGTTTACTGAATCATGCAATCACGGAGAAGCCTTTTATTATAAACATGCATCCTTTCAAAACTGCTAACCTCCTCAAAAACTTTCAGATTTCTAAGAATGATTACCTTGCAACTTCTATTTTAGCTTTTCACCTTGACCTTTTATATTTCTAAGAAACCACCGTAAGTCAATAACCTTTGACCTTCAAAACTATTTTGATTTATGATTACCTTGCAACTTTTTAGCTTTGACCTTGACCAACTACATTTTAAATCTCCCGCTTAAAGTTCGACCTTGAAAGAGCTCCAAAAGCTTCCGATTTCACCACCAGAGGGCGAGTGACTCAAAATTTAAATCCCCACCACAAGCATGCTTGAGACGTGGAGCGCGTTCTGGCATAACGAGAAAACTCACTTGACCTTGAAATAAATCCCCATAAGATTTACATGGGTGACCTTGAACTGGTCCAGGATCGGCCTTATATGTCTACTCACGCACACACGCACACACGCACACAGGCACACACGTGGTTCACGTTATATGGATTTTTATCAGTTGGGATTAATAGCAATATCAACTAAACGTATTTTCTCCTAAGACGGCCGCCTTAGGAGAAAATACCTCGACCATAAAAGAGGCGTTTAGTTTTATAAACATGTCCCTAGGGGCGATATTAGAGTGTGGTTAGGTCAATAGTTTAGACACCCTCCGAAGATAACCGATTCTACCCGAACATTTACGAGCGCCCAAGGCTAGCTGCGTAATCGTTTCTTCGTGTGTTTCGCTCTTTAAAGTGTAATTGCCATCGAGTGAGCATAATGTATTCTCCTGTTTATGAGCCAACATCAGCGGACATTAGAGATTTTACTGACTTGTTAATAAACTATTACAACATAACCGTTCAAGATAATGATGAAAGCGATGACGTGGTTGAGCTGAATGTATCTCACATCCAAGGTGATGGTAATGGTTCACAGAAGAGAAAGAAGAGCAATGAGGTATGGGAGAAGGACGAATCTCAAAATCATGATGATGACGACGAATCACAGTTCAAGAAGAAGAAGAAAGCCGATAAAGCATGTTATTAAATAATAATGATGTATTGTTGCTTACAATAATAATAATAATAATAATAATAATAATAATAATAATAATAATAATAATGTCTTTATTTGGACACAAGAATATATATAAGCTAATTGACCAGCTATTATGCAGATTACGATGTCCAAAGGGCGAAGTTCACTTTCGGATGCAAAATCCGTCAGTGCTCTTCCACTTAGCCCGACAAATAGTAAATTCCAATAGACGGGTGAGCTGAGTATGAGTAATACATGCAATGAAAAAGTTTTAAATAAGGAAATGAAATGACAATAGAGATGAAATGGGACGTGTATATTTGTAGTAACTTATCGGCGTCTAAGTGCACAGCAGGTGTTTACAAGTGTTTTTAAAATTAGTTGGTGAGAGATGTTTGATACTCGGCGGAAGTGAATTATATAAATTACATACATTATATGAAAATGATTTTTAAACAGCTCTAAATTATGTTTAGAACAGTAATTAAATCCTTCCGCGTATGTTGACATGATGTACATCAGTACGAAAGCAAATCTTATTATACAGATATGGAGGTGATTTATTCATTATAATTTTGTGATATAAGTTAGCTGAGTGAAGAAGTCGACCTTGTTCCATATTAAGCCAAGCAATAGCTGTTAATTTATGTGAGATACGATCGTAACGTTTAAGACCATAAATTAAACGCACGCGAGTTTTGGATAACCTGTACTCTCCTAACAAGTTGTTTAGATAGACAATTACCATACACAGCACTAAAAAGGAAAAATGAGACAACACAAGAGATTTAAATAAAATTTTTGAAGATAATAATAATAATAATAATAATAATAATAATAATAATAATATATTTTCAAACGTTAAGCTTTCCTTCAATTTTGTTAATAAACTTGTTTCTTTTTTCCTAACGGAGCTCCACCGTCTTGATTCATGTTTGCAGGTTTACGAACTTTCGCTTTAGCGTGTTTTCGTTTTGCGTGTTTTTGTTTGTGTGTTTTCGTATTTGCGTGTTTTCGTTTTACGTGTTTTCGCATTTGTAATTTCTTCGCGTTTGCGTATTTTTGTGTTAGCGTATTTTCGTGATAGTGTTTTTCGTTTGTGTGTTTTTGTGTTAACGTGTTTTCGCGTTTGCGTGTTTTCGTGCTCTAATTAGAGTTGACCCTCGAAAAGAGATCGTAGGGTAGAAAATACGCGTCCTATACGTGAGCTGTCATAAAATAGGGGTGAAAAAACACGTCCTACACGTGCGCAAGTAAAAAATAATTAGGGTTGAAAAGGGCCTTCGAAAAGAAAGGGTTGAAAATACGGTCTCACACGTGGGTGTGTAAAAAGGCCTCAAAAAGAAACCATAAAAAATAAGGTGGAAAATATGGTCTCCACGTGGGCGATCTTGTGACGTCAAAATCAAAGATGGCGGCCAAAGACATAAGTGAAAAAAGTTATATTTAAAAATTTCCCACCAACCATTGAACTTAGTCCGTACCTGAGTTCACAATAGTAAAAACGCGTTTATGACGCCACCAAGTGTACATTTATGGTGTTTATAAACCGCTAAAATTTTATTAATTTCAATAAGTAATTGAATAATCATAAAACAATTTTCGAATTTCATCAAAAGCGATTAAAATTATTAAAATGAGGTACTGAAATTTTTTAACACCTGGTTAAATTTGCACTCCTTGATGTACAAAGGCCAAGGAAAAATGGTACAATGGAGTACAATCGATGCTCACTCCAATTCAGTCAAGAACGATAAAAAATATTATAGTGGTGCTGGCATTTTAACCCTCGTTAAATTTGTACCTTTGATACGAAGGAAAAAAAGTGCTACAAACCGGTACAAACCAAAACGAAACAGTATCCGCTTCCTGATTTTGAAAATCGAAAGCTACCCTTTAAAAAAATTGGAAATTCGGTACAAGATCCCAAATTCTGAAAATTCTGTTTATGCTATTAGATACTAGTGAGAAATATTATGGGATAGTTACATATTTTAGAATGAGCATGCATTAAATTTATCGAAGATGCCCGAAAATATGAATACCCTAGGAATAAGTAAGCACTGCTTCAATTGTTTTAACACTCTAGCCGTCGCCATGTTACAACAATGACAAATTAAACACATCATTATCATGGTCAGTTAAGCCGCTGAATATAGCATCGATTACAAAATTATAATTTGATTATGGCTTTGCTCTATCAGAAACCCAACGTATTGAAATTTTGATTTTTCGTGGATATGGAAATAAAACAAGGACATATCAAGAAGTCTGCAACTTGTTTAATGATCGTTATCCTAATAAACCCATTAAAAAGTCTACCGTACACAGAACTTGTCGACGTTACGAGGAAACAGGGTCCATAAAATGTTTACCTAAACCCGGACGCCCAAGAACTGCTACAAGTGGTGAAAATAAATTAAACGTTTTATTACAAATAGAGGAAAATTCAAAAGTAAGCACCAACCAGTTAGCTATAAATACCGAAATCTGTTAAAAATCTGTAAGGACAATTTTGAAGGAAAATAAATTAAAGCCGTATAAGATCCATTACACTCAAGAGCTTTTAAGGATGATCCTGACCGCCGCAATGAATTCATCGAAATTATGATGGAAAATATCAACCAAGATCCTTATTTTGGGCACAAAATTGTATTCAGTGACGAAGCTACTTTTTGATTGAACGGCCAAGTTAATACGCACAATTGCCGAATTTGGTCTAGAGATAACCTCCATTGGATGGAAGAACTTTATACCCAATATCCTGAGAAAGTTAACGTCTGGGCGGGAATATTGGGAAACAATATTATCGGATCTTTTTTCAAAGAAGGTATATTAACAGGGCGAAAGTATTTGGAGCTCATTAGAGAAAGTATAGTTCCTGCCATTCAACAAAATATAAATATAGGTGAAATCTGGTACCAACATGATGGTGCTCCGCCCCATTATTCATGAGAAGCCATGCAATTTCTAAACAACCAATTCCCAGGAAGGCTGATTGGAAGACGTCGAGCATTAGAATGGCCACCTCGATTCCTTGATATGACTCCACTGGACTTCTTCTTGTGGGGTCATTTGGAACCGTGTCTACAGAAATCGTCCAGAAAATTTTAACGAACTCTGGGAAAGAATCCGCATCGAAATTGTGCTTATAACAACGGATATATTGAGCAACACATTGCGAGAATTTTATGATCGACTTGGATACTGTCTGGCAAATAATGGAGCCCACTTTCAGCATTTAATTAAAAGTTAGTATCGTTAATTATTAATTCTATTGTTAATTAATTAATTAAGTTATTGTTGTTTTAGTCCATTGGCGCTTTTAATCTCCTTCTTATCTTAGCATTATTGTTATTAGTTAAAGTGCAAGGGAAAGTGGCCAATCACAAATAAAAAAATAACCTTCATAACTCAAGTCATTCATTTCAATAAAAATAAATGGGACATTCCATTTAAGATAACAAAAAGACTATGTGTAGCGCAAGACTGGGAAATCTGGCAACAGTGCCGATATCATTTTCTAATTCCGCATGCGTAGGAACCCCCAAATGCCGAATTTTGTAATCATAGCTTTAGCGGTTTTGCAGATATTTAAGCATTTCGGTACTTTTTCCTAACCCGTATATAATATATATATATATATATATATATATATATATATATATATATATATATATATATATATATATATATATATATGTAAACATCGAGAAAACTGGCCGCTAAACTGGCTGCTCTTTTTACACCGGTGGTAACTTATAATAAAAGCAAGCAATGTGCCCACCGGTGTTGTGCAGGGGAAGAAGACGATGACGAAAAATGTTACCATATCTGCGAATTTTGTAAGCAACCTGAATAATTATGTGACGAAATGGCCAATGTCCATTTTGCCCCAAGCGGTTGCCCAATTTACCCCATATCCTGGGGCATAATAGTTGTTGCACTAGTTTTTTTTAATAATATTTAAGAAGTTAGAGCTAGTTTTAGCTTAGAGTGGTTTTTGTGTTTTGAAAATAAAGAGTATATTTCCCATTCCAGTTGTTCTTTAACCCCAACACTAAGGACAAAGCAGGACATACTTTTAGAGGGCCCGTTTTGCCCCGGCTTCTCCTACGATTTGTACACTATTGTACAGTATTCGCACATTACAGTATGTTTACATTACTGCGCAGTATCGATACATTACTACACACTATTGTAGAATACTACTATAATAAATTAGTTTGTATAATACTGGTACCAATTTGTAATAAAAGCGAGAGACCCTGGTTCAACTCTATGTTTTCTTTAGCCAATTTAACATTCAACACGTTTACCTTGGTAATTTCGACTGTCGTGGACAGTCGTGGTTTGAACACTTACTAGGAAGTGCAGAAACGGTTCCTCTATTATTGCAATTCGAAAATTAATTAACCAAACTTCCCATTTTTTAAGTATTTAAGAATGCCTAAATTATACAAATTTTTTATCCACCAAAATAGCAACGGTACTTCATAAATGACTTGTGATACTTTATTATTGCTTTAAAGCCGTATTTTATACCTATCTATTGTTTTATTAGCGTAAATTCTCCATCCGTGCAATTTGTATAATGCAAATTAGTTTTAACTGTAAATTTTAAACCATTCATACACTATGAGATTCGTAAAATGCAGACCAGTCAACCTACATAATTATATACTATATATAGAGCTGTATAAATGATTAAATTAGAAACTTTTATCTGCATATTAATTCTATGTAAAAAGCCTTAAAAGCCCGTTCATAAACTAAAATTTACCAAAACGCATTTTTAATTAAGAAGACGAAAAATAGCTTGGTCTTGATCATATTGGGAAGTTACCAAATTGGCTTTGCATCAAAGAAATTGGACATTTCCAACAAAAATTCATGCGTACGACATTGCACTGTTCTTTAAATTAATTTACTATGTGACAATTCTAGAGACAGTTTTTATGTATTTGATAGGTAATTATATCTTTTTTTCTTAAAATTGCATAGATTGTAAAAATAATATGTCTGTAAATTAAAGTGCAAATAAATTTAGTTATAAATAAGTTTGCTTGTATGTTTGTTGCATCTATATTGTATCTGTATATTTTATTATTGTCATAAAATTCGATACCATAATAATAAACATACAACAATAATTCTATACAATATTGTTTTAATATAAAGTAAAAATTTTACAAATTGGAAAAATTGAATTTAATTACCAAAGTACCCCCTAGGCGCATTCGCCAAGACGTAAAATAGCACTTCATTATTTAGTTTACATAGTTTAAAAAAAGCAGATTTTTAGAAAATGTCCGATTTATTAAAACATTAATAGTAGGTATTATTATTGGTGTTCAAAATGAGATCCACCGTTTCGAATACAATTTCGAAGTCCGTTTTCTTATTTCCCTCGTTGTAATACTTAAATTAATCTCTCTCTTCATTTGAATGAAAGCGTCGTTTATTCTTCCGATTAAGTGTTCCCGATTAAGAATTTCGACTTTGTAAACTAATTGTTTTGCTCTTCTCCAAACATAATAATCAACGGGGGTTAGGTCAGGTGACCTAGGTGGCCGTAATATTGGACCATTTCTTGCTATCCAACGATTAGGGAAATTCTGTTCCAAAAATTCCCTTATTGCTACGGTATTGTGCGCGGGGCATCCATCGCTTTGAAACACAATTCTATCCCTTAAATTTAGTGGTACGTCATCCAAAATATCGATGAGATTATCTCTTAAAAATTGCAAATAATTATGACCATTTAAAGTGTTCGATAAAAAGAAAGGTCCAACTAATGTTTTGCCAATAATCCCTGCCCACGCGTTCACACTAAAGGACCAGGCAGCCGGCTTATGGAGAAATGGATTCCGGTTAATTTGCCTTAATTTTTGGGATGTTGAAGATATCGACTTCATGAACAATAGTGCCCATGGGCACAACTCAATCCTATGGCCAGTTTTCAATTTACAGGGTGATGAAGTTGAAAAATGGCCATTTTTTAAAACGTATTAAAATGTAATTTTCATAATGTATTAAGGATTTTTTGCTGTAATAGTATTCTAATAACATCAAATAATATTGCTTTGTGTAGAAAAAGTATTATTTGATACAGGGTGATTCAAAAATTACCAAAAAAAATTGTTGATGCTGTGTATTCTACTTTATAGTAGGAATATGAAAATATTAATATTTGGTCTGAATTTACTTTAGTTGGACTTATTATAACAAGTTTTAAAAACATACTATAGAGGGTGAGTCAAAAAGATGACCGACTCTGCAGGTTATTTTTACTACAATTTTATATATTTTGTAATACAAGTCAGTAGTCGACATTGAACCATTTTCAAAAATATATAATTTATAAATTAAATACAGGGTGGTTCACAAAATATTTAAGGTAGAAAATTACGAAAATTGATTTTTTTTGCGAATCACCTTGTAATTTAATATTTCCTCCGTTAATTTCTCTACTTTTTTCTTATTGTCTGTAATTTGAGTTTGTTAGTCCCCTACAGAAGTTTTGCGAAGTTACTATAATCAGTTTTTTTATATCGACTTTGTGATGACAAGCCTGTCACAATGTATACGCTTATACCTGAGCTCGTAAATGTTTTTATTTTATTTAATAATTCATGATTTATGTCATTCTAACGTTATTTGTTTAAGCAAACAAATAATGTGTAACATATAATATCAACAAATAATGTATTAATAGTGAGCCAAACCTCCGAAGACGCAAATATTATTAGAGAGCCAAATATCCGAAGACGCAAATATTATTGTTATTTATCTACATACCTACCTGCAATTAGTTTGAATAAGTTACTTATAGGTGTAATGTATCTAGATTATAAGTAATCTCACCACTATAGGGTAGAGTTCCCGACGCGCTCTTTTTTAAGTGGTATCCCCAATAGCCTAATCCCTTTTTACCTGGGAAATGCAGTTCTATTTGTAATGAAACAAACAAATACAGGGTGATCGAACGAAAACTCCATTTTCCGGCTTTATAATGAAAATGTGGAAAATCGCTCGGACCCGTCGATTTTAGTTTGGAGGGGGACACTTTTTCTGATTGCAGCATTGGCACTTCAACCCTCTAGCAGTGGGTGAACCAACCGTAAAATAGAATGTACCAAGTGTGGCACATTTTGAAATGGTAATTTTGTAATTCAACAATACTAATAATGTTGCACGAAATTCAGATTTTAGCGCTCTTGAGGAAAAATAATCGTTACGTGATTCAAATTGTACACCTCATTTGAAAGCTGTTTTATTAGTAATTCAATGCTATAAATAAAGTATCTAGAAATCACATTTAATAAGTAAAATCAACTAAAGAGCTAAACTGTAGGTGTAGTATCACACTTTTGATTTTCAGCTGATTTTAATAATAAATGTGATTTCTACTTTATTTATTGCATTGAATTACTAATATAAATAGCTTTCAAATGAGGTGTCACTTTGAATTACATAACGATTATTTTTCACTCAAGAGGGCGCTAAAATCAGAATTTGTTACAACAAGTTAGTATTGCTGAATTCATAAATTACCTTTTCAAAATGTGCCAACTTGGTACATTTCTATCTTTTAGGGTTGGTTCACTCTACTGCTAGAGTGAAGTGCCAATGCTGCAATCAGGAAAAAGTGTCTCCAAACTAAAATCGACGGGTCCGAGAGATTTTCCACATTTTCATTTTAAAGCCGGAAAATCGAAGTGTTAAGTTTTCGTTGGACCACCCTGTATATAAAATAAATACTTTAAGGAACGAATACTAACAAAAACAAGAGAAATTAAAGTAGATCATTTATTACATATGGACGGTTAAGAGAACGTAACCCACCATGCAACATGTTCGAAAGAGTTCCGTCTTCGTTAAGATGATGCTGTCACATTCCTACATAGTGAGGGACAATTATGAAATAATAAATATCTACACTCAGTAGAAAGCCTCCGAATATTTTCATAACATATCATGCAAGTATTGGATTTAGCTGGAAAAAGTACGTTAATTCTGAGACAATTTGGATTACCGATTTTTATCATTCTGAATTTTCTTGTATAACTCTGTATTTCCCTGTATAACCCTGTATCGTAGACTAAGGGTAAAAAGAGCTTAACTTTCCTATCTCCATTTTCTTTAATTTTTAAAAACTATGACCTTATAGTCATTCGAAATACCATGAATTTATACTGAAAAACCTAACTGCAATGAACGATCATGTAGGCTGTGAAAACAAATTGTTACTTATTTTGACGTATCTGTCAAAAATAATTTCTTAGCACAAAACATTTGTGTTTCTTATTAACAAGTGTTTTGTTTAAATGTTTCTACTGTCTAATAAATTGTTGTAAAAAGTAATATAATATAATTTAATATAATGTTTCGTTCAGTTTCTTATTAATAATTTTTACGTTGGTTAAACTTTATGTTTAAGTGTTAATTATGGCTTTTGCAAATAGAGCAAACTGTTATGTGTGTAACAGAAATTATAATAGACGACAAATGAATCGTCTCTATGACGAAGAAAACATTTTACAGCAAGAACTTGCAATTTTGAGACGTGAAACTTTTGAAAGACCACCTTTGAATATTGATGAAGATAGTAGGGTATGTTTTAATTGTTTTCAAGTTATAATATTGGTAGACATCAGAGCCATGGAAAATAATCCCAATTGTCTCAAAATCAACGTACTTTTTCCAGCTAAGTCCAACGCTTGCATGATATGTAATGCAATGAAAATATTCGGAGGCTCTCTATTGAGTGTAGGGTAAATATATTTATTGTTTCAAACATAGTTGCCCCTGACTATGTACGAATATGTCAGCATCATCTTAACGAAGACGGAACTCTTTCGAACATGTTGCAAGGTGGATTACGTTCTCTTAACCGCCCATACGTAATAAATGACCTACTTCAATTTCTCCAGTGTCTTCGAACAGCTGCTACCAGTAATAATGGTCGAACCTATGAAGATATAGATAACTTTACAGAAGAGGAATTTAAATCGTTAACATCGATTTCCAAAAATAATTTCCACGAATTATATGAGACCTGCAATTTTTTGAACAAGATGGAAATCGTGTAAATATAACAAGAAAATACTTAACAACTTTTCTCCTAAAAATGAGATACGGTGTATCAGATAATTTTTTTAAAGTTATATTTCAATATCCTTCTCGACAAGTAACTAGTTTAGTTATTAATAAGGTGCGGTTATGTCTAATGCAACGATTTGTACCATATAATGTAGGATTTAACGCAATCACCAGAGCCAACTATATAGACATACATGTCTCTGGATTTACAAACACACTGTATAATCCTAATCCTGACATTACCAAAGCTATAGTGTATATAGACTGCACATATAACAAACTCGAAAAAAGTTCTAATTTTAGAGTACTTAGACAATCGTACTGCTATTATAAAATGCAGCATTTGGTAAAACCTGAATTGATAGTCGCCCCCGATGGTTACATTCTGGCTATTAATGGACCATATTTTTCGGACTTCCGAAACAATGATGCCACTATTTTACAGTATGAACTAAACAATTACATTAACGGAATGAGAGCTTGGTTTCAAGAAGGGGATATTGCAATTGTAGACAGAGGATATCGAGATTCTGTTCCGTTATTGCAAGAGTATGGGATCAACTGTCTTATGCCCCCTCTTCTTGCTAGAGGACAGGCTCAGTTAGAAACACGTGATGCTAATTTTGCTCAATATATTACAACCACAGGTTGGATAGTCGAATCTCGTAATGGACATTTGAAATCTACATTCAAGTTATTAAAGAACACTATTTCGATACACCATGCTGCTAATTTAAACGAATATTATCAGATAGCTGGAGTTCTTATTAATAAATTCCATCCCCCAATAACCATTCCCGGTACAATACAAATGGCGGAACAAATATTAGGTAATTTGGACGAAGTAAATATTATGCAAGCACGAGTTGAAGCTGAAAATCTACATTTAAGGGACGGTCAGTGGGTTTTATTAAATCACTTGCACGCTCATGAGTTCCCCGTTTAGATTTACACTATTTAAAGCATCTGACATGAATTCATCATGTAAACTTGGCAAAAAGTTATATTCAAGACAAACTTCAATTTGACGAATTGGAGTATCCGAACATTATACGAATCCGAGTGTACTCCAGATTTCGTAATATATGTAAATATATGTTGTGGATATCTTTTACGATTGACGAAAATGTCGATCATCAACCTTTAGAATTTCACTATTATTGTACTTGCAAGTCGGGAGCTAGAACTTTAGGAACATGTGGCCAGTGTATTATGGTTTTTGGGTTATGCTAGATATGAACAAAATATGAGATATCCATCTATTCAACTCTTAAATGAAATTACTGATGTAGCTGAAAGGATGCTGCCAGAAAATATTGATCATGGTCCAGAAATTGTAGAAAATTAAATATTTTCAGTGCTTACCTAACTTTAGTTCATTTCGTTTGTTTCTTCTTTCTTGACTTGGATTAAATTCTACACATGGACTTATTTTTGTTAGTATATTCGTTTCTTAAAGTATTTTATATATTTGTATGTTTCATTACAATAGACCTGCATTTCCCAGGTTAAAGTGGATTAGGCTTATTGGGGATACCACTTAAAAAAAAGCGCGCCGGGAACTCTACCTCTATAGTGGTGAGATTACTTATAATCTAGATACATTACACTTATACGTCACTTATTCAAACTGATTGCAGATAGGTATGTAGATAAATAACATAATATTTGCGTCTTCGGATATTTGGCTCTCTAATAATATTTGCGTCTTCGGAGGTTTGGCTCACTATTAATACATTATTTGTTGATATTATATGTTACACATTATTTGTTTGCTTAAACAAATAACGTTAGAATGACATAAATCATGAATTATTAAATAAAATAAAAACATTTACGAGCTCAGGTATAAGCGTATACATTGTGACAGGCTTGTCATCACAAAGTCGATATAAAAAAACTGATTATAGTAACTTCGCAAAACTTCTGTAGGGGACTAACAAACTCAAATTACAGACAATAAGAAAAAAGTAGAGAAATTAACGGAGGAAATATTAAATTACAAGGTGATTCGCAAAAAAAATCAATTTTCGTAATTTTCTACCTTAAATATCTTGTGAATCACCCTGTATTTAGTTTATAAATTATATATTTTTGAAAATGGTTCAGTGTCGACTACTGACTTGTATTACAAAATATATAAAATTGTAGTAAAAATAACCTGCAGAGTCGATCAACTTTTTGACTCACCCTGTATAAAATGTTTTTATATCTTGTTATAATAAGTTCAACTAAAGTAAATTCAGACCAAATATTAATATTTTCATATTCCTACTGTAAAGTAGAATACACAGCATCAACAATTTTTTTTGGTAATTTTTGAATCACCCTGTATCAAATAATACTTTTTCTACACAAAGCAATATTATTTGATGTTAATAGAATACTATTACAGCAAAAAATCCTTAATACATTATGAAAATTACATTTTAAAACGATTTAAAAAATGGCTATTTTTCAACTTCATCGCCCTGTAAATTGAAAACTGGCCATAGGATTGAGTTGTGCCCATGGGCACTATTGTTCATGAAGTCGATATCTTCAACATCCCAAAAATTAAGGCAAATTAACCGGAATTCATTTCTCCATAAGCCGGCTGCCTGGTCCTTTCTACTGAAACCGTGATAGTTTTTTCATATGGAGATTTTCATGACTGTTTGCCCAGAAATGCAAATTATGGAAATTAGTCATTCCCTCCCTTGTAAATTGTGATTCGTTTGTCCGCAGTATACTTCTCAAAAAGAGTCTATCTTCGATGTCTGCGTTTAAAAGAGATCGACAAAAATTCAACCTCTGTATAGGATCTCTGTCTTCTAAAGCCTGTACTGATGTGTAATGGAAAGGATGTTGGTTCGCATTTTTAAGAACAGTAAAAACTTTCCAAACAGACAAGTTTAGTTGCTACGCTACCTCTCTGGTACTCTTTGTGGGATCAGCATTAAAAACTTCCAAAATTTGCACATCCACGTGGATCGCGTACAGATAATTATTAATTCCAGGTTCACGATGAGACAAATTTCCATGTTCGCGTACACGGCGATAAGCATTAGAAAATACCCGGGTATCAGGAAGTCGCCTATCTGGATATCTTTCCTGATATAGCCTTTGAGCTTCCGTTGCATTACCATTAGCTTTTCCATACATAAACAAAATGTTCGCATATTCTTCGTTAGAAAATGATGCCATAATAACTACAATTTGACAAGAATTTCCGAATCTTATTTCTATAATTATTATCTATTATTTACCTAATTTATTTCTTACGAATCCTTTAGAACTAATAAAAAATTAATGATTGAATTAACTATTCATCATTGTCAAAAATGACATAAACATTTCAATTATTCATTTGTGATGTAATTGGCTTTCTATGATTTATTTTTAATAGCAAGTTGTAGTTATTATGGCATCATTTTCTAACGAAGAATATGCGAACATTTTGTTCATGCATAAAAAGATACTGCTAACCAGCATCCTTTCCATTACATTATAGTATAAATATCTTATCAAAATTTTGAATATCGCACCACTAAAAGTAAGGGATAGAATTGTGGTTCAAAATGGTGTTTGCCTCGTGCAGTACTAAAACGGGCTCGAAATTGTATTCGAAACGGTGGATCTTATTTTGAACACCAATAATAATACTATTATAGTTATTAATGATACTAGTTCGATATGAACGTCATAATGAAACGCGCGTAAAGTTAAACCACGAGGCGTTAGCCGAGTGGTTTATTTACACAAGTTTCATTACGAAGTTCATATCGAACGTGTATCATTCAAAATTTAATCTACGCCAGTCCAAATAGATTTTCTTTGCATAGATTCGATTTGTTTACAATATCAGAAACGTTTTTGTAAATAAAAATTCAAAATTATTAAGTGCCCATATTAATCGATGTTATAGTAACCGCGCTAGTTGATTGTTGCAATTTTTACGTTGACAACGTCATTATTTGCGTTCAATTTTGTGCTTTACATGAGTTTCACGCACTGATGGACTGAATTTAACAAATTGTACAGACTTTATAATTAATGTTCACAATAAATAAATGTTGGTAAAGATTTTATAATGAAGTAAAAGTTGTAACTAACTTTCTTTTTGCCTGTTTTTTATTTTAAAATTTGCGTGTTGTTATGAGTTCATAATGGCACTAGGTGCTATTATGAAGGCCATAATGACACCCAAATGAAGATGATAAATATGTCATGACACTGGTGTAGATTAATGTTTTAATAAATCGGACATTTTCTAAAAATTTGCTTTTTTTAAACTATCTAAACTAAATAATGAAGGGCTATTTTACGTTTTGGCGAATGCGCCTAGGGGGTACTTTGGTAATTAAATTCAATTTTTCCAATTTGTAAAATTTTTTTTGTAAATCTTAAAGACCATTGCCCAAGGAAGTTTTGCTGAAATTGGAAAAAAAATTAACGAAAGATTTTAGACTAAATCCACGTTTGAATTTTAGTGATTGCTTTTTTACAAATTAAAACTTTCATGTTTAAGAAGTTTTAGGCAAGAACCAAAGACATTTTAGACTTTTCTGATAAAAGAATATGAACAATCACTTCATAAGGAATAAAAAAAACTTAGTATAAGTTTGCGATAAGACGGCTTCTTACTCTTGTACACTTCGATATTTGCAGAAAAGCACGGTAAAATCAAGAAATATTAAAAGTGACATTATCTCAAAAACCGTAACACTAGGTATATTGGTATGCTTGCTTAAATCGACTCAAAATCACGTATTCATCACCCCTTTAAATATTTGCATCGATGTACCAAACACCCTATATATGATAAATCAGAAAATATCATTTTTTTCTTAAAATATTTATAGATAGTGAAGGTTAACTCTTTAAATTTTTTTCTTGAGTAGCGAAAAATCCAAATAATATATTATATGTCTTTAAATTAAAGAGCAAATAAGTTTAGCTATAGATAAGTTTGTTTCCACGTTTATTGTATTACTGTCTTAAAAAAATAAGAAAATCGATAAATCAAAATAGCTACCTAACAGCAACCTACATAATTTGGATCTAATATGGAATAAATTCCAAATCCCGTTGTGTTTAAAACGTAAGAATTTGCAGAAAATCGAAGCGCCATCAGCAGTTTAATAACTTGTTACTATTCACTTCTCTCCAGAATGTACTACTTATACGTGGATATAGCGATCCTTTTTTAAATATTACGCTGATTCCTTTCCTCATCTGCGCACCTCAGAGGCCAAGCTGTAATGGTTGGACTGTACATACCTATTTCGACCACCACACCTTGATCATCATGGAAATACGTATACCCTTCCTTGCTAAAACTATTTTTTTTTATAAAAATTGCTGGTAAGTCATTTTGCCAAAGCTTTAAATTATAAACATTTGGCCCACCAATACCAGGCAATGTAATTTATGCTAATATTAAGTGTCATAATAACTATATTATATAGAATTCGGGAAGTAAACATCCACACTTTTTCCTGTCCATACTTGAATGAAATAAGGAGGTGTTTGTCTTTTGAGGAAATAAATGAGAGGCAGTCTTTATAGTATCATATTCAAAAATGGCAATAAATAATAAAAATCAACTAACAATGCGGAACTGGTTTTCAAAATGAATGTTCTAAATATTTAATGTGAAGGTTATAGGTATCTAAAATGATACAAACCAGTTAGAAAACACGTTTTTAAGTATACGTTCTCTCTAAATACGTTTTTGCATAAAAGTGCAACAGTTTAGAAAAAAAAAGCAAACAAAAAGAGAATTTTGTGAATGTGATTAATTATCCATATTGTGCAACGCAATTTTTTTTCTGTTAGTATTCACTAAGAATGACACAAAAATTTTCAAAAATTATTCCTTAAGGCCAAATATCATGATATTAATCTTTTTATACAGCTAGTTTATAGCATTATCCGTAAACTGGCGAAGATTGATGAAGTTGGTAATGTTTTAATGGATTTTGTTAATAAATCCAGAACATATTTAAGTGTGATGATAATAAAATGACTCCTAGAAATGGATCCTATTAACAAAAGATAAACCGCGAAAAGTGTTAATTTGCTAAAAATTCTAAAATAGATGGAAACAAATTGCTATCCTTTGCCATTTTTTAATACTCATTAATATATAAATAAGCTATCATAATACAAACAAAGCCACTTATTTAAATAATAGATATTGCGAAAGACCATCGCAAACTACCATTTTTACCACATAAGCACAAAATTCTTTATTTTCGTAAGGTCAAAACTCATGTGTGGGCGCGCGCATGCGTGCGTGTGTGGTGTGGTGAGGTATGGTATGGAATGATGTGGTGTGTGTGCGTGTGTGTGTCTGTTGTGCGTGTCTGCTGTGCGTGCCTCCTGTGCGTGCTTGTTGTGCGTGCCTGTTGTGCGTGTGTGCCTGTTGTGCGTGCGTGTTGTGCGTGCGTGTTGTGCGTGCGTGTGTTGTGCGTGCGTGCGTTGTGCGTGTGTGTTGTGCGTGACTGTGTTGTGCATGAGTGTGTTCTGCGTGCGTGTGTTGTGCGTGCGTGTGTTGTACGTGCGTGTTTTGCGTGCGTGCGTGTGCGCGTGCGCGCGTGTGTGTGCGTGTCTGTGCGTATGTGTGCGTGTCTGCGCGTGTGTGTGCGTGTCTGCGCGTGTGTGCGTGTCTGCGTGTGTGTGCGTTGCGCGTGTGTGCGTGCGCGCTTGCGTGCGCGCGTGCGTGCGGGCGTGCATGCGTGTGAGTGTGTGTGTGTGTGTGTGTGTGTGTGTGTGTGTGTGTGTGTGTGTGTGTGTGTGTGTGTGTGTGTGTGTGTGTGTGTGTGTGTGTGTGTGTGTGTGTGTGTGTGTGTGTGTGTTTGTGTGTCTGTGGGAAAAGTATGAGGTGTACAGATAAGAAAGAAAGAAGTGAATGAGCCAGTGAGAATAAGTAAAGTGGACGCGATGGCTGTGGAAGGAGAGAAAATGCAGATTGATTTTGAAGGAAACAAAAAACTCTCCTGGAAATGGGCCAAAATACTAAACTTGGTCCAAAACAGAACGCCGCAGGAGTGTTGAATACGAGCAACGAAATAGTATGGGACGATTTTGAAGTGAAGAAATGTTGGCAGGAATGTTTAGGAAATATGTGCAATACTGAGGAAAATAAGATTAAAGGGTTAAATAAGGAGAATGTAGAAGGAATGGTGAACGAAACTGAGAAGGATATTGGGCTAAATGAGGCAAAGAAAACGGTAGGCAGATTGAAAAACGGAGCAGGCGTAGATGAAATCACTGATGAAATGCTAAAGTATGGAGGTGGAAAGCTTATACGAATATTGTGTGAATTTTTCAATGTATGCCTTAAGAGTTGAAAAGTTCCGAGAAATTGGGAGAGCGCGATCGTTGTACCACTGTATAAGCATAAAGTATTTGGAAGAATGCCGATTGATAGAGTACGAGAAACTACACAAACTAAGATTTAGGATGTGCAGGGTGGCTTCATACCAGGAAGAGGATATGTTAATCAAATGGTTGCCCTGATGGATGATGGATAAGTATAAAAGTAGTACACTATGTTGGGTTGGTCACATTGATATTATAGGTAAGGCCGGGACTGGTAGACCGCATAAAAGTTGGCGGAATGTAGTAGAATGTATGATAAAAGAAAGATAAGGCGTTTTAAAAATAAAAGGACATGTCAGAGACAATGTATGAATCTTACGGAAGATAGGGAGGTATGCAGAGATAGGAAAGCAAGGAAAAGATTGTGAATGAAAAATAAATAAGAGGTAGGGAATGTTTTACTTATTTTTTTGGGGAAAAATATGCAATTTATTAACGCGGAAGCGTATGATATGTTGCTGCAAAAATGCTGCAATATACAACGAAATTTCCACACTTTTCTCGAAAAGTGATGCTCGAATTCCAGGAGTTGGGTAAAGGCTGCCGGTAACTATCTCCTGTATTCCCTATGTACTCGCAAACACGCACTAGCCAAGCGTGGCGTTTTAATGGTTAAACCCTTAAAATAACAAGTTCTAAAACAGACGGTATACCTCAGGTGAGTGGGGATGACAAAAATTCGTCAATTCCAAAATCAAGACTAAGAAGAACAAGAGCTGCCGCCAGGAATAAAATTCTGCCCCATTCGGATGCCCAGGAGGACAGGACTCAAGCTACCTCGGTCATCGAAAGTACCAACATTCGAATACATTACTGCAACATACATGGTATCAGGTCGAATCTTAATGCTGTTCACCTACACCTTGAATAAATGCAACCGGGCATTCTGTGTCTATCAGAAACACAAGTCTCCTCTGGAACTAATGATTCACTGGTCCTGCGATTTCCCCAGATTAGACCTCCACTCTAATTTTCGCCTTAAAGGCAAAGTATGTGCGTATACCAAGGACAACGTAGGTTGTAAGAGGATGCCCACTTTGGAAAACAACAAATTTGACGCGATTTGGTTCAAACATTCTGGGTCCCAATTTGTGAAATTCTACGGAAGATTTTAATGTCTACAAATCCAATTGGCTTCAATTTTCATATATCACTAATCATGCAGGTCATAGTGCAGAAGCATTTGCTGTATCCTGTGATCTCATACAAATTATTTCCGAACCAACCAGAATCCCTGACAACCCTAACCATACTCCACATCTCCTGGACCTATTCCTTTCAACTAACCCACTTGTCTATAAAACAAGAGTCCTTTCCCCACTTGGTCAATCAGACCACTACCTAATGGAAATAAATTCCTCTGTACTCAATCCCACTGTTACTCGACAAACTGATACAACTATGTGGTGTTTTAAATCAGATAACTGGAGCGAACTGCGAGATTTCTTTGAAACCTTCCCCTGGCGTGAGTATTGATTTAAACGGTCCTCCTCTTCAAACATTGCTCATTCAATAACTGAATTTATCTTGATGGGTACGGAGTTATTCATTCCCAAAAAACATAATCGTGTAGGTGGTGCCCGTTCCCAACACTGGTTTAATAGGGCTTGCACAGATACATTATCGCAAAAGCATAAACTCTATACCAAATGCAAATAAAATAAATCTGTCGAAAATCACGTCGACTATATAGCCGCAAATAGTTGCAAAAGCATTATTACCAAAACCAGAAAGATGTTTGAAGAATGTAAATGCAAAGAATTAGTCCCATGTCCTTTGGGTAGTCGTAAATTTTGGTCATTAGCTAAAGCCAAGGGTAAAAACTTTAGTACATCTTCCTTTCCTCGCATGACGTCTCGCGACGGAGCTGTAGTAGCTGATCCTGCTGACAAAGCCAACCTCTGTGTCAATTACTTTGCATAAAATTCATGTCTCAAGGGTTCTGGTAAAATTGTGCCGTAGCCCAAATCTACCCCATACGCTATGAAAGCAATCCACTTTCGATACAAGCTCCTAGAATCAATTAGGTATCAATAAACTTGACTCAAACAAGGCGACTGGCCCTGACGGTATTCCAGCTATAGTCCTTAAAAATGCTAGCCCGAGGTAGTACCTGTATTGTCCAAACTCTTTTCTATCTCCAGCATCCGGATTCATTACTGCAACATACGTGGTATCAGGTCGAATCTTAATGCTGTTCACCAACACCTTGAAAAAGTGCAACCGGACATTCTGTTTCTATCAGAAACACAAGTCTCCCCTGGAAGCACTGATTCGGCTGACCTGCAATTTCCCAGATACAACCTCCTTTCACGTTAAAGGCAAGGACAACGTAGGTTGTTTGGAAAACAACAAATTTGACGCGATTTAGTTCAAACATTCTGGGCCCCAATTTGTGAAATTCTACTGTTGTTTGTATAGGTCTCCCAATGATAATAACTTCCAAGATCTTTTTGATTACTTTAGTCTGAAAATGGACTACCTCTTATCACAGTTTCCATCTTGCGATATTTCAATTTTGGGAGATTTTAATGCTCAAAATTCCAATTGGTCATTGTCAATCAGGCCACTGCCTAATCGAAATAGTTTCCTCTGTACCCAATCCCACTGTTACTCGGAAAACAGGTAGAACTATGTGGTGTTTTAAATGAGCTAACTGGAGCGAACTGCTCTTTCAATAACTGAAGTTATCCTGATGGGTATGGAGTTATACATTCCCAAATACATAATCATGTAGGTCATGCCTGGTCCCAAACCTGGTTTAATAGGGCTTGCATTGATGCATTATCGCAAAAACATAAACTGTACACCAAATGGAAATCAAATAAATCTATTGAAAATCACGCCAACTATATTTCCGCAAGGAATAGTTGCAAAAGCACCATCACCAAGGCCAAAAAGATGTTTGAGGAACGTAAATGCAAAGAATTAGTCTCAAGTCCTTTGGGTGATCGTAAATTTTGGTCATTAACTAAAACCATCAGTAAACACTTTAGACGTCTCGCAACGGAGCTGTAGTAGCTGATCCTGCTGAAAAATCCAACCTATTTGTCGATTACTTTGCATCAAATTCATGTCTCAATGATTCTGGTAAAACTGTGCCGTCACCCAAATCTACCCCATACGCTATTAAACCAATCAAATTTCGTTACAAGCTCCTGGAATCGATTATCAATAAACTTGACTCAAACAAGGCGACTGGCCCTGGCGGTATTCCAGCTATCGTCCTTAAAAATGCTACCCCGAGCTAGTACCTGAATTGTCCAAACCCTTTTCGATCTCCATGCCATCTGGAGAGTATCCCTCCATCGTGGAAGTTGGCAAATGTCCAACCTATTCCTAAAAAGGGCGACAAAACCGATTCCTCAAACTATCTACCAATATCTATCATTTCCATTCTGTTGAAAATCATTGAGTAACGACCACCAGTATGGATTCAGACAGAGTCGTTCAACGGGTGATCATCTTTCATAGATCACCGAACTTTAGAATAACACATTGCGGCTGAAACAGTCGTAGTAGCTTCAGATATTTCTAAGGCTTTTGACCAGGTTTGGCACAAGTGCCTACTTGCCAAGCTCACATCGTTCGGCGTATCCGATACGACGAAAGAATTTATTGTAAAGTTGTATTGACACGCTAAACTCACAGCAGTGGACTTCTGCATAAATAACGAATTATGTGCCGCATATCACCGCTAAAATAAAATTTTGCGCTCATATAGGGAATAGGTAATTGCAAAAATTACATCGACAGGTTAACTTCACAGCCTTATCAATATATTCTCTCTTCTTGTGCAATAATTAGACACCTATTATGTGCCGTTAAAGTTAAATTTTGCGCCTTACAGGAAACATTATAAGAATTAGACCGGCACGGCTTACTTCACAGTCGTGGACTTCTGCATAAAACTTTTTTTTTAATTAAGCGCCAATTATACGCCGTTTTGAGTCGCTAAAATAAAATTTTGCGCTCCTATCTGAAGGAAGTTATTGTAAAAATTACATCGTTACAGCTAACTTTACAGTCGAGAAGGTCTGTTTTAATCAATTATTTATTATGCAAGAAAGTACGCGCCAATTATGCGCTGTTTCGCATCGGAAAGTAAAATCTTGTGTCTCCATAAGAAATAACATTACGTCAACACGGTTTACATGACTGCCGTGAACAATTTCTTTTATGTAGTAATTGGGCGCCAATTATGCGTCGTAAGACATCGTTAAAATTTGCTCCCCTTAAGAAACAATTTAGTGCGAAAATTACGCTGACAGGGCGAATTTTACAGTCGTGAACTGTAGAAAATTAGCCTTTCCTTGGGTGTTACCCTAATTATGGTTTTTGCGTAACACAGCTCATATTAGTGTGTAATTACTGCATTGTGGTAAACAGCCTTATAAAGTTAAAAGGCAGGTAGGTATGTAGCTTTAAAATTGAATAAGAATTTGTATATTACAATATTTCATAACTAATTTATAACGATAAAAATATTTAAAGGAGACTACAGTCATTTGAGTTCAGTTAGAGTTAACATTAGTAAGAATAAGGTAAAATCCCATTAAGATAATATTAGAAGACGCTTAGTATATTAACATTAATACACCTACAGGGTCCTGAATCACTGCGTTCAAGGAAGATGGCGCCGTTAATATGACAGAGCAAAATGTCTCGGCGAAAAGTTGTTCGTGATGAAAAGCTTCAGGACTAATGACGTACATACAGTGTCCCTAAATAGGGTACACAGGGCCTTCTTATGTTATCTTAAATAGAACCACCGATATATTATTTCATATTATGATTCTACATGAAATTTGTCCGAAACAAATTTTCCTATTAGTAACCGTTTTTTGAATATGGACATTTTTTCAAATTTTGACATTTTGAATGCATCAGAAAAAGACGCTTTTCTCTTGCCCTGTTAGAAATACAGCCATTGGCTTTAGATATGTTGTTGAGGAAGGTTTTCGCTACAATTTTTAGTGGGAATGTGTGAGAAACTTTGCACAGTCTGATCCAAAAGTTGCTTCAAACTTGACAAAATTTTGAAAACTTCTTTTTTCAAATACAACACCCTGTATTTTTGGTTTTCATCAGATGCAATCTTATATGTACTATCAATCTGCATTCCATATATCTATCTCACATGGTTTTCGCGTTATTTAGAAAAACTTTTTTTAGATAGGAAAATAATATATCAGTACAACAACAGCATTTGATTGAGTATTCTGTGCTTTTAGAAACCTACCATTGTTCACTATTTATCAACGTTTGACAGTTTTGTGAAGTAAAATACTTTATAGCTGTTTGAGTCCACAATATGCATTTTTCAGACAGCACCAAAATATAGCTCGTTTCACAAAATTACTGAAGAGGTTTATGGAAACTGGTAATATCAAGTACGCAAGAACGGAAGAAACAGAAGCCAGTTATTAATGAAGACATTGCAGTTGTCTGTAACTGAAAATCCTCACCGCCGTCAAAAGGGCGTTGCAATTGGCATCAGTTAAAGATCAGTACAATGGATTTCAAAGCAAAACAAAGTACATGGTTACCATATTCAGCTCAATCTTTTATCCAGATTTCGAGAAACGCGTTTGTAGTTGGGGGAGGGAAAAATTGAGGAAACCCCAGGTTTCTTTAATGCTGTTCTGTTTTCAGACGAGGCAACCTTCCACATAAATAGACAAGTCAATGGTCATAGTTTGCATTATTAATCAACTAATTACCAACACCAACATCGTTGGTCTTTTAATGTTTGGAGTGGTATAATGGAAGATTATGGGATCAAATCACATTTTTTTAACATGATCTGAATAGCGCTATTTACTTAGACTTCCTTCAAAATCGTTTGCGGCTATTAATAGCATGCGCCTGAGGATCAATGGAGAGAAGTGTGGTTTAAGCAAGATGGAGTTCCTTTCCATTATTCACATCAAGTTCGAGAATATTTGAATGATCTGTTCCCAGGAAAATGAATCGGAAGATCTTGACCTGTTATATGGCCACGTAGATCTCCTGACCTTGCCAGTCTAGATTTTTTTTATGGGGACATATTAAGGCCATAGTGTATCAGAATACTTCCACTACGCAATTGGACATGCGGTAAAGAATAACTGCGGCATTTCAGACAGTCGTACCTGAAATGTTACGTAGTATTCGTAGATCATTCATAGAACGTCTCGCTTTGTAACGTCCACAGAGTGGATATTTTTCACAGTTGATGAATTAGCATTAATTTATTAATTAATTTATGTTTTAATTCTAAGATATGTTCCAACTTTCATCAGTAATCTCAAATTCTTAAAATAGCATAAAAGATAGCAACAGATTAATACATACCAAAATCTTTGCCCTTCAATCTTGAATTGAGAGACGTTAAGAAATAATATACTGTGCATTTCAGATGTAAGATATTATTTTCCTACCTAAAAAGTTTTTCGAAATAACGCGAAAACCATATGAAATAAATATAGAGACTACCATAGAAGATTGATAGTACATTTAAGACTGTAATTGATGAAGACCAAAAATACAAGGTGTTCTAATGGAGGAAAAAATGTTTTCAAAACCTTACGATATTCAAGTTAGAAGTCACTTTTGGATCGGACTGTGCAAAGTTTCTCACACATCCCCAACAGCACATCTAAAGCCCATGGCTGTACTTCTTACAGGACAGGAGAAAAGTGTATTTTTCTCATGCACTTAAAATGTCTAAATTAGAAAAAAAATATTTCAAAAACGGTTACCAATAGGAACATTTTTTTCAGACAAAGTTGAACTTAAACTTCATGTAGAATCATAATATAAAATAATATATCGGTGGTTCTATAATAATCAAGGAAGGCCCTGTGTATGTACAATATCTTTAGGTTGTGAAGCTTTTCGTCACGAATAACTTTTGCCCGAGACATTTTGCTCTATCTATCATATTAACGGCACTATCTTCCATGCACGCATTGGTGCAGGACCTTGTATAATAGAAGAAACGTTTTTTTTAATAATACGATAAAAATAAGAAAAATACACATTAACCTAATAAACAGGTAAACAACAAATTTAAATACATTCATTACAGAGTAACAAAAGAGGGATTTACGTAAAAGTTCAATGCTACATAAAGTTAGCCGTGTCGATGTAATTTTTACATTAACTTGTTTCATATAGGGGCGCAAAATTTAAATTTAACGCATAATGGACGCCTAATAGTCGGGCAAAAAAAATTAATATGTTTACTTGGCGGCTATAAAGTTAGCCTTGTCGATGCAATTTGCAATAACTTATTCCTTATGAGAGCGCAAAATTTTATTTTAACGGCGCATAATTCACGGCTAGTTACTTCATAAAAAAAAATATTTATGCAAAAGGACGTTAGCCGTGTTGATGTAATTTTCACAGTAACTGGTTCATTGTAGGAAACTTGTATTTTAACGACGCAAATCGGCGCAATTATTGCATTAAAAAATTGATTTATGCAAAAGATCGCGCCTGGGAAGTTAACCGTGTTGATTAATTTTTGGCAGTAATTTATTTCCCAAAAGATTATTCTATTGGATCAAAACGGCGTCTAATTGACCGGTGTAAAAAGAGCGGCCAGTTCTAGCGGCCAGTTTTTGCGATGATTACCGAAGTCACAGTAACTTATAAATGAAGTAATTTGCAGCCTACGCAAAATGACAACTTCAGGTTTTATTACTATCTAATTAATAATGAAGGTAAAACAATAATATGTGATGGGGTTGCCGTCTAAGGGGGTGAATTGAAACCAACCCTCAATCCTCGATCTCGAAAACCGTGCATAGTATCAAGTTGACATTCTCAGATAATATTACTAACTAATTAATAATAAAGATAACAAAAAAAATGTGATGGAGCTGCCGTCAAAGGGGGTGAAAATTGAGACCAACTCTCGAAAACCGTGCATAGTACCAAGTTGACATTTTCAGATTATATTACTAACTAATTAATAATAAAAAAAAAATATGTGACGGAGCTGCCCAAAGGGGGTGAGAATTAAGACCAACCCTTAATGCTCTATCTCGAAAACCGTGCATAGTATCAAGTTAACACTTTCAGATTATATTACTATCTAATTAATAATAAAGCTAAAAAATAATATGTGATGGAGCTGCCGTCTAAAGGGGTGAAAATTGAGACCAACCCTTAATCGGTTTCCGAGATCGAGTATTAAGAGTTTGTCTCAATTTTCACCCCCTTAGACGGCAGCTCTATCACATATTATTTTTTTATCTTTATTATTAATTAGTTAGTAATATAATCTGAAAATGGAAACTTAATACTATGCACGGTTTTCGAGATCGAGGATTAAGAGTTGGTCTCAGTTTTTACCCCCTTAGACGGCAGCTTCATCATATATTATTTTTTATCTTTATTATCAATTAGTTAGTAATATAATCTGAAAATGTCAACTTGATACTTTGCAAGGTTTTCGAGATCGAGTATTAAGAGTTGGTCTCAATTTTCACCCCTATGACGGCAGCTCACATTATTTTTTTTATCTTTATTATTAATTGGTTAGTAATATTATTTGAAAATGTCAACTTGATACTATGCACGGTTTTCGAGATCGAGGATTAAAGATTGGTCTCAATTTTCACCCCCTAAGACGGCAGCCCCATCACATTATATTTTTATCATTATTACCAATTAGTTACTAATATTATCTGAAAATGTCAACTTGATACTATGCATGGTTTTCGAGATCGAGGATTAAGGGTTGGTCTCAATTTTCACCCCCTTAGACCACAGCCCCTTCACATTATTTTTTTATTATTATTATCAATTAGTTACTAATATTATCTGAAAATGTCAACTTGATACTATTCACGGTTTTCGAGATCGAGGATTAAAGGTTGGTCTCAATTTTCACCCCCTTAGACGACAGCTCCATCACATATTATTTATCTTTATTATCAATTAGTTAGTAATATAATAGGAAAATGTCAACTTGATACTT
Organism: Vesta saturnalis; assembly: GCA_036346205.1. Taxonomy (NCBI): domain Eukaryota; kingdom Metazoa; phylum Arthropoda; class Insecta; order Coleoptera; family Lampyridae; genus Vesta; species Vesta saturnalis. The sequence goes on from JARFJB010001339.1 coordinate 3,876,999, forward strand.
TGCAAGGTTTTCGAGATCGAGGATTAAGGATTGGTCTTAATTTTCACCCCCTTTGACGGCAGCTCCATCACATATTATTTTTTTCTTTATTATTAATTGATTAGTAATATTATCTGAAAATGTTAATTAGGAATATACACGGTTTTCAACTGAGATTAAGGGTTGGTCTAATTTTCACCCCTAGACGGCAGTTCATCCTTTTTTATCTTATATTAATTACTTCAATTTTCATTAATTGATAATAACACCGAAATTTACTTGACCTCTGCGTGTCAAATTACTTCTTGACAAGTTACTGGACTCGGTAATCAGGAAAACTGGCCTAGAACTGGCGCTTTTACACCGGTGTCTAATTGGCGCTTAATTACTGCACAGATGAGGAGCAAACATTTCAACGCGGCCGCAAGCGAATTAGTGCGGCGAAAGAGGATAACTTACTTAACCAATTGGCAGCAAATATAAATCAGAAATACGAAGAAAACATATGAAACAATGAAGCAGATGGTGATAAATTATTTCTTTTAGCCTTACATGGTGATTTTAAGAAAATTTCTGAAGATTTTAAATTAGACACTGAAACAGAAATAAGGAGAGTTATAAAAAATACAAACTATTGTCGTCTGGTAATAATTTATACCCCAATCAGTCCATCCAGTCATCCCACTCGCAGTTCAGCCATCAACAATCACCCTACTCGCAGATCAACTATGATGATCCCAGTAGTGGCTACAGCACTGGACCTTCTACGAGTAGGTATAGCACTGGACCTTCTATTAGTGGGTACAGTACAGGACCAATTACTTCTACGATCGTTCAGCGTACCATTCAACCCCTACAAAATATTACAAGAACTGAAGCAGCTACCGCATTGTCTCCTGATTCTGTCGATAGTGAGATGTCGCGGTATTTTCGAATAGTTTGAAATGCTTCATGTAATATTGGCTATAATAAAGATTGTATAAAAACGAGTTGTTTTCTTACCTTAACGTCATTGCAATCCTGTATTTTGTGTCGCAAAATATTAACCTATTCACCGAACGATGCCACTGACATTCTAAAGTAGTTAAAAAACATTTTGTCATCTTGTCTGAGCTAGGGATACAATGCATGAAATATTCCATTCTGCTCTCTAGATTGTAAAATTGTATGCACCCACGTTCTACGGCGTTTTCTACGCATTCGCTTGCGCAATAATAGCACACTTCGTCGGAATCCATGTTGCAACTGAATGAAGAGCGGCATCATGTGCGGTCCAGTGTTGCCAACCCTACGGATTTTTCCGTAGATCTATGGAATTTTTACTCTATTCTCGAATATACGGATATAGAACCCAAATCTACGGATTTTACAAATAAACACAAACATGCTCAGTAAAAATTTTAAAAAACATATTTTTATTCATAAAAGGTATTGGAAGTTATTGAATAAATATTATTTCCCACAACAATTCGAATTTGCTGACGTCTGTGGCATCTAGTGGCGGGCTTTTATACTTCAGAGATGATGTAAGTTGGATCGCCGGAGATTCCCTGCGAAATCGGGGATTTTTGAGTCTTTCATACACAGCACAAACGTAGCATTATTGTCATTTATTTTGTTCTACGTGTCGCTACAGGAAAAGTGTTGTAGTGGTTTTTTGTGTATTTTTACCGATTTTTTTTAAATAAAACTTGAAAAAGGAAGCAGGTCCATCATCACGAATAGGTATGTTTTAGTTTGGTCTTATAATCAGCGTGTCTTGCCCGTGATGCGATTTTCTCTTCATTCAATACCCTTTTTTCATAAGTGTTTTAGCTACGTTTGTTAGAAAAAGTGGCAAAGAATTAAAAGTAGGAGGCAAAATGAATTTGTTACAGTACATCTCGAAAAACGCCAATCAGTTAATATAATTGTATTAGATAAATATGAAAAGTAAATTTTAGGAAATTGATTAAAAGTTAATAGGTTCATCGTAAAAATTCACGGTGGCCTAAAATTAAGTTTTATATTAAAAGGGTCTATGCAGGGTGTTAATTGTTGTTTTTGTATTGGATTCATATTTTGGTTTCTAATTTCTAATATTACTGAGTTTAGGAGCACAATTTTTTTATTTTCAGACAAACCAGATTCGGAATATGACAGTGAAGAGGAAAAACGAAAACAAAAAAAAGAGATATACTCAAAGTTACAATCCAGATTGGGAAAAGAAAATTATGTGAATCAAAAAAGTTCCAAGGGTAATACATAGGAGGAATAACAGAAATTAGACACCATGAACAGACAACTGAACATTCGGTTTCCGCTAAAAGTATGGTAAGACAAAAAGTTTGTTGTTTGATATGAAGGCGATAAATGTAGAAGAACACAGTGCAAAAAATGGAGAAATACGACTTGCTTCGTTTACAGCTGAACACAATTTGTCATTCAGTGTAGCTGACCATTTGCGGAAATTGATTCAAGCTGTATGTCCTGTCTCTCTAATAGCAAAAAAGCTTTCATTAGAACAAAATGCACAGCGGTTATAAATAACGCAATTGGTAATTTTACAAAGCTACTGCAAATTCTTAGAGAGAGTCGGTTTTCTTTAATTGAGGATGAAAGTACCGACTTAGGCTGCACAAAACATTTGTGTTTAGTGGCTCGATATTTGGATATCAATCAGGATGTACAGGATGCCTTTTTGGCTCTTTTACCTATTCAGCAGAGGGACACTGCGTAAATATTATTTAATTTTATTACGGATTTTTCTTAAACGCCATTATATAGATTATGTAAAAAAATTGGCAGGTTTTGGCAGTGATGGCGCGAATACAATGATGGGCTCCAGGCACTCGTTTTGTACACTTTTGCAGGATGATTTTCCAAATTTGTTTATTTTAAAGTGTAGTTGCCACTCCTTTGCACTGTGTGCATCGTATACGTCCTTTAGTGGTGCACTTTACTAATCTAATAAATAATAATGAATATAATAATATAGATAGAAAATGGCGTCTTTTGCACAACAGTTTGGTCGACTTTGTGGAAAAGGGCTTTCATCTTTTTTGGAAACATGTTTCCAATTTAAAAAATGGGGCAAGGCAGCAAATGTTTCCAAATGCTTTAAGACTTGCTCATTATATACAAATTTTGCCACACAGTAGTACCTATGCGGAAAGAATTTTTTCCATTATCAATTTAAATAAAACCAAAACCCGCAATAGGTTAAGTTTCAAATCTTTATCAGGAATTTTACACTCTAAAAGATCTTTTAAAGATAAATCAACATTTTGCTTTAATTGGGAAATAGATAAATCGGTACTTGGCAATATGAAAACATCCATTTCATATCGACATCAGCATCCAGAAAATCTAACACCTTTTATAGTTTCTTCTTCAGAAGAAGATAACTAAGACTTTATGTTGGTTATTTTTAGATTAGACTAGTTTGACAGGTGGTAGGCATGTATACTCCATGCCAACCGGGAAAGTACCACCACCCTTACCATGGGCTCCTTAATATTGGGTCTCCGATTTTCTGAGCTCGGTAAGGGCTGCCGGTTACCTTTTCCATCATTCTCATCCTTATTCTTCCTTCTCGCCCTCACTGTCTTCCTATCGGATTAAAAGTCCCAAATTAAAATATAAGATGGCTGTGGTTTCTAGGGTAATAAATTCCGGACGTAAAATCCTGCCCCATTCGGATGTCCGGGAGGGCAGGGCCCAAGCGACCTCGGTCATCGAAAGTATCAACTTTCTGATTCACTACTGCAACATCCGCGGTATCAGGTCTAATCTTAATGCTATTCTCCTCCTCCTTTAGGCAGTCGTAAATGTTGGTCTTTAGCTAAAGCCATTAGTAAAAATTTTGGAACATCTTCATTCCCCCCCCTGACGTCTATTGACGGAACGGTAGTTGCTGATTCTGTAGACAAAGTCAATGTTTTTGTGGATTTGTTTGCATCAAACTCGTGTCTCAATGATTCTGAAAAAGATGTGCCCCTAGTCAACTCTTCTTTATACGCTATGAAACCAATTCATGTTCGGTACAAGCTCTTGTAATCGATCATCAGTAGGCTTGATCTCAATAAGGCTACTGGCCCAGACGGTATCCCAGCTATTGTCTTAAAGAAATGTTCCCCCGAACTAGTACCAGTCCTATCTAAGCTCTATAATGGTTTTTTTCAAAAGAAGTTAGCATTAACGCGGACGTACCACAGGGATTCGTTATAGCGCCTACACTTTTTCTGCTGTACATAAATGACCTTATTTCTTCAACAACTAACCCCATCCATTGCTTTGCTGACGATAGCACTCTTCACTGTAGTTCATCTCAGTCTACTCATAGTGATAATCCACCTTCTATGTCAAATCAAGAAATTAAATCTGAAATGGCAAATTCAATCAACAAAGACAATCAACGTATTCTCGAATGGGAAAGCAATAATCTAGTTAAATTTAATGCTAACAAAACGCAGTGTTGCCTTACGTGCGCCAAAAAGATCGATCATTTCCTGTTGTAAGCATGAATGGCTCAGTTCTTAAGTTTTCAGACTCTATTACTCTGTTGGGTATGACTGTATCTTCAAATCTCTCAAGGGTTGACCATCTTCTGTCAGCTACCAAAACAGCTGCTCGTAAAATAGGCTTTTTGTACAGATCTAAGCAGTACTTTACCTCTCGACAACTCCTGCTGTATAAGGCCCAAATTCGGCCTCACCTGGAATATAATTCTTACCTCTGGGTTAGTGCTCCCCAATACGCTCTCGATATCGTTGATCGTATTCAAAAGAGAGCGATTAGGCTTATAAATGACCCGTCCTTAACTTCTCACATACAGTTCCTTGAGCATAGAAGGATGGTTTCAGTTCTTTCTTTGTATTATCGTTATTACAACGGCTATTGTGCTGCTGAATTATGTTCTTTGATACCATCTCGGGCTATCTTTGCAAGAAACACTCGGTTCGCTCATTCACAACATCAGTATGCAGTATAAATCTCCACTTGTCGTACCAAACGGGCGCAATCCACATTTTTATACACGGCTTCTAAACTCTGGAATGATCTCCCTAGTTCCTGTTTTCCTCTCACTTATGATATGAGAAAATTTAAGGTAGCTGTTCATAGGCATCTATTGCCATTTCATTATCCCTCTATCCATCCTCCTAAGTGTTCCTAAGTGCTTCAGCACGATAGGCCTAATTTAGCCTGTTCAGGTTCACAATCATAAAAAAAAAGTCCAAAAGATTTTGTTTTATTTTTAGATTTTAGTTCTATTATCAGAATTTAGGTTATTTTATTTTTTAGGTTTTAGTTTACAATAATTATAAGCGAATACACAGTTGTATTAAAATATATATATATATATATATATATATATATATATATATATATATATATATAATAAGTACCTAATATATTTATTATTGCTTTATTGCCATACAAGTAAATTTTTAGTCTATTTGTTTTTTTTAAATTTTAATTTTATGTAAAACCGACAAGACAGCTTTATTTTATTTTAAAAATATTTTAACCAATCATTTTCTAGCAAAAAAAAATAATTTACGGATTCCGACAGATTTTCCGAACCCTTCCTACGGATTTACGTATCCAAAAAGTTGCGGTCGAACACAACTAAAATTAGGACTGCTTGGAGCAGTCAGGTTGCGGTCGAACCCGTATCGCAACACGACTGCTCCCGTGCAGCTGGGCTCGACTGCTCCAAGCAGTCCATCTATGGACGGCCAAAATGGCGCATAATTATGCACATGTTTAAATCACATTATACAGAAATGGCCCCGAAATCTTCACACACCTCAAAGTGAGGTGACTATATTTTTTACAACGTAATGGTTTTGCTGTGTTGGTCGTCATTTGGTAGGTACGTGAGATGTCAAATAGGGCCCAAAGTACGTCCTCGATAGTTTTTTGACACATGACAATATATTTAATAACCTCGTCTTGTTAAAAAAATTATGCAAAATACACCAGAATAAAATAATTACGTTTCCCATGGAAAATGTTAATGAATAAGCAAGCGTTCATGATTATAAGCAATATAAAATTGTAAATATTACATTGGGGGGTCTTTGTAAGTATATTTTTAATTTTATATACTCTCCCATAAATATGAATGAAATGTTTGGTTTTTCCTAATTTGTTGAGAATCAAGCATGTATGATAAATAAATCTAGTCATGTGATGCATATTAAATAACCTATTAAGAAAAAAACATTTATTTGAAGGTGAAGACGGTATTAAAATTACATAAAACAATATTATGAAATAGTACACAGGTGATGAATGTAAACTAGCCTTAAAAGCAGTTTACATAAAAGCAAAAATAGGTAATTTTCTTTTTTAAATTCTTTCTCAAACTTCATTCTTTTTATTATAGATAGTTAAGAGGGGTAAGAACGTCCTAGTATGGAATGTTTATACCTGAGTTAGTTAACATTTTACAAATTTCAACCTTTTAAAACCCTAAAAGGCATAGAATTTGGACCTTTCTCTAATCTGAAAGAATTCTGTTAACATTTAGTGCTGTTAACACAACAGGACAATATATAATTTTGATCAAAAATCAATTTTTTTGACCTTCAAATTATGTAAATGTAAATAAAAAAAATTAAAAGTCAACTCAGTTATATGATAATTCTAATAATTAACATACGGTGGAGTAATGACATTTTTGCCCAACATAAACGCTGACAAACATGAGTATTCACATTATTATAAGAGACAAAGTGAAATTGGTCCAAAAACAGTACGATATAGATATTCAGATCTTGTCCTTGTACTCAGACAAGCAGGATAAAATTGACCCCAATAACCAAACATTCTTTTCGTACTTGTTGACCTGGTGACTATAGCCGGTCGTCCCGTTGTAAAGTTTAACTTCCCATACCCTTCTTCGTCTTGGATGGCTCGAGTATTTAACTTCATTCCACTTGATGGAATTACCTTACGTAATCAGACTTCAGTTCGATTCTTCCTATGTGAAATGATTCATTCGACGCCATTCGTGTTTACAATTGAGGTTTTATCTTTATTTGTATCTACGTGTAGGTTAAAAGAGTGGGTTTCTTTTATATTGAGAGAAAAAAAAGGTCCATTTAGGTTAACGCTCAGTAATGGGTAAATGACTCTTTAAAAAAAAACCTACAACAATAATCATTAACGTCATTAATATTCCGCAAACTATCCAGAAGATTTAAATTTATTAAGTATCTTAATACCATTCTTATATAAAAAAATTCTTTGACTAAAATACTTTCGTTAGTCATACATCACCAACAATAATTAAAACAGTACTTACTAAATTTATATTCTTTAACCATGGAATTCCATAATTAATAGCACTAATGTTTCAAATACAATTTCCACAGTATTTTATATACACATTTATTGCAATACAGCATTCCCAAGAGAGAATATATAAGTACAATAATAAGTAATAATCATTAAGGTAAATTATAAGTCATGAGGTGATTATTTACTATTAGGTGTTTGGCATTTCATTTGTCTGTGTGTTCATATTAATTGTAACATGCAATGTATTTGTATATAATATCAAAATTTCTAATTGTTTGCTCAATATAAATAGTTACAGAATGTGCAGTTCAATTTATAAATACCCGACTTCAAAATGCAGTCCCAGAATGTCAGAGAATAATAAATCATCTTGACAGCCACAGGTCAGTGGGGTCCTTATTAAAGACATAAAAAATCGGGTCTGTAAAATATATTGACTTTTTAGTTTCTTATGTTTGTATAAAATATTAAAAAAATATATACTTGCAAATGTAATTATGACCAATTAATATCGACATACAAAAAGAAAAAAAATTAAGTGATTTAATATCTAAGTCTTAGTCTAAGTAACCTGCAAGTTTTTAGTATCAAACCAAATAATGTTTGTTAACGTGCATTTAACACGTTCACTACCGTACGATTCATATGTGAGGCGCCCTATTATGCAGGATAGACCGCCATCTCAGATGTGAGTCACAGGTCCGGGTTCGGCGTATGCGACCGTTTTCTGCACGGTCTGCATATAACAATTTTATATTTTTAGGTCTATAGAAATGTGCGACTCATCTGTGGGACGTGTGGTCTCTAAATTTTTGAGGTTATGTTGTATTCGTTCTGGTTGAAACATGTGATTATGATTTACTAGTGATTAACGTTTCCTTCAAAGAGGGGGCTAACTGAAAAAGAGCTCCAAGACGGAATTAGAAAAATGGAACAAGCGGATATAGGGAATGAAGACAAAGACAACCACTATTCTGATGACGACTCCCTTACAGAACCATTTAAGGATTCAAGCAGTGATGCATCAATACATTCAAATTCTGAGGATAGCAGCCTGGCACTATGCTCAGGAGTTGAAACGGAAGTACATGGCGCAAAAGGAGTTGGGATGATCATAAGTGAAAGCGCGAAAAAATGTGTTAAACAGTACAAATTGGTATCTCCCCGGGTAATATGGGTTAGAATGAAAGTGGAGTTTCGAAGAATTTTTCCTATTGCATGCTATGCACCGGTGAATGGAGAAAGAGACCAGGAGCGTGAGAATTTCTGGAATGAAGTAGGGAACGTGTTGAACGTATGTAAACCAAACGAAAGAGTGATTATAGTGGGGGATATGAACGGATGGGTGAGTGTACAGAGAGAACATAGTGAACGCGTTCTAGGAAAGTTCAGAGACCAAAGAGTCAATGAGAACGGTGAACACCGGCTGGACATCTGTGTGGAGAGAAACCTGTTTGTATCCAATACGTGGTTTAAACATAAAAATGTGCATATGTGTACATGGCAAAGAGGTGAATCTAAAAGTATGATAGACTTGATAGTGTATGATGAACGGCTTAGAAACCTGGTGAAAGACACAAAAGTAATGCGCGGATCGGAGTGTGGATCGGACCACTTTTTGGTTGTATCGAGAGTGTGTTTAGGGCAAAAGTGGGTCTGGAGAAGGAAAGCAAACGCAGTGCGAACGTCCAGAATTAGGGTTGACAAACTAGTGGATAAAGGTTCGAGAATGAAATACGCAGATAATGTGAGTAAAGAGTTGAAAGTGAATGAAACAGTGTGGAACGAACAAATAAAAGACATTGACGTTGAAAGTGCATAGATAAGCTTGAAAGATTCTGTTGTCAATTGTGCCGTGCGAATATGTGGAAGAGTGACTGTAGGTAGACAGAAAAAATGTGCTTGGTGGAATGAGTCGGTAAAAAAGGCAGTATGTAAGAAAAAATATACGTACATGGCAATGATTGCTGCAAAAAATGAGACTGAGAAGAAGCGATTGTATGAGGTGTACAGATTAAGAAACTGAGAAGGATATTGGAATAAATGAGGTAGAGAAAACGTAGGAAGGTTGAAAAACGGCAAGGGAACAGGCATAGGTGAAATGCTCAAGTATGGTGGTGCAAAGCTTATACGAAGATTGTGTGAATTATTCAATGTATGCCTTGTGTGGAAAAGTGCCGAGGGATTGGAAGAGCGCGGTCATTGTACCATTGTATAAGGGTAAGGGGAACAAGGGTGATTGTAAAAACTACAGAGGAATAAGCTTGCTCAGCGTGCCTGGTAAAGTATTTGAAAGAACACTGATTGATAGAGTACGAGAAACTACACAAATTAAGATGTGGGATGTGCAAGGTGGATTCATGTCAGGGAGAGGATGTGTCGATCAGATGGCTGCTCTGCAGCAGGTGATCGAAAAGTGTTTAAAGGTAAAAAGGAAGTTGTACTATGCGTTTGTAGATCTGGAGAAAGCATATGACAGAGTGAATAGGGAGAAGCTGTGCGATATATGAAATGAAAATGGCGTAAATAAAGGTCTAATAAATGGAATAAGGGCAGTATACAACGGTAGTCGGACATGTCTTAGGGTGAGAGGAGGTGTGAGTGAATACTTTAATATTGAATAAAGAGTGCAACAAGGCTGAGTGATGTCACCGTGGTTGTTCAATGTATACATGGATAAATGTCTTAGACAAGCATGTACCTACCGATACAAATGGTGTAATGGTTGGTGACGTAAATGTACGACTTCTGGTGTATGCAGATGACACAGTCTTATTAAGTGACAATGCGGATGAGCTGCAAACCGCTCTGAGGAAGTTTGATACAGTGTGTGAGAGCATGGACCTAAAGGTAAACGTGAACAAAACTAAGATTGTAGTGTTCAATCGGGAAGGTGGAAAGGAGAGTAGAGTATTTACTCTGCAAGATGAAATTGTGGAACAAGTGGACGAGCTGGCATATCTCGGTAGAATGTTTACTGCAGATGGTACACTTGAGAGCGAGATTGGACTAACGGTCAATGTCAAAAAAAGCACGAAAGAAAAATAAATGCCGTGGGTATAAGATTCCTGAGAAGCGCATGTGGTAAAACGAGAAGGGACAAGGTAAAAAATGAATGCATAATGACGGAGTGGTGAGGAAAAGACGATGAAGGATAGATATAAAAGTTGTACGATACGTTGGTTTGGTCACATTGAGAGTATGTACAACGCAAGATTAACGAAACAAATATATGTGGGCGAGGTTAGGGGAAAGGCCGGACCTGGTAGGCCGCGTAAAACTTGGATGAATGTAGTAGAATCTATGATAAAGGAAAGAAAGATAAGGCGTTTTAAAAATTAAAGGCCATGTCAGAGAACTATGTATGAATCTTGCGGAAGCTAGAGAGGTATGCGGAGATAGGAAAGCATAGAGAAAGATTGTGAATGAAAAAATAAATAAGAGGCAGGGATTGTTTTGCCTACACCGCAAGGGAATGGCGTGAAGAACAACAAAGCGATAACTCATGTGAAAATTTGCTGAATGCTGAGTTAAGTGAAAATAATCAAGATAACAAGAAGACTCAGTTGATATAGAAGAAGATCCCCTTTTATTTGATTTCATTGGACAAGAAGGTCTCAAAATTAATTTGCCTAAGAATGTTACCCCAGTTGAAGTATTTTCTCATACGGAAAATTGTCAGCTGGACAAATACCAGAGCACAACTTATATTATCAAAAGGTGTTTCCAGAAAGTCAAATACGCAAGCGTAGAAGAATGTTACACCAATCGAGATAAAAAAAATTTCTTGGTTTATGTGTAGGAAGTATAAAAATGCCCAGCATAAAGCACTATTGGTCGCAAGATATGGAGCGTAATCGGTTTGAAACAATTCTACGTTGTTTATGCTTTTACGATGATAGTGACGGTATGACATCCCGACTACATAAAATCATTAACGTTGTAAACCACATTTTGCAAAATATTCAAGATGTCTATAATCCAGGACCAAACCTTTCACTAGATGAAGCATTATTACTGTGCCAAGGTAGATTGTACTTTCGACAATACCTTCCAAACAAAGCAGCACGATTTGGAATTGAATTCTACGAATTATGGCACTCCTGGTGGGTTTCTTCTGAATTTTTAATTTATTCTCGTAAAAGTACATCTCAGGATGCTGATCATGGACATAGATATGCTGTTGTGGATAAACTAATGGAACCACACAGAAACAAGGGTCATACAATTTTTCTCAATAATTAATACACTAGTGTTGGCCTAACTGAATTAATGTTGAAACAGAAAACACATTGTGGGAACACTACGAAACAACAAAAAGGAAATCCAAAAGAAGTGATAGGCACAAAACTAAGGAAGAGTGAAACAATTTAGAAGGGGAAGGGTAGAGTAATTGTAGGAAAATGGCGAGACAAAAGAGACGTTCTGATATCTACTGCTCATAAATGTGAAATCAAAGCGACAAATAAGCGGGGAGTAGAACGTATCAAACCAAATATAGTTTTTGACTATAATAAATTTATGTCCGATATAGACAGAACAGATCAAATTTTATCTTTCTATACAACACCCCGAAAGACAATAAGATGGTATTTGAAATTATTTTTTCATTTACTTGCCTTTGGAACGAGAACTGTATTTTTCAACAGGTAAAAGAAAAAAAGTTAACTTCCTTAGACTTCCGTAATGATGTCATGAAAGGTCTTATCCAGTCAACAATCAGTGATTGCCTGGTCAAGGTAGATTTATGTTAGGAATATAAATTAACTCATTGAAATAATTTCTTTTGGGCAGGCATTTTTTGAATGCCAACGGAGTCAAAGATCACTCAGTTGGCAGAACCACTGAGTGTGCTGTGAAACGTAAAACTGAAGTAGCCTATTGTTTGTTGTAGTTTGAACGTTGTACAACCTACATTTACTATTGTGCTATTATTTAAGACAAAATGGTTGAAATGATTTTCATTTACGGTGCAAAAAATGAATATGCGCGAAAGACAGCGCAAACATTTAACGGTAGGCATTAAGATAATAATGTTTCGCACGTTTATGTACTACAACTTATGAAAGAGTTTATAGTCCGGATCAGTAGACAATGCCAAACAAAATACGTCTGGAGTATTAAATAAAGCAGCTCAGATTGAAGTGTTGGGCCATTTTGGGGCAGATTCAACTACTTCCATTAGAAAAGTTTTACAACGAATTGGAATATCGATTGGCTCAATACATAAGGTTACAGAATTACATAAGTTTCATCCCTATAAATTGCAAATACTTCAAGAACTGTACGAAGATGACCCGGATCGAAGAATTCAATTTTGCGAAATAATGTCAGAACGGATTAATAGATGACCCAATCTACTAAAAAATATTTGCTTCTCCGATGAGTGTACATTTTTCCCAAATGGTCAAGTGAACAAGTAAAATTGTCGTTACTGGTCAGATGAAACTCCTCATCTATTCCGGAAATAAATGTTTGAGCAGGGATTTTATTATTTTAGGCAACACCATAATAGGTCCCTTATTTGCAAATGGTTCTCTTACCGGGGAGGTGTATCTAGATATGCTTCGGGACACAGTTGACGTACTGATCACTGAATATTTAGAAAATCAAATATATCAGAACGCAAATATTTATTCCAAGAAGACCTAATACACTTTCAACAAGATGGTGTACCTGCGCACTACGCAAGACCTGTACGTGATTGGTTGAATATCTCAAATGAGTAGTTTACAAAACAGCACCACTGAACATTCAAGATGAAAATATCGGATAACAACTGCGTGTAGGGCTATCAGGGCAGAAACTTTTCAAAAAGTGCGCGAGCAATTTCATCAACGTGTTTTTGATTGTTTGGAAAGAAATGGTGAACATTTTGAACAATTCATAAAATCATACGTTTGAGCTACTCCAACTAATTTGTATTGTATTTCTTTGAATGCTTTTTGTGATTTTTTTTATTTAAACCATACATTTACTATTCAAGAAAATAAATAAAATAAATAAAGTTTTTGGCCCATATCTTTTTCAAACCTCACCCAATTTTCAAAAGGTATACACTGGTGCGTTGATAATGAAAGGTGTTTTCAAATAATGTATAACAAGTGGGGTAGTTGCATTTGAGATTTTAAAATTGGGGTTGCTAGGGGTTACAGGGTTGAACATATCAAGACCCCTTGACTATCAAACAAAAATTAACGTGTCCCAGCGATTATTGAATGTTTTGTTGTTTTTGAATTAAAGGGAGTGGTAAGTTTTAAAATGAACACATTGTATAAGTTATTAAAATAATATAAAAAAATTTTCAGATCACCCACGCACAATGTTGTGTTGCACCTGCTCATAAACGTATTCCGCGATAACGAAGTTGCACGAAATACCTCAAATTTTTCATATATAAATTTATATTCTTTAACCTTACATTGTGGAACTCGATATTTAATTGCACTGTTTTAAACTCAATATAATATCGCAATTTCTTTTATATAATTGTGTATTTCTCTATGCGTTTCAATACAACATGTGTCATTATCCATGTAAAAATATATAAATAAAAACTAATAACACGTACTTAGTTATGGTAACAACTTATGGTAAAACAGCAAACTTGTAAATTATAATCCTATATTTAAAATATCTGTTAACGGTCAGTCTATAAGATCCACCTGTTCGGTTATTCAGGGTATTTTCTGTTTATGTTTATAAATTTTAAATGCTTCCAAAACATTTGATTTCTCTTTGTTATTACAAAAATCTAAAAATTTAATGTGAAGTGTATGTGAAGTCATAAATTGATTATTGATTATTTACTATTAAATGTTTGGAATAATGTGATTTGTCTGTGCGTTTATATTTATAACATCTTATGTGTTCTGTGTATCTAATATCCACGTTCCTAAGTGTTTGCCCAATATAAACAGAATTACAGTATGTGCAGTTCAATTTATAAATACTCGACTTCAAAATGTCGTTAGTTGAATCGTTAGCATTAAATAAACAATTAAGAACATTGGTAGGTTATAATTTTGAAATCTACTTTCTAACCATTTTCTTGGGCAATTTGTTTTATAATTGATATTTCTTTATTGAAATTTGTTACGTTTAATGGTAATGATACTGCTCTAGGTACTTATGATCTATATGCAGTTAACTTATGTGTTTTATGGTGACATGAACCGTTTGGAATTATAATCTATGTATAGGATTTCTGAATATGGACAACTCAAACTTGTTTTGTGCAAAAATTTTTACGTTTAAATCTAGAAAATTAATGGCTATAGTTCATTCTCTTGTGTAAATTTTATGTTATGATGTAAATTGTTAATATTAATTAAGAACTCATCAATAAAATGTGATGAAAACATGCTAAAATATCATCAACGCAACGAAACCAAAACACAATCTTGCCAGTAACATCCAATTCAAGAATTTGATCTTCTAAATTATCCATAAAGGTATTAGCTAAAATGGGCGAAATTGGACTGCCCGTAGGTAAATCATTTCTGTAGATAAACCTTATTATTTTAAATAAAAAAATTAAATACATGTGTAGATTTTATGAATATGAGAACTCAAACTTGTTCTGGGTATCAGTTATATTCGTTCTCTAGTGTAAATGTTATGTTAAGTAGTGAATTGTTATTAAGTGAAGTAAATAATTATTTAAAAACTCATTAATAAAATCTGACGAATTTATCGAACTATGTTAAAATGTTATCAAAATACAATCTTATCAGAAGCATTTAATTCAAAAATTAGATCTTCTAAATTATTCATAAAGATATTAGCTAAAATAGGCGAATTGGACTACCCATAGTTAAACCATTCTTTTAAATAAATCTTATTTTAAACGAGTTGATAGGCCCATTTCCACAGCTTCTGCTTTTTGTAGCGCAACGTTTCTGCTTCCGATATCAAGCTTATTCCTGAGACGGAGATTTCCCACTTGAGTCGAATTCATTTACTATGATTTTTCCCAAGCACTTGACAATTCTAAAAATCGAACTTGGTACTATTATCTTACAAATCTGACACCTTAACCGCTGAAACAACCGACGCACGCCATATTTTTCTTTTAGCTAGTTTCAACAAATTATTCATGCTACTATTTCGTATGTCCCCATGACTCAACAGGAGATAGAAACAATCTAGAACGTTGGGACTACTTACATAAATTAATGATCTGCAACTCAACTTTTATGAAATTTCCATTATTACCTGGGCTATCACATAGTGAAAACCCCATGTCTATGAATTATACGACGCCCATGAGTTTTAGCGTGAACTGGCGGACTGATAATTGTGAGAAGGTGGCTCAAGAGGGTTGCACTACAAGCTTACACTGGAATAAATGGTGATTAAGTTAAAATTTGTTTGATAAAAATCGTAACAATAGTTAGTTTAAAGCGCTTCAAGGTGGCGTAACTATCGAGCATCTTGTCTTACGTTTTCATTAAAATTTCAGAATGATTTGAGCTCAATGTAAATTGCACACGCTCGATTTGGATTCGCATCCATCAGGTGTTTGATTGAATCCTAAATGTACGGATTTCTGTTAAAATAACATAGATAAATCGGGAGGGAGGGGCGTACACAGAACTTCAAAAGGCGCCGCCGCCGCAAGGAAGTCTGTAAATACTCCCCTGTTGGCTCGTCTGCTGGTTTTTCACATACTTATGAATACTTACCAAGTTGCAATTAATGTTCGAGCGAGTGTTCGATGTAACGACTTTCACTTCTCTACTTTAACACAGCACAATACAGACCGAAGTAAAGACCTTAAAATCGCTTAAAAATCCTCAACCGTCCTTAATTCACACTGAAATGAAATGAGCACAAGGAGCACCAAAAGCACATTGGGAGGTAGTTGAAGTAATAAAAACAAAGTACCTAGCTGAAAAGGGGTCGTGTTACGATAGTGTCAATTCATTTGAAGCAGTAAAAGTAAAAAGTAAAGGCATTAATGAAGTGAACAAACTTGTAGTGATCTTTGCTGAAGTATTACTTTATATTACTGTACCATTACCCGGTATTACTCAGACTGTGAACACCAAATTACTACAGCGGTTTACTCCTCACATTTGTCCCTTACGTTTCCGTTTCAATGCCTAACCATAGCATCAAACAACCATCATCCATCTCTACAATATCCTTTCCTTTGGGCTTTTGTCTCTCATACAGAGCCAACCTGCCGTTTATTACTTACATTCATAATTTCATGTTCTTTCTATACATACCTCTAACATTCAATGTACCAAGTCACCATTTCGTGTCCATACGGTTGCCAACTACGTAGGCTATTTGTTGCAACCCTGACCGTCCCTCGTGGTCAGATAAGGAATCCTAGAGAAGTAATTGAATACCAGTTAGGCCGGTTACTAAGCAAGTCGTACCCTGGATGATGTAGCATTCTTTATGAATAGTACCATTCTACTACCGGTCATACGTCAGCCTACCTGCACAAATGCGGTTACCTTTCTGATTACCTCAAACATACACATACAAGCTAGGATCCCTATTCAGAAGAGACTAACTTTGCAAGCTAGCATTAGGAGACCTATGGAGTACGCTTGACATACCTTTAGCATTACTCAGATCCGATTCTCTTAACTATAGCATTGTAGATAGAAACGACAATGACGTGGAAATTAGTGTACCCCAATAATATTCGATAGGATCTACTTTTGAAATTATTAAAAAAATTGAGATAACATAACTATTTGTGGAATTGTCAAACAATGGCCACAGATCGCTAGACTTTAAGATGAATATATCTAGAATAAGGTAATTTACAGCGAGCGAAAACAATCCGTGAACAGTTTGTTGACAAAATTCCATGAAGTTGAAACGCCCAATAAACAACAAAGTAATGAAATCAGAATGCAAAATCTATGCCATCATCTCAATGTGTTACCAATATTTTTTTTAACAATTCAATTAAACGCTTATAATAAAAGAATAATCTCTACAAGATCAGATCTCCCATAAATTTATTTATAAAAAAAAACACGTTTGTAAAGCACGACATTTAATTATAGATGAGACTATTGGGCAATACTCAACCTTGACATTGACCATGAAATTTTGAGATATACAATATGGCGTGGAAATAATAATTATAGTTGTAACAGTCAAACTTTCATTTACTTTAATGTGTATTTAATTATTTTTATTAAAATAGTCATTTATTTTAATTCATTCACTTACAACTTTTTTATTACTACGTACTGCAGTGTTTTATTAAACCGTTATGTCTTGTAGTAAATGTCTGATTAAAATTTTCAGTGGGACAATTAACATTCCTTGGTTGGATAAAGACTAAAAGTTACTATCGATAACACGCGGTTCACAATATTATGAAGCAATAGTACATGTAAAAGTTTTTTCTTTTGTGAAAATGCCAAACAAGTTAAATTCGAACAAAGACTGTTATATACCATTATTACTGTAATTATCCATTTGATTACTGAGATTCTTAATGTGTATTATGATTATTTTATTATATGATCATCGCGATCAGTGCTATGATCGCAATGCTCGTGATTGTGATTACTGTCGTAATTGTGATTATTGTGTGTATGGAGTTCACAATTCTATTTCTTACAACCCTTTTCGTTATCTCTTTCTAATATATTTAAATAATTACATAAATTATCATTAAACAAATGCACAATTTGCTAAATCGTCGGTCCGGAATTATCTTGTTCTACCTCCATTTTTATCGAAAATGGACTTATTGACAAAATCTTTAAAAAAGTTATCTTATTCTATATCCAAATTTGTATCAAGTTATCTTGATGCATAAAGATTTTTTTAGTAAATAAATATTCTACATACACTAAATATTTCACAGTTAATAGTATTATGTTGAACTTCTAGTTTGTATAAAATTATTTTGTTCTATATCCATATGCGCATGCGTATTATTATTACAACACTCACTCCAAATACACAAATACGGATTCGGTTACGGATTATAATGTGCTATGGTCCACAGACTGCATTACGGTGTGAATTAGTGTGTTATATTATTTTATATTTTTTAATTATATTAAGTGAAAAATGAGTTCTTTTCAAACACAAAGTTCCGATGCTCCAAAGCAGCATTCCAGCTGTAATTCTAATGATTGGAGGTAAGCTAACTTATTATTATTTTAAAAATCATCCTCCTAATATTTTGTAGGGAATTAGAACAAACAATAGATGAGGCTCTAGGTAATGAACTAATTCTACTAGACAATAATGCATTATCTACCGAAGGAAATATGGTGGAAATTATATATATATATATATAAACAAGGACAATTGTATAGCAACTAACACACAAGAAATTGAAGTTAAGTTTGTTGAAGGTGAGTGAAGGTGGGTTAAACCGTTTACTGAATGTAATTATACTGTTTTGATTATAGATGAGAGAAAACAAAATATCAATAATGAAAATGTTGGAAACCAAATGACTACGCCGTCTATATCGAAAATAAAGAAAATATACATACCAGGAAAAGAAAGAGAAATGTGAAGAACTGGAAACTAAATATCAGAAAGATGAAAATACAAGGGGGTGAAGAATATAGAGATTCCAAAGGGAATATGAAACCTTCAAAGTCGGTAAGAGGTCAGACATGTTCCTCAAAGTTGTGTAAATTTAAATGTACAATAAAAATTAACGAACAAGAAAGGCAATTGTTGCATCAAAGCTTTTGGTCATTAAATGATCAATAAAAGCCCATTTTTACTCCAAGCATGTTAAAAGACATCTAAAAATGCGAAAAAGAACAAAAGAAGAAAATAGTCGGAAAACTTACTCATATGTGTATTTTTTTATTATTTCGCGTGTTCAAATTCGGGTATGTCTAGAATACTTTTTAAATACGTTAGATATTAGCAAACAACGTATATATTACTATTTTAAAGCTCGCACAAATCCTGAAACTGAGATTCCAGTTGAAATAAAACTCGGAAAACACAGGAAGAAAGCAATTGCCGAAGAAAAAAAGGATGTAGTCCGTAATCATATTCAATCTTTTCCATCTGTAGATTCACACTACTGTAGAAAAGATTCGAAAAGAAAATATGTTGAGACTGGCTTGAACATTAAAAAAATGTATAGTTTATATCGAGAAGCCGTGACAGAACCGGTTAAATTTCATATGTATGCAGAAATATTTAATCAAGAATTTAATATTCCATTTTTAAAGCCGAACCTTTGCGATAAACGTGAATTATTTAAAACATAAAAAAATCCAACTGAAGCAAAACAAACTGCTCAAGAAGAACATCTTAAAAAAAAGGAAATTGGAAATGAAGAAAGAAAACGTGATCGAATTCGTGGTACATATGAAACTGAAACAGGTGTAGTTACTTTTGATCTTCAAAACGTATTTACACTTCCAAGAGCAAATGTTTCAAATTTTTATTATAAAAGCAAATTATTTTGTTATAATTTTACTGCTCATTTGTTTCAAACAAAGGTTGTCTATAATGCAGTTTGGCACGATTTTTGTCAGGTCGAGCAGCTGTACATATTTCCAACGCTCTCGGTAAGATTTTGAAGCAATTAGTAAAGGATAATCCAGATCTAAAGAAAATAATTATTTGGTCTGATAGTTGTGTACCCAAAATAAGAATTCTATAATGAGCTTTGCACTGCAACATTTCTTAAATACTTGCACAACTCTGGAGTTCATAGAACAAAAATTTGGAGAATCAGGTCATGGTAATGTACAAGAAGTTCACGCAGCACATAGCTGCATACAGAGACATCTACAGGATCCGGAAATATGGAGCCCTTTATCATTAGTACGACTTTTATTATCTCTACCGAAGACTTGGAAGAATGAATATAAAGTACCACAAATGACAGAAAATGATTACCTGGACTATCACTTGGAGTCAAAACTAGTACAGTATTCATCAGTTCCCTATGCGTCACTTAAAGTTATCTTGTACACTAAGAATTCTCCAAATAATATTCAATATAAAAAATCGTTTGGTGAGAACTCATTCCAAAATATCAAGTTACATTATAAAGGAAAAAATCAGCACAATCTAAACTAAATCAAACTAAAAAGAGAAATATTATCTCAAAAAAATGATAATCAAATGAAGACTGTGCAATTAAAACTTAAAAGTGGATATAATAATTGTTAAATTAGGTTTATTATTTTCTTATTTTTTTAGAAATAAATATTAGGTTAAAACTATTGTTAACATTTTTGCCGTATTTTATTTTATTTTAAGTAAGTTTAAGTTTCTATTAATTAATTTTGATTTTGTGTTTCAAAAATCTATAGGAGCATCTCAAGTAAAACCTTATGTTATATTATTTAGTGTTATTTTATTCTACCTCCTGTAATTTTACGTTTTTTAATAAATGAAATTATTTACTCCGTTTGTTCAATCCCCTAAACTTAAAAGTAATAAAAAACGAAAGGTAATTAGTCACTAAAGTACATTTTCCACTTTATTGATTCCTTGACATAGCCTAAATGAATAACATTTAAAAAAAAATCATGAATTCTTATAACAATTCTTCATTTGTGCAATGTAATGTTTAACTTCAATTTTCCAGAAGTTGCCTTTCATGGATATAGAACAAGATAATGCTGGACCGATGAAATAAGTACGGCCCAGCAATATTTTTTTATTTTAAAATTGTTCCCCGTTTCCCCCCAAATCTTTGAATACCACTTACCGTCAAATGGGGCGAATTTGATCTTCGGGGGGCGAGTTTGATCACCACTTCAAAAAATGTAAAATTCAAATTTGGCGCGCATTCTGATAATCCCTTCTACTTCAAAACCCGAGTACACGATTCAGTTACATTCTATCTTGTGATCAAGACACGTGTGATAACGCGTAAAAAAATAGTTGTTTCTTAAAAAAACATGTCATATAGGGTTTGCCTTGTTAACCCTAGAATATGGGAGATTCGTAAATTGTACGACGCACCTGAAACTTCGTGTTTTTTCGCCTACTTTCGGTTAACGCATGAACATGCACAGCTAAGTAGCTTCTAGCACAGTATAAACACGAACAGTAATTTCACTAGAGGAAATTTATCAATTCGCACTTATTTCGCGCCAAATGCGCGTGGCACCCTGCGCTTTGAACTGTGAAAAAAAAAGATGGCTAATTTTACGTGAATGTTTTATTTACTTATAGGGCTTTGATTGTTAGTAGGTACATACAATTGTACTAAATTTATTACATTTTGTAGATTTAGTACCTGTTATACACTTAGCTGTTCGCATTTATTGCATTTAATATTAAAAAACGACATTACTTTTTGGTCCAACTGATATGTTTTTTAGTAGGTAATGGTACGTTTGTATATACTCATTTCTTTTTTATATTTTTGATTCCTATTAATAATGTAACATGTGTTAATAAAAACCTTCAAAAGTAATAACTACATTTCACTGCATTCAAACAAATTAACACCACAGTGTATATATTATTATACTGTGCTAACACCTTCCTCATACAAACCCTATTGGAGAAAGAACTAGTACGCCTATGAGCAGTAAAATATACTCCGCCACTGTTACATACAAACGACAATTTATCATTACACTGGCACCCTGCGCAGTAGATTTTAAAAAAATATTCGTTACAGCAATATTAAAGACGCCGACAAGGAGTGAAATTACTGTTCGTGTTTATACTGTGCTTCTAGTTTAGTATTTCTTTGGACAGTGAGATGTGCGGTTGTGCTGATTTTTATCTATAAAGCGATCTTTTAGCGACTGAATCGTGAATTTTACGAATGTCCCGTTAGTTTGTATATTTATTTTAAACTGGTTATATTTTCGTGTGTCAATTTTAAGGTAAGACTATTTGTTTTTTTTACTTAGTTTATTAAGTTTATTTATTTTTAATTTTATTTAGATGTCAACTCAGAAGTTTTTGACTGAAAAACAACTGGAGGATGAAGCGGTTCGAATTATGAATGGGGAGGAAAGTGATTCAGAGCTTTTTGATGACATCGATAGTGATCTCGAAGAGGATAATCTGGGAGTTGAATTGTCTGATTCCGATCGCAGCTGTGACAATGAGGTTGAAAATGATGATTCAGTTGATTGTCCTCTTCAACAAGACCAAAGCTTAAATCAATCTGAAGGAGAAAGAGAGGCTAGTCTCAATCTTGATTCTGGTGAGGATAATATTCCCTTAGCACAAGTGCGTACCCGTTTAAAATATGTAATAAACTTTAAAAACAAGAGTTTAAAGGGCAAAAATGGCCATAAATGGTCAACGGAAGTGCCTAAAAAATCCAAAAGAACGGCCGCTAGAAATATTATACATTTTATGTCGGGTCCTAGAGGAGCTGTAAAAGACTGCTCTAACCTGGATGAATATTTCTTACATTTTTTTTCTGACAATATATTGAACATTATTTTAAAATATACCAACGCACAAATTGCCAAAGAGGCCCCAAACTACACTGGCCACCAGAATGTTTCTGCAACCTCAAAGGAAGAGTTAATAGCTTTATTTGGTGTTTTAGTTTTCTGCGCTGCAAAAAAAGACAATCATTTATCAGCAAGGCATATGTTTGATAGTACTATTTCTGGTACATTTTATAGGTCATGCATGAATTGCGATAGGTTTTCATTTCTGATTAACTGTCTTCGGTTCGATGAAAAGGAAACGAGAGAAGAGCGAAAGATAGAGGATCCTTTTACACACATTCGAGAATTGTGGGAAATTTTTATTGAGTTGTGTAGAACATCGTATACTTCATCTTCATATCTGACAATTGACGAAAAGCTTTTAGCATTTCGGGGACGTTGTCCTTTTAGGATGTATATACCTAACAAACCTGCAAAATATTGGATAAAAATCGTGATGGTATGCGATTCTTCAACCAAGTACATGGTAGATGCAATTCCCTATGTGGGAAAAAAAACAGACACCAATAATTTACCACTAAACCGAATTCTTTGTGAAAGAATTAACAAAATCAGTTCATGGTACAAATCGCAACATTACCATGGATAATTGGTTTACATCAGTTTCCCTTGCTGACCAGTTATTACAAGATCCGTATAAATTAACTATAATTGGAACAATGCGCAAAAATAAAAAAGAAATACCCAAGGAGTTTTTGGATCTAAAAGGACGAAACTATGTTTTGTTTTGACCAAAAGAAGACACTAATATCTTACATGCCAAAGAAGAATAAACTAGTTTTATTACTTTCAACAATGCACGAAGGGGCTGAGATTGAAATCACAACCGGTAAACCAGTAATAATTCATAACTATAATGAGACAAAATCAGGTGTGGACACCTTTGATCAAATGTGTTCAAACATGAGTTCAAGCAGGAAAACCCGAAGATGGCCAATGTGTATGTTTTATGGAATTATAAATATGGCCAGCATAAATTCATATGTCATTTATACCTTTAATACACTAAAAAAAGGTCAAAAACCAGTTTCAAGGTACCAATACATGATCGATTTAGGACTTTCTCTTGCTAAGCCATGGATGATGCACAGATATAATACTCCAACTTCGCGGCGAAATGTTCGACAAAATATTGGTGAAATCCTTGGCATATTTCCAGCAGGTGTTACTAACACTCCTCAAGAAAAGAAAAGAAAGACTTGCTACTACTGTCCTAGCAAAAAAAGGCGCATGACTACCAATTATTGTAAGGAGTGTAAGAAGCCGATTTGTGGAGAACATCGCGGAGATATTTGTACTATATGTTCTGGAAACTAACAAAAAACAGTTGTTTTATTATTTTAAACCTTTGTATAAATATTAATTAAGCTACCTCTTTTGTTACAGTTTTTTAGAATAAAGTTTCATTTCAAATTTTGCTTTTTTTCTACAATGTAGTAAAATTTACGATAGTCCCGTAATCATGTATACTAAAACCAGTCCCGTATTCTAGGGTTAACATAACCTCTTTTAACCGGCTGATATTTCGTTAGCTTAGCAGGAATCGCTAATTTTTCTATACGGGGTCAATTTGATCGCGACCATGCGGTGAGATTGATAATGATTAAGGGGTGAAATTGACACATATTTGATGTGAAATAATTTCAATGACAGAATGGTTCTTTTACTCTGAACATGCCATACTTGTTAGAGATTGTAAATATTCCTAGAACACACAAGCGAAAACTTGGTTCCGCCGTTATCGAGAATATAATGAGAAAACTGTGGAAAATGCTCTTCAAAAAGTAATTGATGAAGGATGGAGTCTTAGGAAAGCTGCAAAAAGATACAAAATTCCTTATGGGACTTTAAACAACACGTCGACCGTTTTTTCTTTAAATGAAGAAAATACTATTATAAAGTGTGCAAGCATATATGGCGAATGGGGTTTTCCTTTAAATCTGACAGATTCACGATATACTGCAAAAAGTTTACGTGATATGCAAGGTCGTACAATTGCGAAATTTAAGGATAACTTGCCAGGAGTGGATTGGACATACTCTCTTCTGAAGAGACTCAGAAATGAAGTTACTCACCGCCTCGCCGCTCACATTAACCGAGCTCGGGCTGACGTCTCAAAGGAAACACTTATTCTGTATTTTAATAACTTACGTGATACATTACAAAATATTCCTGCTAGTAACGTGAACAATTACGACGAGACCAATTTGGTAGATGATCCAGGAAGAAAAAAACTAATTTATCATTGTGGAGTGAAATATCCTGAAAGGATTTGTAATTTCACGAAATCAGTAAAGACCGCGTCAGGTGTATTACTACCCCCCTACATCCTTTACTGAGCAGAAAAGATGTGGGCTCAGTGGACTCAGAATGCACCAAAATTAGCGCCATGCTGTTCTGATAGATGTTATGCGGCTGGTGCTCGCTACAGTCGAACTTCGCATGGATGGAGGGACTCAGAAACCTTTACTGACTGGTTCAAATCGTGTTTCCTTCCTCATGCTAATAGACAAGAAGGTCGTAAAATTCTAATCGGGGACAATTTATCCTCGCATTTTACAGAAGAAGTTATAATATTGGTTTCGTGTGTTTACCTAAAAATGCAACACATGTATGTCAACCTTTGGATGTTGGATTCTTCAGGTCATTTAAAATATCTTGGAGGGATGTTCTCCTGGATAGGGAGAAAACGCATCCGTCACATTCCTCTATCGATAAAAAGACTTCTAATGCAACTAACGGTTTGCATAATGCAGTGGAATGAGACTTAATTTCATCATTTGATGTAATTGGCATTGTCCCATTGAATTCCAACCGCGTCCTAGATAAGCTTCCAAGGGAAGATATTGACGAAGGCCAGGTTCAACAAGTCTTGGTGAATTACCTAAAAGAACAGCGATATTCAAATGCTCCAACATGAAGGAACATAAAACGTACGAAACTGAATGTAGAACCTGGAAAAAGTGTCACGGCTCATCAGATGCAACCAGTTCTGATAGTGACGTTGCTGGGCCTATGACTAACGACGATCCTGACTATGACCTCATTGAAGAAGGTGAAGATCTCTTTACAACTGTGCAGGAGAATGAAGAGACAGAGTATTTGACCTCTTTTAAGCTAGCAAGACCAAATGTGCAGAATCAAACGAAACCTATCAGATTATTTAGCACTTATTTTGTACTAATTTGTACCATAATAAAAAATTTCTACCCCATGCCGCTTTTATAAAACCCGTGGCGCTACCACATTAAGACAAGCTAGCAGGACCACAATAAAAAAAAACGATAAAAAGAAAATTAAGATCAGCAATAGAAAGGACTGAATTTGTACTAATTTGTACCATAAAAATAAATTAAATGTTTTCATTTATTCCGTGAAAAATATACCTAAATCTAACTATTTTCATTTTACTGGAGAAAAAGCGTTTTCACTTACCCATATTCGGTTGCGTTATTGAACTTTTTATTTTTAATCTTATTTGGTAATGCTGTTCGTTATCCAGACAAAAAGAAGCCATCACCGAAAGCTGTGAAGCAAATTGTTGCAAATTTTAAAAATACCGGTTACGTTAAAAAAAATCGTTAAAGCTAAGTGAAGTAAAAACTAGAAATTAAAAAAAAATCATTTCATTAAATGTTCGAAATTGCGCCCTTGAACTTCGTGACACCTTCGCACCTTCGGATCGTGGGTTGCCGCTCTTATTGAATTTGGACTCAAAGAGCGAAATGCGTTTTCTACCCTCTCCGTACAGTTTTCCTTCGTTGTTAAAGGAGTGTACTTCACCATTAATGGCACCCCATACAAAAAAACTCTAAAACCGACATGCCCGGTGAACGCGATGGCCATTGAAAAGGACCGGTATTAGCTATCCAATGGTTCTCAAACGTGAGCTGTAGCAAAGTGCTCACAATATGGCCATTGTGAGGCGTTGCACCATCATGTTGGTATAACACTTGAATTCTGTCGGCCAGAAGTAAATTACCCAGATACCTAGTTTCCAAGCTTTGTAGTATTTCAAAATATAGTTCACCTGTAGGAACATAGGACATATTCATTTCTGAACATTTACATTTTGATAGAACTTACCGTTCAAATTTTCGTCATAAAAACGCGCAATAAACATTAAAACTCCAGTTTTTTTGGAAGCTTCGTTCCCTAACAGCATGAGGGTTTGCGTCACTCAAATAGTGCGAATTATGTCGATTAATTAAGCATGCTATTTCTAGTGAATTTAGTACTAATAGCAGGCTTATGTTTATGTTTTAATTTTACAAATTTGACAAAATTGTTTACTACATCTTTAACAATTTTTAACAAACATTACTACTGACGAAGATAACTGTAAGTGTTATCGAAACGTTTAGATTGTATAATTTAAAGTACACCATTAAAAAATCCCAAAAAAGATAAGTATTTTATTAAGATTGCGAAAGTTTGGGATTGCGGGTAGAAAGTATTGTGTGTGGGGGGGGTATTTACAAAGATTGCAGGGAAACGTTAATGATTGCAGAGGAATGTGGGAAATTTTCATAGATTGAAGAGGAGTGCGGGATTGCAGAAGACATGTCTAATGATTGCGAGGGAATTGTAGCGATTGCAGAATTTTTAAAAACTGTATTATTTAGATAAGGTCTCAGAAAGTACTTACCACTTTACGTAATTAGATAGAAATAATAATTACTGTGGATTTATGGGCATTAATATTATCAACGGTACAAGTAGGTACTTACTACTTTTGAAGCCAGGTTGTTAGAGTAACTGCCGAGCTTAATAAGGCACACTCGGATGCATATAAAATAATCCAGTTATAATTCAAAATTCAACTTCCGAGTCAAATACCTACATCGTCACCTATGTATATTATACTTTAAATTAGTTATGCCTTCCATCCTTGTGGTATTTGCGTTTCTTCGTCTTCTGAGACATCCGTTCTTTTTAATGTGATATCCCTATGGATACAAAGTATCCCGAGGGGTATCCGAAAATGTTACTTGCACTGAAAACCCCACATAAAATCTGAGATGGGGCACCCACTCCTCGAACCACCCTATACCTGAATATTAACAATAATAATTGGTAGCTGCACAATATCTAGATAATAATACGACCACAGCATATTTATTTATAAGTAAACAAACTCAAGCAATGTTAAAAAGAAACATATTGTATATATAATAAAACTTATAAACCTAAAATTAGTGAAAAACCATTTAGTTTAAAGATATTCTTTTAGTATATTTCTAGCAAACTGCTTCTCGATTTCCAATTTTTGATGTCTTTTTAAATAAAAATGGACATTATCCACAAGTGATATATGTCCATAAAAATGAATTTACTTGAATCAATTTCAATATCCTCATCATTATATTTTGGCCACTAGAAATTCGAATTTCGCGTTGTTATATGACGTTAGATGGTTATTGGTTATTGTGGGTAGATGTAATTACTGTTAAGATGAAAAGCTTGAGTTTGTTTCGACGAGTATTTACATAATAAATTGGAAAGCTTTTAAATATACGCGGCAATTTGCGGGTCATAACTGTTTTGTAAAATGGAGCAAGTAGAAACGCTGTCATAATGACGTATTCGTTAGTCAGTCGCATTAAATAAGCGATCAGAGTTGGTTGAAGGTAACAAAACGGTTGAAAAGCGACTGCTACAGCTTAAGTTATGCTGCAATTACATTTGTACGAAAATTCAATTAGTATTGTGTTAAGAAAATATAAGTGATATTTTCCTTATTAATGCGAGGAAAAGATAAAACGAATTAAAGTGTAAATATTATCAAGTTGGTGATAATAAAAAGATTGTGCAATAATCTACAATCGCGCTTTAAGTGTGTATTGAAAGCGTTCCAAGTTGATGTTTTGATAGCGAGTGATAAATATGAAATAAAACAATCGATCCAGTATAATAGATCGATGTATAAAGTATAATAAACAAAAACATTGAAATTAAAAGCATAGACGTTCGTAGCTCGCTTGCAGTTTATTGAGCCCGCCGTTTGTAATTAAAACTGAACAATTAAGTAAAAAACTGGATAGCGTACAGATATCAAGCAATTATTTACAAAAATCATTAAATTGTGGGAAGAAAATTAGAAGCGTATTCATCTATAACAAAGGTATAAGAAAAGATAAGAGAAAACAAAGGAGAGCGGTTCCAGCTTGGCAACAGAGAACGTCATCAACCTCAACGAAGCCTCTTCACCGGTTTTTATTTATATTTATATTTAAATACAAATGCTGAACGAAAATATATTTCGCTCATCATTTGCAAAGGATTGTATTTGCATGTTACTATTAAAAAAATACTAACATAGAATTAGAATCATTTTTATGTAATACTGTAAACAACACAGTCTGCATTTAGAATTTGGCTTAATGAAATTTTATCACTTTTGATTAATTTTTCTTAACGACTGTTACAAATCTTAAAAACCTTATACAAACACTGAATATGTAAATACTGAAGAAAGCAAGTTCAATTAATTACAAGGTACAGGTAATTAATAACATCAGATTGAGGATAATTATGTTGAATGCTAACACTGACCATTTATTACATCATTGAGCTAGCTGGAGCGTCCCGATGAGAGGAAAAAGGAATTTGTTGAGTAATTATTAAAGTTCATTTACATAAACAGAAATGTGATAACAATAAAAGTAACGTTTAGTTAATGAACGTTACCTTTATAAATTAAAACCACTTAGTTCAAATTGAACCATTTCGCATTTTCATAAAAACAATATAAAATTTTTACTCAGTGATTTTGAAATTATGAAAGATTGAAAAAGAACCCAAATATTCTGTGTAGCCAGGTGTATGCAAGCAAGGTAATAGTCGCAGGTAATACGCTCGTTACAAAACGATCCCCAACGTGAGAACCGTCACAATCTGTCTAGGGCAAATTTAAGGAATTTTATTCTGTAGTTGTTATGGTTTATTTTCTCCATCGCCCTACCAATGTACCAGGACCTCAGGTAACACACAGCATAATACTTTCAATACAGATATCTATTTCATGTTCCAAATCTTCTTGATTTTCGATCTCACTTCATCAAAACTTTCGTATTCCAGCGCACTTTCTTTCGAGTATGAGCCCTCATCCTTTGACTCGGAGTCGCTTGACCCAACGGTGTGACTGTTCAATGGATAACAACGGGGTCTCCCCACTACGGCAGTTTGATCTTCAGAAATACAAACATGAGATGGATAGTTTCGTTTTTCTAAAAAGAACCTAAGTTCTTTTATTGCCAATTCTCCTTCCCTGAATCAGTGAATACTCGACAAGGCTCGACTAAGCGTTGTTATTGCAGGCATTCCGTTTGGGATGTTTGATACGAGTGTTTAGTATGCAAGTCTTCCCGAAGTTAGAAGTAAATAACAACATAATTTTTTCAGGTCTTCTGGATAGCGGTTTCCAGCTCTAGACTTTGCGGGAGTATTCTTTAAAGCAATTTTTTTCAAAATTTCAAAAAAATTCTTTGGAGTTTTACCAATTGCATAACTCTTGGCCAATCAATGTATTGGCGCCAATAACTTCACTTATTTTTTCGCATATTTCCAAGAAGTCTGTGATTTTGGTTTGATTTGGATCAAAATTTAAGTGTCTGTATAATAGATTTTTGTAGTCTAAAAATAATCGTAAACAATAACAACAAGGAACGTTTAGTCCGAATACGTATATAGGGAAATCTGCTTCGTACCTACACAGATACACCGACCCATTGGTGAAAATTCAACATATTCACAATAGCATTAATGAATCCGTGCATATGAGTGTGCATGTTATTATTTGAACACGTATTGCGACAGAATTACGTTGATAGCGATTGATTGCGGAGTGATTGCGTGGATTGCGGCTGGATTTCGCGGATTGCGCTGGGATTGCGGAGTAGATTGCGGTAGTATCGCATAGATTGAGGAAAGAATTCATAGATTGCGTACCCTCCAAAATTATTCTTAGTTCCAGATTGCAGTTGCAAACCGGTCACAAAACAGAAATACAGTCAAAAGCATTACCGACAAAGGAAAGATGTTGATACGGAAAGGTAACGCGTTTTTCGATACATAGACCTTTTAAAAGCCTGAATAAGTTGGCAGTTGAACTAACTGCGGAGGATTAAGAATATCAATAAAAACAGTATGGAGAACAAAAAAAATGAAGACTTTCTGACGCCAAATGGTGCATTAAATGTACAACGAGAAAAAACATGTACCGGCGAAACAATTCGTGAGAGGTACCGAGAAGAAATGCCGGATGTACAATTTTGCAAAAGAACCATTATTAACTGGATACATAAAGTTTTCGGTTTAAAAAAACTAATAGGAAATATGTAATGGAGCTTGCTACAGTACGAACCAAGAGGTCCTCAGAAAATATTCCGAAGAAAAGATATTAACTTATATACACCAAAGGTTTTAACCCAAACGTGAATTTTCAGAAAGGTCAGATGAGAAAAGCATATCAAGATAATACTGCATTAACTCAGTGCAAGAAAACAGACGAGCGTTCAAGATATATGAACGTGCATGCAGGAGGAGGGGGGCTAGTTTTCAAAAGTAATCGGGAAACCCACGACTACCATAACATTAACTGCGAAAACTTTGAAAAATGTTTCAAAAACCAAACATATCCAACCTAGAAGAACCCAGTTTGATTATCATGGATAAAAATAAATCGAAAAAGTCGTAGATACTACCGATAGTACTCCTTTCATAACCGACGGTGGTAGTGCATCAAAAGAATATTTTTTGACGATGAAGACAACTGATGTTTATAAACAGCCTTCAGTATGAAAATTTATTTTTATTAAAGAACATATATAATAAATTGTTTTGCTTTATTCTACACCAAAAATATACAAAGTGGAATACAAGCAATACGTCAAGCTGGAGTTAAAGCTTAATAACATGCTGCTTGTAAGAGAATAGCTTCTGTCCGAGTAAAATATAACCAAATCCTAAGTACTATTAAAATACTTATCTTTTTTGGGGTTTTTATATGGTGTATTTGTATATTTAAGTTATACAATCTAAACGTTTCGATAACACTTACAATCTTGTAAAATTTGAAAAATTGAAAACGCAAACATAAGCCTGTTATTAATATAACAGTTTAATGAACGTATAAAGCCAACTATGGAATACAATTTTAGTAAAGAAAACTAGATCATTAATAAATTGAATATTGTTAAACTGCCTTGAAGATGACAAATCAGAACACCCTCTTATGGTCGAAGGCTAACAGTGAAAAATGTCATACCCAAAGAACAAAATTTTATTAAGTTATGATGTAAGTGTAAAGCTGTGAAAAACATTAATTTGAAATTGATAAAATCATTCACAAATAGAATCTTGACATCAATTCAAATAATTCAGTTATATCTAACAAAAAAATAGCTTTGGCAATAAATGCAAGTGTTATTTAACAATGAAAAACATAATGTAGTCATTTTTAATTTTAATTTCAACCACTTATGTTAAATTATAGTGCTGTGGTAATTTAATTTAAATGTTTTACCAATTATATGTTAAACTACCACAGCACTATAATTTAACATAAGTAGTTGAAATTAAAATTGAAACTTACATAAAACTAACTACATTATGTTTTCATTGTTAAATAACACTTGCATTTATTGACAAAGCTATTTCTTCGTTAGATTTGAGTGGATTATTTTAATAGACGTCAAGTTTTGTGAATCTTTATCAATTCCAAATTAAAGTTTTCACAACTGCACACATAAATCATAATTTGATTAAATTTTGTTCTTTGTATGCAAAATTTTTCACTGTTAGCCTTCGGTCGTTAGAGGGTGTTCTGATTCGTCATCTTCAAGGCAGTTTAAAATATTTAATTTATTAACGATCTAGTTATTATTTACTAAAATTATATTACATAGTTGGCTTTATACGTTCATTAAATTATTATTTATTAGCAATTGACAAAGCTATTTCTTCGTTAGATTTGAGTGGATTATTTTAATAGACGTCAAGTTTTGTGAATCCTTTATCAATTCGAAATTAAAGTTTTCACAACTGCACACATAAATCATAACTTGATTAAATTTTGTTCTTTGTATACAAAATTTTTCACTGTTAGCTTTCGGTCGTTAGAGGGTGTTCTGATTCGTCATCTTCAAGGCAGTTTAAAAATATTTAATTTATTAACGATCTAGTTATTATTTACTAAAATTATATTACATAGTTGGCTTTATACGTTCATTAAATTATTATTTATTAGCAATTGACAAAGCTATTTCTTCGTTAGATTTGAGTGGATTATTTTAATAGACGTCAAGTTTTGTGAATCCTTTATCAATTCCAAATTAAAGTTTTCATGACTGTACACATAAATCATAACTTGATTAAATTTTGTTCTTTGTATACAAAATTTTTCACTGTTAGCCTTCGGTCGTTAGAGGGTGTTCTGATTCGTCATCTTCAAGGCAGTTTAAAAATATTTAATTTATTAACGATCTAGTTATTATTTACTAAAATTATATTACATAGTTGGCTTTATACGTTCATTAAATTATTATTTATTAGCAAGCTTATGTTTGCGTTTTCAGATTTCAAAATTTGTTTCAACATTGTAGGTAGCGGACCGCGAAAATTTTATTATTGCAACAAACATTTTTTTAAATCGCAATTGTTACCGCGATAGAAAAGTTAATTGACGGGGTTTAACATGTTTTATTAAATATTAAGTCGTTAGTTGCGAATGGTTTTCGGGATATTTTATTTTTGTAACTAATATTTGGCTAAGGGCTGAAAAACATGTGTTTGTGGTCTAACTAGCAGGTGTAATCTTAAAGGCTACTTTACTGAAGGGGCGCAACGACTCATTGGAAATTCTTAGGCGCACATTCTTGATATAAAAATGTCGTTAGTTTAGTAAGTAATTACGTCAGTACACACTGCAATCAAAGACGACTTTGTTTGGTAGGTTGAAACTCGAGACCTAAATGTGGGGCTTGTTACGGACGAATGCATATTTTTAAAATTAAGATGTCGTTCAA
Source organism: Vesta saturnalis (assembly GCA_036346205.1). Lineage (NCBI taxonomy): Eukaryota > Metazoa > Arthropoda > Insecta > Coleoptera > Lampyridae > Vesta > Vesta saturnalis. The sequence goes on from JARFJB010001339.1 coordinate 3,910,708, forward strand.
TGATTAATATGAAACTGTCCAACGTAATAGTTTTTTTTTATTACTTTTGAAAAACGTGGGTGGGTTTTCGGAAGTAGATATAGTTAGTTTTGAAATCGAAGTGGGGAGTGGGCAGTGACAGTTACAGTGTCGACCGAGCCAGATCGATGTGGTTAATTAAATACCTTCATTGTAAACAGTATCCTTTTTGTAGGTTAACGATTTGTGTCTGTGATCAATTAAAGAAATAGATTCAAGTGTAAGTAGGAATGTTTATATAAATGAAAGCTCGCAGCAAAGCATTTACCAGCCTAGATAACATATTAAATACAAAACATTGCCTTGCAAAGGTATCTTATTCGTACGCGGGCTCATTAAGCTGAAATCTGCTAATATAAAAGACAGTATAGGGCCCTCTCACTCTGGTATTTGTGTGAATTAGCATTGTTGTTTGTTGTTTATATTTATATTTGCGTAGAGGTGGGCTGGTGAACGGGTACATGATACCGCTGGTTATTAATTGTAAAAGGTAATTGCCAGTGGGTACGCACTCCCGGGGCCAGATAACCATTAAACACCTCGAATTTTATTTTTATTGTTGTATAGATGAATGCGTAACCTGAGAAAGGAGCACTGTATTTTTCTAACGCCCTCAAATTTATATATCGGTCACGATGTGATGCTCTATTTATAGCTTACCGTTGTAAGGCTTTGTTTTAATGAGTTTTTTTTTTGAGTCAGTTGTTAGGTAGAATTATTTGCCTGTGAGCTGATTTCTCTTTGTATGTGATTTATTGTAATTTGACTTATGTATTTTGTGCTTTGGTGGTCACTAAACAATTGGGTACGTGTAAATTCCTTGTTTGTTTTCTTTTGTCCTCGCCTTTCCCTTATTATCACCTGTGCAATTTTATTGTTGTATTTTATATGTACCGTAATTTGCTTTATTGTTTTATGTGCTTATTTACTTAAAGACCGGCATGATGGGTTTTTAAAGAGCCACATGTTTGGTATTAAGATTTCTATTATAATTTTTATTTTGATTATCTATGACCCAATTGTGCGTGTGACTACATGTGTTTTTTTTTATTATTGTGTTTCTGTGTAACTAAACTGCTTTTTATTCATTTTCTCTTAATGTTATAATTTTGTACGCACTTCAACCTGATTTAATGGTGTTATATATTTAATCCTTTCATTGTTTTTTTGTGTTATTTGATTTGATAATGTACTTGTGCAATTACATATTTATGAATAAAGTGGGTTTTATTGGTGATTCTTTTCCACAATAGTATATTAACGGGCTGAACCACCGTTGCGCAAAGCTCGTTGACTTTAATTTGAGTAGTTTAATTTTTTTACCTACCCCTCATGATGCAACACTTACCTCATCCAGCCTATCTAATTCAGATAGCACAACATACCTACCACTAAACGGCCACGTCGATTGATCAGATTTGAGATTTGCGAGTAATTAAATATCAGACTTGTGAATAAATTCTAATGTTTTAATTATTGCCAGGAAAGTCAAAGTAAGGTAGGAATTAATCTGAGTAATAGTAACACTATTATCCGCCAAGTCAAGATAAATCACTTAGCGATTGTTTTGTTCTTAAACTTGCATTATTGCAAATAAGTTCAAATTACGCTTTTCAAGATAGTGTACCTGAGGGACGCTACAATAGTGATTTAAGGTTTCGGATAAACTGGGCGACTTACAAATTTACGTAGCAGCTATCTATTATGTACTTTACCGTATCAGACATGCAGTTCGACGTTTCATTACGTAAATTATAGACGTTTTATCATTTCTAGTAGTGTATTTAAGGTTACTGCACGCTTCCACAAGCTTTAGTGTTTGTTTTTATTTTTAACAGCTGCTCTGTCATACGTGTAGTGTCCAAGTTCACTTTTACTGCCATAATTGTACCCGCTGTGTATATTAATTATTTGCTTGTTATAACTGCGCTTTATAAAGGATAATCTTTTTTTGGCTCTCTATTTTAACTAATTACTTTATCAGCGGAAGAAAACGAATTATTTAATTTTGCTTATTAATAACTTTACTCGGGAAGTTTCGCAGTATTTGTTCGCTTTTAAATTAATTTAGTCTGGTTAATTGCAGGCAAACCTGTTGTAAAACCATTTTACTGGCCGAGCCTAGTTTGAATCTGTCGGGTTTATTTGGCTAGAGCCAACTTCACGATTTCCTTGTCTAACGAGTAACGATTCAAATGTGGCTAAGCGAAATCACTTACGGCCTAATATTTACATTATTACTAATTCCTCAATTATCAACAAACCGATTTTGCATTTTGAAAATTAATTAAATACAAGGTGGCTCGAGACTATATTACACACTTCAAGATGGCATAATTTCCAAACAAGCGACAACCGGAAATACATGTGTCAATCTGTCACGTTAATAATGCAGTTAGCTTTACGGTAGATAAACGAGCAATGTCTGTTAGGTTTTATTATGAAACATAGTCTATTACTCTGATATGGCGTCGAGCATAATTTAATGTGCCTAGACAGAGCTCGATTCGATTCGAGCGGCAGTGTGCAAGACATTAAAAATGGTCCTACCAAAACTGTATGTACAGAGCCAACCTTGAAAGGGCGAGAATGGCAAATGAGCGTAGCCCGAAACGTTCACTGCGAAAACAGTCTTCTGCCTGGCACATCTCTAGAAGCTTACAAAGGATTGTTCATGAATTAAAATAGGTACCATCCTTACAAGAAACAGATCGTCTAAATAAGAACTATTCGACGGAGATAAAACAATCCCGATGAAATTTTAAGCAATGAACCTAAGAAATAAAATTGCATATTAAAAGAAAAATTATTAACTGCTAAAATGCGTAATATTGTCCTACGCCACCCAGTAATTGAATTGAGACTTATAATTTTTATTACAAATAGAATTAGAGCGTAGATTTGATAATACATATCATGTTTGTTTTTATAAAGTTTTAGCCAAAAGATACATTTACAATTACATCTAAAAATGATTCGGTTTTGAGATCGGCGCCATCGTTTGTGACCCGCTTATCTCACAATGAATTGTGCGAAGTATGCAATCATTTGGTCTATTGAGAAACTGATAATACTAGTTTTATTAAAATCCTTTTCACATGATACCCGTCTTTTTGACAAACCCAATTTCCGATTTGTGCATAAAATTGTAAATTTTTATTTAGGATGTACCCATTTGTTATTGTACTTAATGGAATTACTTAATTATTGTTAAAGTTTAATGTTTTTCTGAAAAAAATAATAATATCTGGAAATAAGTTCACAGGATATTCTGATGTAGTAATCTCTTATTTTCATTTTTTAAAATGAAGTATTAATTTGTTTTCTAAATGTAGTTTATGAAGAAATAATAAATTATCTACTTATACTACTTAGTTTATTTCCATTTTTTAAATTAAATATTACGAATCTGTTTTCTAAATGTAGCTTATAAAAGTATTATAAAATTTCAAATTTGTGAATTGTAATTTTTTATTTAGCATGTACGCTTTTGTACTTTTACTTAATTAAATTACTTAACCATTGTTACAGTTTATTTTTTCTTAAAAAAAAATATTTAATAATTTATTCTAAGTATAAGAATTACATATAAAAAAAATAATTTTTAGTACATTCAATATATGATACACTTAAACATTTTGCCTCTGAGGAAAAAATATGTATCAATACACATTTTATTATCTTAAAATATTATTTATTGCATAGAAATTAAATACGAAAAATAATAACCCTCAATAATTGTGAAATCATACAAAATTTGTAATTATTTACTGTAATTTATACGTATTCAAATCTGAAACTTATAATAAAAATAACTTTATAAATACGCACGAATCATTTGGAAGAACAGTTCTGAATTTTGGCTTTTGGCAAATCTTGCTGAAGGATTTATGTTATGCGAGTCTCTGCCTACTCGGTCTGACAATCTCATTCAACCAATTTAAAAAGTCGGTTTACTTTTACTTACTCATCTTAAAGTTGTTATTTTTAGAATTGTATATGCTAACGTTAAGCGGGGATACTTTGCTCCTACAGGGGTAACGTCTGGAAAAACTTTTATCAACATCTTTTGAACTAGCAGTAATCTTAACGAAATTACGAAAGTGAGATTAAGTGCTTTATAAAAAACTAGTTTAATAGATTACTATTCTAGTGCTTACATAGAAAATAACTCGCACCTAAATAAGAGCAATATCGTGTCGATAATTTGTGACCCAAAAAATTAACTTCGGTATTCTGGGTACAAGAGTCACCTATAGGTAAGCATTTTTTATATTGCTAAACCAATGTGAGCAATTGTTATTAAAAATATGACGTACTATTTGTGTTTTTTTAACATTATAGTGAAACAGGTGGGTTTAATAAAATATGGGCTAACTTTACATCACGCCATAATTTATGCAAGGTAACCCCATCCGGAAAACCTTACCAACTTGCCGCACATCGCTATGTTACTACAGCGAGAAAAGCTTAGAAGACTGCCTCAGTAGAGCCCAGAAGGAAGAACTATCATGGAGGAAACCTTCCATAAAATATAATTGAGACAATAGCCACTAAAATCAAACGATGTCATGAGAAGACTCCAGCCAACCCTCAGTTTTTACCAGTAATGAAGAGGAAGATTTCGCTTCATGCCTTGAAGCTTTGAGTGGTTTGAGATTTCTCCTTACTTCTAAAGATCTGAGACATGTCATTCAATCGTACTTGGATCATTGTGGACGTAAAGAAAGCAGGTTTTCCAATAATCAACCTGGCAAAGATTAGACCAAAAGCTTTTTAAAATGAAATGAGGCTTTCTGAAAAATTTACTGCCAAAATAAAGAGAAGTCGAGCCGGTGTTGACGAAAAGTGTGACAGAAAAGTACATTTGAAAGAGTTCCTCCAACGTGTTTAATTTCTCATAAATCTCTTCGATAATGTTCTGGGGAAGTGGGGCGGGACAACCTTTACCTCCATATGTGGTATATAAATCTACTAGTTTATGGCCCACATGGACAGAAGACGGACCGGAAGGGTGCCGGTACCATCACTCATCGTGCATCTTTCGATTTTTAAGCGCTGTCGTGACGAAGGCATCTACCTCATCTGCCTCCCACTAAACAGCATACACCTCACCCAGCCACTGGACGTGAAGAGTGCTGAAGAATGTTGAATTCCGAAATAAGAATTTCTTCCTTTACTGAAAAAAAACTTTAAAAACTCATATCTCGACGAATCTCATAAGTGAAATAGCTTCCGAAAATGTGGTATATGTGGTGGTATTGTGCCATGTGATACACAACCCTTATTTAATTGCATCAGTCAAAAATGGTAGATAGTGGCGTTGTGGGCGAAGTGAGGCCTTCTTAAATATTTTAGCAACTTCAAGAAATTAATGCACAGGTGATATGAGACAGCTGAAGAAGAGAAAGAAAATCAATATTCCTCCTGTTAAAAGTGTAGCTCACGAGCAGGTTATTACACCAAGTTGTGAAGAAACTAGGATACACGTAATGAGGATGACAACACTTCTTTAACCGACGAATCAGATGCTGACCCAGAAAGGGCCCTTTTGAAGGTGCCCATTATGAGTTTTTCATCACTACATCGAGAATTTGGTTCTCATGTTGTCGTTTTGTATGGAAGATGTGTGTAACCGGGTATTATTACTAGTTTTGATGAAAAAGGGACTACCATTAGTACTGGAGAAACCAAATAATAGTTGGAAATGGTCAGAGCGTAAAGACTAGTTTTTTTATAAGTGGGAAGATGTTCTAGGTGGCATAAAACCCCAACTCCAATTAATAAAAGAGGGTGTTTTTCTGTCCCAGGATTGTTTATAAATAGGCACCTAAGTACATTTACTCGTTTTTTATAAAATACAATGTAAAGATTTCCTTTACAAACTAAATACATTTTCTAGAAAAGCCTATTTTTTCATTATTTTCGTCATTTCACATTTGTTGCATCATAGTTAGGGTGATATCAAGGGACGTATTATTGATGGGCTAACTTTACCTAGTCGTAGTTTTTCTATCAAATATCAGGTCGAGCCCTTCCGATGTAACTAAATATTGTTCGTATCTACCCGCTATGAGTTATCATGACAACAAGTTTTTGTTTTCACTATATAGAGGAGGCTTCAGTTAGTCTTTTGTCAATTGTTTTGTGTGATACATGTTACGTTATAAACTGTTTTTTTAACCTCTAAAATGGAGAGTTAAAAAGTACCCATTCGTCATGTAATGCTTTGAGAAGTTAAACAGGCAATAGTACTAAGACGTCAGCTGAAAAAATATGCAGTGTATATGGTGAAGGACTAATAACTGATCGGGCAGTTAGAAATTGGTTTATAAAATTCCTCTGGAGATACGACCTTAAAAGACGAACCGAGGGCGGGACGTCCTTCCGACTTTGACGACAACCTTTTAAAGGCAATATTGGAGCAAAATCCACGTCAATCAACAATAGGTATAGCAGAAAGGTTGAATACATCACAATCAACTGTTAACCGCCATCTGGAGAAATTAGGGAAAGTCTGCAAGTTAGGAGTATGGGTACGTCACAATTTCAGTGAATGGAATAAAGAAGATCGCATGTCAATCGCCACAAGTCTGCTCTCACGGGTAAAAATTGAGCCTTTTTTAAACAGGATTGTAACAGGCGATGAAAAATGGGTTACCAATGACAATATAGTCCGCGAAAGACAGTGGCTTGATAAAGATCAACCACTCCTACCAGATCCGAAAGCAAACATCCATGGCAAAAAGATTTTATTGTGTGTGTGGTGGGATTGTCAAGGAATAATTCACGAGTTGTTGAAGTCAAATTTAACGACTGCTGCGGATAGATACGTTCAGCAGTTGCAAGGAGTGCAAGAGAAACTCCATGAAAAGCGTCCTGCACTTGTCAATCACAAAAACGTCGTTCTTTTACACGACAATGCGCGACCACATACGGCAAGGGTGACTCAGCAAAAAATTCTTGAGCTTGGATGGTCTGTTTTACCACATCCACCTTACTCCCCGGATCTTGCCCCGACAGGCTACCACCTTTTCTGTTCCTTACAAAACTTTTTGAATGGAAAAACCTTCAATTCTGAAGAGCAAGTCAGGCAGGCTGTTGAAAACTTCTTTCAGTCCAAACCAACCACATTTTTACAAGGAAAGAATTGATAAACTGCCAGGAAGGTGGAAGAAGATTATGGATAATAGTGGTGAATACATAATAAATTAATATAATTTTGTTATTTAATGAGAGCAAAATAAATGTTTGATAAAAAAACGGAAGTTACTTATGACTCAACCTAAATACAACAGGTTTTGTATAGTGATACAAAGTTGTCCAATAGGTAGCTTTGCATCACTTTTTAACAAAAAAAAAATACAAAAAATTTCAATGGGGTGCTAGTACACCCCATTAATGGGTTCCTTATATCAGTATTGTGACGTCCATACAAAATTGTGCCAATTCCATCTATGTTCATTGAATAAATAGCATTATTTTTCAAATACCACAAAAACTGGTGCAAATTATATCCGTTTTACGGTAATTTATTTGCTATTTTTGTAAATTTATTGCATTTTATACCAATTTATATTAATTATTGTGAATTTTTGTTAAGATTGTTGTCTTATCGTGGGGTGCACTTAAGGAAGGAATCTGTTAAAAAATTGGGTGGTATTTACTAGCGGACGGAAGTAATTATTATCACCATCAACTTACAAGAAAAAGTAAAAGTTTGCATTAAATTAAAATTAGTGTACCTAGAGGGACTTAATATCCCAAAATTTTGAACGGGTAAACAGACCGTCATTATATTTTCCAAAATTCTAATCTCGATTAACCTTACGACTTTTTGGTGGTGGCACTTTTTACTATGTAGGTTAAGCGCGCATATGGCAAATCCACAAAAGTCATAATGAAAAAGCCATCAGTCATAACTCATAAGTTCCATAAAGGTCATTGAACTAAAGACCCAGTCTCCACATAGAAAATTTGACCAAATATGTTGAAATCGCATCTTTAGAAATGGGAACACTTGCCACCCAAGCTTAAGTAAAAAAAAAAGTCAACATTGGAAAAGGATATCTTGTGTGGGTAATTTAACTTTAGAGTGCAACTAATATTTATTACGCCTTTTCTTTACCCAAAATGAACCTAAATTAAACAAATAAACGAAAAAGCAGGGCACGTTTAGATGTAAAGTCGTTGACCTATCCATATTAAACAAGAATTGAAACAACGTCATATATTCGCAAAACTAACAATTGCTAATAAGTACTTGAAAAATATTTGTGGGGCCATTTTTTATGGTTTTAAAAGTGACCTTGATTTTCGTAAGAGATCTTTCATAACGTTCATAACATTATACCTCCCTACCTTCTGTTACAGATAGACCCAACACAGGCTCATTTAATTTTGCTGACATTATGAATTTGCCGCGCCTATATGGTATTTTTTAAAATTTCGTTTGACTGAGGAGGGCCCCCATAACATATTTTTTACAAATTACTCATACTTCAAAAAACAAAACACTAGCGGTAGTAAAAGTGGATGTTTACCTTTAATTTGTATTGTAGATTGTGTATATAAGAATCCTAAAGGTCACAACACAATCACAAATGTAAACACACAGTTTCAGTATTTCGATAATACAAATTTTTTCAGTAAAATACGTATTTTTTATGCGAAACCACTTACAACTAACTCACTCAACACTCGCTATAACATAAGGTATTATTTCTGTTTCCACTTTAAATGCTATAACTGTCTTGCGCATGATAGTGGTGAAGGTATACAGGTGGTTGGAGAAAATTGCAACACTGCCTTTTAGTTCACTACTTAATTGTGAAAGTCTCAATTGTGTGTGATGATTAAATAAGTTTGCATTTTTTCCAAAATTTTTTAATTTTATTATTATTTACTATCATAACTTACTGCCTTAATATTTTAGAACGTCGAGATTCGACAACAGTGTAAATCATTATTAATATGGCGGTTTAGTATCTGTTGACATTTCACCAATTTTTCAATATTTTGTAGCTAAATATTATTAAATAAACAACCTCAAAATGATGAACCCAACTTCTTTATTTGGTATACAAAGTACTGCAGGAGCTGTTCCTATCAGAAATGAGAAAGGTAATAAAAGTGGGTAATTAAATAAGAAACTTACACTTTTTACTTAACAGGAGAATTATCTATGCAAAAAGTTAAAGTACACAGATATGTATCTGGTAAACGTCCTGACTATGCACAAGATCAAAGATCCGATTCTGATAGCGAGGATGAAGATTTTATGGAAAGACGTAACCATGTTAACGTACGACCTCCCAGTCCGGAACCTCCTAAAACTGATGATGATATGAATGACCCAAGATTACGTCGTCTTAAAATTAGAGAAAATGATACAGAAATAAGGCCAGAGCGGAGACGTCATGTACATGAACCCGAGGTATTACAAACATCTGATGAGGAAGAAGAGGAGCAAATTAATTTACCTGGTTTGAAATTTTGACAAGTTGAGTTTGTAATTACTTTTGTTTTTAGAGCCAAAACATACTCTAGAAGCACCAGATGATGATGAGTCAGAAGCTGAGTTGAGTGATACTGAGCTGGAGAAGCGGCGACAGTTGTTAAAACAACGGGTTTTAAGTAAACAAGAGGAGCAAGAATTTCTAGTAAAAGAAGAAGAGGAATTAGATTCTGAGTCATCCGAAAGCTCTGAGTATGAGGAATATACAGATTCAGAAGAAGAAACGGGTAGGTTGGGAAACATTCCATATGAAATCAGGCAGTTTGACCCTCCTCAGATATTGATAGCAACAGACTTTGCGGCCCTTTAGCAATCTGTACAGAAGATAATGTGCTTTAAACATTTTTTCATTTAGTCATTTCAGTAATACAAATTTTTTCTTTTTTACAACATATGTAAGACTGACCTTTGCATGGATATCAATACTGAGAGTGACATCTATGATAGGATATAAGTATTTATTATGTATGCCAAATTGAAACGAGCTTCCTTTCAGACTGGCCATGTACACAATCCAATCTCAAACTTAATAATCGCATGATCACATTGAAAATTTGATAAACAAAACAACATCGTTTATGATTCTTTCGAAGATAGGTTTACAGTGCACAATTTTGTAAGATAATGTAAATGATTGTACTGTCACAGTCTAATCTAACAGAATTGTTTGACAGTATTGGTTCGTGTATGATTAGCTTTATGCTCGTTACAATTATATTACTAGAATTTAATTTACATGATTAATAACGGAGATATAATTACGAAATATAACACATTTAAGATTTATTAAAGGATTTCCAGCTAAGTCCAAAATATAACCTATTTTACCATGATTGAGATAATGTGTGGATTAAATACTATTATAAAAATTGACATCTTATAGATATGATGATAAAAATACATTTTATAATTATACATTGCTAACAGAAAACTGGGTTGGTGTATATATATTAAGGTTAAACTCAGTGGTGGCTCTTTAATGAGAGCAAGTGAGCAATTGCACCCCCTGGAATTTTTAAACAAAACAAACCAAGCGGCAGCTAACTGTGGAAGTATTTAGTTATTACGTATTCAAGATTTGTGGGCTGTGCGATCAACACAACGTGGCAACACCATTGGCAATGTGCACTCGCCTCTTGCGCGCCACCGGTCTCCACAGCTGAGATGAGCAAAGCACGACTGCTGCTCCGTTCAGCTGTTAACATTACATTGGAGGTCGGGATAGCTGTATTTCGCGCATCTTCAATGCTGCATGATATGTAGCGGGTAAGCAAGTGTTTAGTTTGCTCATGGCCAGCTGTCTGTATACTTATCGGAATCTCCTGTTAGTTGTCTGTTGTAAATAATAATAATAAAGCAATGTAACTTTATTTTAAAAAATATAATCACAAAACTCGGAACAAACTAACCAGTGATATCAAAGCTTTACTTCGTATAGACGGAAAAAATTAACTAATAATTATGCATTTCTCTTTATAAGAGGATAATAACAATGGATACTAAAAAAAAATCAAAAAACCTACCTATTTATAAACGAAAATGTGTTTAAAGTTCATTACTAAAATGGGTCTAAATGTTTTATTAGATCTTTTTTATTAAAAACTTTATATTCAATTATTCACATAAAGCACATTTTTTATTTACCTATTGGTTTGGTTTTGATTTTAGTTTCAAGGCTAGGGTTTTTTAAGATGTCTTTTTAAATTATATTTGTGAATCAAGGTTTTATCATAAATGCGGCATTGAATATTATTGTCTGTTTTAGAGTTACATTTTTTATATTGCAAACGTACCAATGGTGTTACATCCTTAGTTTAGAAAGCTTACTGTAAAGTGTTTCACATTTGGCACACTGGTATTTCATTTTACACAATTTACTTAATAAATGTTTCGTTAAAAAACGATATTAATTTTAATTCTGTCACATTTTGAAATTATGCACCCCCTATGTGAACCACCTCAAGCTGCCACTGGTTAAACTGATTGTACTTGATTAGTCATAATACTGTTCACAACTCGTTCAAATTGAGAAGTAGAGGGAATTCTTTCGATACTCTTCTTTGAACGAAATAAAATCTTTTATATATTTGTACGTATGTGTATATGGGGTGATTCACATAGACTGTTCCTTAGAATATTACGAAAACTATAGGACTTACAAAAAAATGTCTATTACAAAAGTGATTTGTGTGCATAAATGTATGTTTTTTAAAAATATGTTTATATTTATACAGGAGCAACAGAACACCAACCTAGTTTGTTTTTTTGAAAGGAACACCCTGTATATTATTGAGTTTTGGAGAAAATGGCGGTGGAAAATCGTCAGTTGATATTTGTGGAAAATGACATGCCTATATCATAACTTTAATGGTTTATCGACTGACACTATTATTATTGCAATATCACTTTTTATTTAAAAATCAAAATTCACATGTGTAATTTTATGATATCTGTCAAATTTGGAAATAGTATCCGTCGATAAACTATTAAAAGTTAAGCTAGGGACAAGTAGTTTTTTGCAAGTGATAATAACAATAATAAGAGTCTTTATTATTGGTGGGGATTCGCCCAAAGGCTTACTTTATTCAACCAGGACGAATATAAAAGTTGTGCTATATTTTCTATAACTTAATGTATGACAATACTAATAGTATTAGACACGACCAAAATAGACTAAGAACCATTACTTATAAGAGACTTTTGGTAGCTATTTTTACAAAAATGGGAAAATTGAATAAAAATTTTTTAGTAATTATTTTTGAGCTACAACCCAAACATACATTTTTTTAAATGGCAACTATAGGTGGTTATGGACTCATTCGATGGCTTATTTTTTTCTGATTTCAAAAATGTATAGCTCTGTATGTTTAGTATTATTAGTTAACTCACAATTTTCAAAAAGTTGTAATTATAGTATTTATTAAACAAATGCAATGTTTGCTGTGGTGTGCAGTGACAATTAAAAACAAAACTCTGCGTTGATTAACAGTCAAATAGTAGATATTGAATTATTTGTTGTGACCAGTTGTAGTTCATACTTAAATTGTAAATATTAATTTATTAATGGCTTATTCTTCTGAAGAAAGCAATGATATACTTTTTTACTATTACGTGTCTAACAGAGATGCTAATGGTACTTCGGAATTATATCTTCAAACTTGTATGGAAAGAAAACAACCCGATGTGAGATTATTTGCCAAACTCGAATCGAATTAAAAAAAAATATGGGGCTTTTACTAAACCTCAAAATTTTAAAATTAATGTTAACATAGAAATAGAAGAACGAGTTTTAGCTTACGTCGAATTTAAACCTACTACATATCTTCGTGAAATTGCGAACAAGAGCAACACTTCCAAAGATGAAGCCCACGTTATTTTGAAACAAAATAATTTTAAGCCATATCATTTTCATATAGGAAATACATTGTATGTTGAAGATTATCAGAAAAGATTACGTTTTGCTACATGGTTGATTAATGAAAGTTGAGCAAACAATCAATTCTCGAAAACCATTTTTTTTACCGATGAAGCAAAATTTACAAACAACGGCATCTTCATTAGAAAAAAATCATATCCAATGGTCCCAAGAAAATCCTCATATTACTGTTGAGAGGAGAGATCAATATGCTTTTTCAGTAAACGTTTGGTACGGTATTATTGGTACCAAAATCCTTGTGCCGTTTTTTTATGAATATAATTTAAATGCCGAAAGATATAAACTTTTTTGCCGAAAGATATAAACTTTTTTTACGAAACGAATTTGAAGAAATTTTTTGACGACCTTCCGCTGAACGTAATTTAAAATTTGTATTATTTTCAACACCGCGGGGCACCAGCGCACAATGGATTACTTGTGTGTAACTATTTACAGGAACGTTTTAATAATTGGATAGGAAATCGAGGTCCAATAGCTTGGCCGCCGCGATCTCCAGATTTAACACCCCTGGACCTTTTCTTGTGGGGTGCAATTAAAGACAAAGTGTACCGAGTAAAACCTGGTAATCCAGACGATTTGAAAAATAAAATTCGTGTTGCTATACAACAAATTAGAACCCAAAGTTTATTAAAAGTTCAAAACGAAATTTTAAAACGATGTCAAATCTGTGTTCAAAATAATAGACGGCATTGTGAAGCACTTCTATGATTGTGTTATCTGTTTATATTTTTTGCTGTTACTCTTCGTTGTAAGTTAAATTTATTTAGAACTTTTTTATTTTGATGATGTAGTACATTATTTCTTGTTGTTTCCACAGATTTAGTTGTAGAATATGAGCTTATTTTATTATTTAAATGTTCACGGCACACTTTAATTTGTTTAATAAATATTATAATTACCTTTTTATTGAAAATTGTGAAATAACTAATAATATTAAACATACAAAGCTATACATTTTTGAAATCAGAAAAAAATAAGTCAGCGAATGAGTCCATAGCCACCTATAGTTATTTAAAAAAATGTATGTTTGGGTTGTAGCTCGAAAAATAATTACTAAAAAATTTTTAGTCGTATTTTCCCATTTAGCGTAAATAATGGATATCAAAAGTATCTCTTATAACTTTTTGTATCTTGAATATTAAAAAGATATAGTCTATTGCAAATTTGGACGATTTTTAGTTATTTTCAGATATCTTAGAAAGTTGACAACAATGTTGAATTTTCTTATCGACATTTGAATTATCATGTAATTATGCCCAACTTTGCTAATTTAACCGACTTTGTATCTCTTATAGCAAAGTTAGCTATAGAAACGTGGGTAGATTGTAGAATATATATATATATATATATATATATATATATATATATATATATATATATATATATATATACAGGGTGTTAGTAAACATGCGGCAAAAATTTAAGAGGTTATTTCTTGGCCTATTGTAAGAATATTTTGTCCTGTGAACCAACATATTTTTTAAATGGGACACTATTATTTCAAATTTAGATTAAGCTCATCTCCCCATACTTCCAATATAGGGTTTCATTACGTTATACAGGGTATTTCTAAAGTTATGGTCAATTGTACAGGAAAATCATTCTCATTTCAACGTCCTATATACCCTAGACAGAACAACCTAACAATAATTTTTCCAGACATAACTTTTGACATTGGTACAGTGTTACGACAAACTGCTATTATTGCACCAATTGAATATAGAGTGAGCCAAAACTCGAAAACACATGATGTTGTCAATTTTTTGAATGAATCACCCTGTATTTTATTTTAAAAGTGAAAATACACTTTATGTTCTTTCATGTTTAAATTTAATTTCTGAGATATTTTTAGGGATAATATAACTAGTGTTATGATTATCATCGGTGATACTTGATGAAAACTGAGCAGAGCACAAGTTCAATGTTCTACAGATTTTAACGAGTGGTATCAACGATTATTAATCATAACACGTATTTTATTTGGTAAGAGAATATAATGAACGTTAATAAAAATATATTTTTAAAGTTTACAATTTTAACGATCTGTCACTTTGATAGTAAATATTACAGTTGCAAGATAATCAATACAATTTTATTTATTTCTTTGAAACTTTTTGTCACTTTGACAGTAAACTACTCTATTCATTAAAATCATGTGACAGTCAACATGCGGTGATAATATTATCACCAATTTGATAGCCTATTCTACGATTTTGTTTTGTATTTTAACCGATGAAAGTAATCAAAAATGTACCATGCGACATGTGAATTATACTCTCAGTTTAATAACAGAAAGAGATTTTTAACAATTTCTATTACAACAAGTTAGCCGTGAACAAATGACAGATAGATATTATTCAGTAATAATTAGTAGCTGGTTATTTAACAAGTTTCTTTGAGATTGTGTAGTGTTTATTAATTTGTAAACACTTAAATACTGTTTGAAATGAACTTTCCTGTTGAGGAATTAACAGACATGATATGGGTACTGGGAGAATGTACGAAAATTGTTTATTAGCACAAAGAATTTAGAGATATCCCGGACGACGACAACCCGAGAAAATAACGTTGGAAAGGTTAGTAGATCGTTTTAATTGTACGGGTTCAGTAGTTTATGAAAAAAGGAAGGACAAAACTTGTACTTAATGAGGAAAATGAATTTAGCGTGGTGCTTGAAGTTGCGCATGATCCACATGTTAGTACACGTGAAATCTCGCGCCAGTATGATATTAGTGACAGGTCCGTCCGAAGAATACCATATCCAGTTGCATCCAGAGTTACTCGAAGATGACTATTCCAGAAGGGTTGCTTTTTGTGAATGGGCTCAACAACAAATCCACAATCAGGCGGATTTCTTTGATTTTGCCCTCTTTGGAGACGAAGCCACGCTTCATAAAAATGGAACTGTGAATAGACACAATTTCCATTATTATTCGACAAGTAATCCCCATCTTATAGCAATTCATGTCAAACGAAGTGGTCTTTGAATGTGCGGGGTGGTATAGTTGGAGATCACGTAATTGGACCACATTTTTTGATGGAACAGTGAATGGTCAGGTTTATTTGGACATTTACCATTTACCATTACTGTTGGCAAATGTTCCTCTTAACATTCGTTCAAGAATGTGGTTGTTACATGATGGAGCTCCGGTACATCACACTAGGTTAATTCATAATCACCCTAATGCCCATTTTCCTGACAGATGGTTGGAAAAAGGACGACACATTGCATGGCCAGCTCATTCACCAGAGTTAACTAAAATTGACTTCTTCAAGTGGGATTATGTGAAAAACCGTGTGTATCAAATACCTCCAACCTCACAAGATGATATGAAGAATATATACAGAAGCATTCCAGAGTATTAATGTAGAAATGTTAAAAATGTCAGTCAAGAATTTGACTGTTTTCGTGACATTTTGATTATTATAAAATTAATTAATTTTATAAGAATTTTGTCTTAATAACCTATGTTTTTAATTTTTATAATAATTTGTCACACTTTTATTTGCTCACGGTTAAATTGTTATAATAGAAATTTAAACAAAATCTCTTTCTGTTATTAAATTGAAAATATCTCTGAAATTACAATTGGTGCAATAATAAAGAAATAGCACTTTCTAGTAACACTGTACCAATGTCAAAATGTTATGCTTGGAAAACATTATTGTTTGGTTGTTCTGTCTAGGGTATACAGGACGTAGAAATGAGAATGATTTTCGTGTACAATTGCCATAACTTTTGAAATACCCTGTATAACCCTATATTGGAAGTATGGGGAGATGAGCTTAATCTAAATTTGAAATAATATATAGTGTCCCATTTAAAAAAGTATGTTTGGTTCACCCTGGTAATATGTAACATCATCTAAATACGAAAATAATTTTATAATGTGAAGTTTGAAGTTGCGTATAATTTTGTAAATAACCTTGATATCTACTTTAATAACGGATATGAAATTTCTTTGGTTCGTCCCAGTTGACTACTGCTTAGCCAATGAAATGCGTTCGATGTTTTTATTTTTACTGGGATTCGTCAGTGTATTTTGTTTTAGTTATATTGTGGACTAAAGCTCTATGTATACTATCAAAATTAACTTTTGTTTCCAAAATATAATTATGTGCTACTAATGAGACTATTTGAGATTTGCATATCACTACCCTCTTTGTTACAATAATCTTTACAACATTGATTTTCAAGAACCGGAGCTTTGGCAGTACCATTTTCTATACTTATCATGCATATTTTATAAGAAAGAATAGTAAATAATTAAGTGGTATTAATAGCTTGACAATCATTTGCACAATTTCTGGAAATATTTGGTTAGATAATTGTAATTCCATTATTAACCCTGTAAATTAAGTATTATATCATTTACAAGTGATTGTGTAAAAAATCGGATTGTTTATACCATTCTATATTGACTTATGGTTGCCATGAACGTGTTAAGTAAAAATGCAAGGTGTGTCAAACAAACGCCTTGTAATGTAATCCACGCCAACATTATTTAGTCATGTAAATTCCCATGCAAAAATTGGCAGTCTACAAACTTTCCCTTCTGTATGTTATATAAGAGGTAAGAATCTGAGGAGGTTGTATGTACGTACTGCCCTGGATAATATAATATGGAATGTCGGTAACTTTTCCTTACAAAAAAAAATATAGAATGTATTGTATAGGTCCAAGATTAAAACCAATTTTTGTACGTAAGCGAGAACGTATCACAATATTGGAAAAAGAGAAAGAGGCACAGCGACAGAAACAAATTGAGATAGATGCTTTAAAACAGGCAGAGGAACGTAGACGACAGACTTTAAGAATGGTGGAGGAGTCGATTAGAAAAGATCTACAGGTGAAAAATAAAGATACTAATGAACCAAACCTTCAAGATGTGTGTACAGATGATGAATATGATGAAGTTGAGTACGAAGCTTGGAAATTACGTGAATTGAAACGTATTAAACGGGATCGTGAGGAAAGAGAAGCGTATGTATTACATATTTAAACATAAATCGCAAAATTCTGTTTAATTTAAATTTTTTTAATTTTAGTTTGGAAAAAGAACGTCTTGAATTGGAAAGAATGCGAAATTTGACAGAGGAAGAACGGCGGTTAGAATTAAGACTAAACCCCAAACTTGTTCTTAATAAGGCAGTTAAAGGGAAATACAAATTTTTGCAGAAATATTATCATAGAGGTGCTTTCTATTTGGATAAAGAAGATGAAGTGTTGAAAAGAGACTTTTCACAAGCTACTTTGGACGATCACTTTGATAAAACTATTCTACCTAAAGTGATGCAAGTTAAAAACTTTGGAAGGTCTGGTAGAACTAAATATACACATTTAGTTGATCAAGATACTACACAATTTGATTCTCCTTGGGTCGGAGAAACTGCTCAAAATTTAAAATTCCATGCTTCACAGGCTGGTGGTATGCGGCAGGTGTTCGAAAGACCATCGCTAAAAAAAAGAAAGATACAACAGTAATTTATTTTAAATTTATATTCAATATTGTTAACATTCATATAAGCAAATATAATATTAAGTGGTGTTTTGTAAAATGTATTCCTATAAGCTAGTGTTTTTTTTTTGTCATTTTTTTTATGGGGATTTATGAATCTAGGAAAAGAAGAGAAACAATTAAATGAGGAAAGAAGTATAGATTTTATAGTAACAGTTATCCATGTGGTCACTCATCCTTCCGAGAGAAATATTTCAGAAAAGATTAAAGGTTTAAACGTTTAGATCTATACAGGGTGTGGCTCGAAGAGTTTTGATTAAAAGTAATGGTATTAAAAGTTATGTTAAAAATCTGAAATTACGAAGCTGTAGGTTTTGGATACCGCTGAGTTCAAATATAATATTGTCCTGAATGTGGCTCTTCCATTATACCGGAAGTAGATGTCAACTTTGTTATTTTAAAAGGAACCTAATATTTTTTATTTTATTTTCGAATTCTACATGAAATTCTAGATAAAATTTGTGCACAATGTCCTATACCAAAAATGAATTATTTTCTAGATATTTCGATTTTTTAAAATTTTGAAACAGTCAGTCCACATTGAATAACGATATCTCCATTAATAACGAAGCTAGTGACGTGAAATTTTAACCAATAAACCACAAGCCTTACCGTTAACTCCATATATCCATCTCATTGATATTTCATACAGGGTGTTTTAAACTTAGCCGTCAACATGCACAACTTAAATCATTTATAAGTTGCTTACTTTAAATAGAACACCCTGTATTTTATTATATTTTACGCTGTATTTTTTTACGCCAATTCGTTTGGTATCAGTATTCCTTATAGGTACCTAAATCCAACCACTTTTGAGATATTTCATTATCTTAGTTAAAACATAACAACACTTAATTATTTCAACATTAGTAAAGGGTAGGCCATGGCTGTCAAAGATTTGATATTAGAACGTTAATTGTTTATGTCGTTTTGAGAGTTTTCTTTACTAATTTGTATTTCATAATAAATAATGGTAAATGTAGGATTTACTAATGATGATTTTTTAAATCTTATTATTTACAGCGAGTGTAATAGAATTGTTGAACGGACTTGCCGTGTTTTTGCAGGAATATATCCAAATCGGCCAAATGCAACTGGTGATATTGTAAGAAGATTGCTTAAAAACTGTCGTCAATTTGGTCAATTTAAGACAAAAATTAATAAAAATAAACCACTAGTGTACAGTGACATAAACGAAATTAATGTTTTGGGTTATTTTACGGCCTCTCCATTAGAGATTGTGAGAGATCTTACTTTGTTGACGAGAACAATTCATCGCATTCTAAAAAAACACAAATGGAAACCATTTTCATATCATTTGGTGCAACACTTACAATTAGTTGATCTTCCTCGAAGGGTAGAATTCTGTGAATGGTTTTTAATAAAGACCCAAGAGGATGAAAACTTCATAAAAAAAATTATATGGTGTGATGAAGCGAAGTTTAGCAAAAACGGATTATTTAATCGACATAATTCCCATTTTTGGTCTAATGAAAATCCCATGTTAGTAGAGAACGTTATTTCCAAGATAGTTGGAGTTGTAATGTTTCTTGAGCAATAAAAGACGATAAAATTTTAGCATTCAAATTTTATGATGAAAATTGAAATGGTACAAGATATTGCTACATTTTAGAAGGAGCTATACGACCGGCGTTACATACTTTAAGAAATGGAGAGGCAGCTTCAGCTTGGTATCAGCAAGATGGAGCACCTCCTCATAACTTTGGGCCTGTTGCTCAGCATCTTTACGACATGTTTGATGATAGATGGATTGCCAATCAGGGTCCGTTTCGTTTGCCAGCTCGGTCTCCTGATTTGGCTCCTCTAGATTTTGGTATTTGGGGTTACATTAAAAATCAGGTATTTTCCAAACCTGTTACGACAAAGGATGCAGAGAGTCTTACTTGCTTTTAATTCTCTAACACCCGACAATATTTCCAGAATTACAAGACATAACTTAGTGAAAAGGATTCATAAATGTTTAGAAGTAGATGGTGCTAATTTTGAACACTTATTATAAAACTATTTGTTTAATATTACATTTAGTTATTTTTGTTTGTAAGTATCTAATTAAATTAATACAAAGTACCTAGTCAACGTTTTTAATGATATCCACAATTAATAATCCTTTAAGGCTATTGGTTACTTTTCAGAATTAATAACATGAAAAAATAACAGAATATCACCTTAAATAATGAAAATCATGGCCTACCCTTTACTAGTGTTGAAATAATTAGTGTTGTTATGTTTTAACTAAGATAATGAAATATCTCAAAAGTGGTTGGATTTAGGTATGATACCAAACGAATTGGCTTAAAAAAATACAACGGAAAATGTAATAAAGTACAGGGTGTTCTATTTAAAGTAAGCAACTTATAAATGATTTAAATTGTGCATGTTGGCGGCTAAGTTTAAAACACCCTGTATGAAATGTCAATGAGATGGATGTATGGAGTTAACGGGCAAGCGCTTGTTGTTTATTGGTTACAATTTCACGTCACTAGCTTCGTTATTAATGGAGATATCGTTATTCAATGTGGACTAGGATTTTTTCAAAATTTAAAAAAAAATCGAAATATCTCGAAAATACTTCATTTTTGGTATAGGACATTGTGCACAGATTTTATCTAGAATTTCATGTAGAATTCGAAAATAAAATAAAAATATTAGGTTCCATTTAAAATAACAAAGTTGACGTCTACTTCCTTATAACCGGAGTGCCATACTCTGGACAATATTATATTTGAACTCAGCGTCATCCAAAACCTACAGCTTTGTAATTTCCGATTTTTAACATAAGCTGTATCCGCCATTACTTTTAATCAAAGCTCTTGGCGCCACACCCTGTATTGTTTATACATGCTTAATAGTTTTTTGCTTTATTTTCTACTTAACACTTGTACACAAAATGATTCACATATGTAATAGCACTAATGGAATTCACAGTAAGGTAACTTAACCTTCACCCCATTCCCTTGCCGGTAGGCAAAACAATCCTTGCCTCTTATTTATTTTTCATTCTCGACCTTTCTCCATGCTTTCTATCTACGTTACCTTAGCTTCGCAAGATTCATAAATTGTCTCTGACGTTCCTTTATTTTAAAACTCTTTCTTTCTTTTCTTTATCATACATTCTACTACATTCAGCCAAGTTCTGCGCTTAGACACTTACCTCTAACCTCACCCATATATATTTTCTTCGCGAATCTTGCGTTGTTCACTCTCTCAATGTGACCAAACCAACGTAATGTACGACTTCTATATCTATCCATTATCGTCTTTTCCTCCACTCCATCATTATGCACTCATTCTTTATCTTGACCCTTCTCGTTTGACCACATGCACCTCTCAGAAATCTCGTACCCACGGCATTTATTTTCTGTCATCCTTTTTTGTCATACCCATGTCTCACTTTCATGCAGTACTGATGGCACAAACACGCCATTGTAGATTGCTCGTTTCGCAGCTAGGCTCATGCTTTCGTTTCTCATTATCGTCCATATACTTCAATCACTTTCCTTCCAGCATTGTACCCTTTGTCCAATCTCGCCCTCCATTGTATCATCTGCAGTAAACATTCTACCCAGATTTACCACTTGCTCCACAATTTCATCTTGCAGAGTAAATTCCACCTTCGATTGAACACCACAATCTTAGTTTTGTTCACGTTTACCTTTAGGTCCATTCTCTCACAGACTGCATCAAACTTCGTAAGAGCAGTTTGTAGCTCATCCGCACTATCAATAAGACTGGTCATCTGCATACACCAGAAGTTTTACATTTACGTCACCAATCATTTGTATAGGTACATGCTTGTCTAACAGATTTATCCATGTATACATTGAACAGCCACGGTGACATCACACAGCCTTGTCGCACTCCTTGATCAATATTAAAATATTCACTCACACCTCCTCTCACCGTAATACATGCCCGACTATCGTTGTATACTGCCCTTATTCAGTTTATTAGACCTTTATTTACGCCATATTCATTTAATATTTCCTACAGGTTCTCTCTATTTACTCTGTCGTGTGCTTTCTCCAGATCTACAAATGCACAATACAGCTTCCTTTTCACACTTTAACACATTTCATCACCTGCTAGAGAGCAATCATCTGATCAACACATCCACTCCCTGGCATGAAACCACCCCGCATATCCCAAATTTCAGTTTGTGTAGTTTCTCGTACTCTTATCAATCAGTATTCTTCCAAACACTTTACCAGGCACGGTGAGTAAACTTATTCCTCTGTAGTTCTTGCAATCACTCTTGTTCCCCTTACCCTTATACAGTGGTACAATGATCAAGCTCTTCCAATCCCTCGGCATTTTTCCACCCTTAAGGCATACATTGAATAATTCACACATTCTTCGTATAAGCTTTGCACCCCCATACTTTAGCATTTCACCAGTGATTTAATCTACGCCTGCTCCCTTGCCGTTTTTCAACCTTCCTACCGTTTTCTCTACCTCATTTATCCAAATATCCTTCTCAGTTTCATTCACCGTTCCTTAACATTCTCGTTATTTAACCCTTCAGTTTTACTCTCCTCACTGCTGTACAGCTGGCAATATTCTTGCCAGCATTTCCTCACTTCACAATCGTCTCATACCGTTTCGTTGCCAGTGACGGATTTAAAACCAGGGGCCCAGGCGCTGCACAATATGGGGCCCCTAAGCTAACGCCCTTGTGCAATTTTTTGCAGAAAACACGCTACTTCTAAGTATATTACGAAATTTCTTTACTTTTTATTTAATTTATTTTTTTAATTTTTTATTTAATTTATTAATATTGGTATATATTTACATGCAACAATCCGTTTTACATATTTATATACTATTCTACAATATGTACAATTACACACAGGTCGGCAAGGTTTGTACAACATAAACTGTTTTAGCCGTTTTAATTGTTATTGGAGTGCTGATTTTAAATGTGGATTTAGAAAAATACTAAGACCTCACATTTTTATGTTATACATCAACAAAATTTTAAAAACGCAAAAATTAAAATAAATTTGTATAGAAATATGTAAGTTTTTGTGATTGCTCTAGCACTGCTTATGTTTTGACACTAAAAATTGGAGGGGAATCTCAGTGAATCTTGATTTGTTGATTGTGTTGTTTCCGATTAATTAGTTTGTTGCCCTGTGTTATTATTTTTATAACATAACTTTCCTGCTTTTAGATGTAGCATATTTATCTATAGCATTGTCAAATGTTATATTACGTAAAACATCATTTTCTATAAACAATATTGACAAATTGACTAAATGTTCCTGTCCTATAGTACTTTTTAAGTAATTTTTTATTCTTTTCAAAACTAAAAAACTTCGTTCCCCACTGGCATTACATACTGGTAACGTTAAAAAATTTTTAATATGGTTTCAACATTGGGAAATGTTGAGTGAAGTCCATCGATTATTGTTTTGTACATTTTAAGAGGACAAGTAATATTTTCTTCTTTTAAAAATTTTAAAAATGGTGAACTTCACTGAAATATGTTGCATTTATGTCATTTTATATTGTTTTGCTAAATTTGTAATGCATGCATCTATATCTTGATTTGTCATACTATGATCAAAAATATTTGAAAATTATTGAAAACCTCCTTATAGATAGTCCTTCGGGTTGAAATTTCTGTAATGAGTTTATCGCAAATTACATTAACTGTTTCAACCAGAAAATGTTCTCCTTAACCAAAGTTACTTCATTAGCATTAGATTCGCCGAATTGTATTTTCCGTTTCTTTACACGATTTTCTTTGTAAACTGTAATCTCCGTTAACACGCTGGCTTCCTGTTCAATAATTTGGAAATTATTTCTTACTTCCATAAAAAATTCACATAAAGAATGTAGCAGATTCATACATTGCCATAAATTTGTTTCAATTTTCTGTAATGCATGACTTGTACTATTTATTCTTTGAGTAGTTTATCCCATAAAACGGTCAGTAATGCGATCTCATATTCATCAAAATACTTAGCCAGTTTTTTTGCTTCTAATTTAGTAATCGGCGTTTCATCATCATCTCTACTAATTATAATAAGGACATTCTTAATATTTTTATAATTCAATCGTAAAGCGGAAACTGCGTCAGCTCTTGCTGACCATCTAGTCACATATTTTTTTTAGGTGTTTAGATTTTGAATCACTAAAATTGTTGATTAGTCTATTCCATCGCTTTGTCGATGCAGAAAAAAACGTAAATATTATGAAGAAAATCAAAATAATACACAGATGCTGAGCAAGCTTCTGCGCACAATTTCAACCAAATTTAGAGTATGACTTGAACAAGGAATAAATGTAGCCGATTCGTTTAATATTTTTATTCTGGCTTGCAAACCTGCGTACCTACCAGCCATATTAGCGGCATTATCGTAGGTTTGACCTCGACAATTTTTATATTTACAGAGAAAGCATTTAAAGTTTCTAAAATCACGTTTTCGAGATAGTGAGAATCATGTTTTCAATTGGCAAAATCAAAAATCGTTCCTTGATTTCTCCTTCATCGTTAACATATCTTAATATAAATGTTAATTGATCGATGTTGTGCCACGTCTGGTGTAGAATCAACAATTATCGAATAATATAATGCTTGCTGAACTCTGAAATTAAAATGTTTTAACTTCGGATCCCATTATATTAATAAATTCGTCATGTACTGTATGTGATAAATAGTTGACTCTACCACTTCCAATATTGTCATATCTCTCTAAATGATTTTTCAGGAAATCATCAAACTGCAACTAAATATTCTATACATGTTTTAAAATTACCCTTTCTTTGTGAATAAACATATTCTCTATGTCCCCGAAATCTAAACCCAAACTAGCTAACAGTTTTACTGTGGCCACAATTCTTTTAAAACTTCCAATATTTTTGTTCGGTATCAATTTGTTGCATTATTAGTATTAATGCGCCCTGTTACTGATAATATTTTTCAATGCTAACATTGAAGAAATATGTTCTTTGAAATTCGTGTTGTTTTAATGCGCGATTAAGATTTTTCCAATCATTGTAGCCCGTTATAAATTTAGTATTAGTGCGCATAAAAAGTTTACAAACGTAACAGTAAATGCACTTACTAGTGTCAGAAAAAATTAACCATTCTCGATATTCTTTTGTACCATTAACCTTTAAATAATAGAAATGCGTATTGGAAATATTTCTATAGTAAGTCTTATCTTTATCTTTGTATTCAGTTTTAATGTTGTTATATCTCCCACATTGCACGGTTTATTAATGATGTAATAATCTACCATTTTATCTGAGATATTTGATGGCCATACTGCAATATCATCTGGAAAATTAGATTGGTGCTGTAGTTTATTTTCAGGGTTGGGTTGCTGCAATTGATGTTCATTTTCGTCGCCACTTTCTATTTCTGCACGTACTTCTTCTTGTTCTTCTGGTTGCTGTTGTTGATGCTGACTTCGTCATCACTTTCTATTTCTCACGTACTTCTTTTGTTCTTCTGGTTGGTGCTGATTTTCGCCGTCTTTTGAACGTACTTCTTGTTGTTCTTCTGTTTTTTTGTCCATTCTTCAATTTTTCTTCAGTGCGTTCTTCATTTTTTCCGGCTTTATGTTTATTTCTTTTGATTTATTATCGGAAGATGTCAGAAATGATTTTAGAAGTTTTTTGAGTGATGGCGCTTTGTTGCCTCACTTTTCGCTTTACGTTTTCAGCACCGACATGTAAGTCCGCTTCATGGCTACAATATTAAAATTATTTTTCCAAAATGTGTTTTCGTTCATATGTGAATATCACAGAAAAATGGCAACAATTACAATTTCGTATCGAAAAGATGTAATAAATTTTATTTATTTATTAACAATTGATTTATCATTACCAGATACAGTTGCTTCTGCTAAAGGAGTTTTTCTAAATTAAAAATAATAAAAAGTACTAACGTTTATCGAGTCAAGATTTATCATAACATATTTGAATAAAAATCCGAAATCATTCAGCATATATTGAATATGAAAAGCAAATTAAAAATATAAAGTTTCGAAAATTACACAATTTTCATGCGCGAAATCAGATATGCACAAAGGCGCCTTACCGTATCGCATATCGCGTATCCGGTATCAGTGCCGGTACTGAATCTAATTATATTGTTTTAAATGTTAGTTCGGTAATCCCTTAATTTACTTGGCTAATTATTAGGAAAACAAAAACAGCATTACCTACCTTTTTTTATATTTAATCCCAAATTTATGTAGACAAAAGGAATAGACGACCACACGACAGTTTTCCTGCTTGCATAAACAGTTGCAAATCGCAATAAACAATAATGCTTGTAAAAGAGAGCCGTTCAACCGAAGTAGCGAGTGGGGATAAATTCTTGCGCAGAGAAAGTATTCGGATTAAAAAGAGAAAAACCATACGCACCGATTTTAATTAAGTTGGAACAATATGCGTTATAAGTGTTTCTTATTTATTAATCATTAAAGCTTACTTTTCCCTGTATATTTGTTGTCTCAAGAAACAAATACAAAATTAAGGGCCAAGAACAAACATTGAGTAATGATTAGTAAAAGCCGCAATGTTACGGAGTTTTGACGATGAAAATTGCACCGAGAACTAAGCGGCGCGAGTATCACGTGACCGTCTTTCACTACAGGTCACGGCAGTGACGACACATGATACTCGCGCTGCCTAATTCTTAGCCCAATTTGCTATCGACAAAACTCCCGTAAGTTCGTCTCTTTACTACATCATTACTCAATGCTTAAATACACTTAAAACATATACGAGTTAAAGTGGGGCCCGCTTATCGCGGGGCCAGCAACGCCTCAGGCGCCTATACGAAAATCCGCCTCTGTTCGTTGCTCATATTCATCATTCCCGCAGCGTTCTATTTTGGATCACGTTTTGTATTTTTGTCCCATTTTCAGAAGAGTTTTTTGTTTCCCTGAAAATCATTTTGCATTTTCTCTCCTTCCACAGCCATCACTTTCTCTATACTTATTCTCACTGCTTCCCTCGCTTCTTTGTTTCTTAATCTGTACACCTCATACAATCGCCTTTTCTCAGTCTCATTTTTGCAGCAATCATTGCCATGCACGCCTCTTTTTTCTTACACACTACCTTTTTTACCGATTCATTCCACCAAGCACATTTTTTCTGTCCACCTACAGTCCTCTTCCACATATCCGTACGGTACAATTGACAACACAGTTTTTCAAGCTTATCCATGCACTTTCAACGTCAGTGTCTTTTATTTGTTTGTTCCACACTTTCATTCACATTCAACTTTTTACTCACCGTATTTACGTATTTCATTCTCGCACCATTATCCACTAGTTTATGTACCCTAATTCTGGACGTTCCACTACGTTTGCTTTCCTTCTCCAGGCCCACTTTTGCCCTAAACACAATCTCTATACAACCAAAAAGTGGTCCGATCCGCACATTACTTTTGTATCTTTTACCAGGTTTCTAAGCCGTTCATCATACAATATCAAGTCTATCATATTTTTAGATTCACCTTTTTGTCATGTATACATATGCACATTTTTATATTTAAACAACGTATTGGATACAAACAGGCTTCTCTCCACACAGATGTTTACCATTCTCATTGACTCTTTGTTTTCTGAACTTTCCTAGAACGGGTTCAGTATGTTCTCTGTGTACACCCACCCAACCGTTCATATCCCCCACTCTTTCGTTTCTGATCGGAGCCATTGTATTTCTTCCTTATTGGTTTATATTAAATCCGAAGACAATATTGCTTATAATTATAGCAACTATCACTGTGATCATATATGAGTGACTGAGTTTAGTGAACAGGACATCTTATACGCTATTAAGAAGTTAAAGGACAAAGTGACATCTGGTTGTGACAAAATTCCCAGTTTTGTTGTGACAAAATTCCCAGTTTTGTTGTTAAGGACTGTGCATCAATACTCGTAACACTGTTAACTATTCTTTATAATCTTATTTTAAAAACAAACACAATTCCGAACATATGGAAGTCGTCACGAGTGTGCCCTGCATTGAAAAACGGTGATCCTAAAATATAAAAAATTATCGGATTATTTCAATATTAAATAATTTCGCTAAAGTGATTAAAAGTAGTATGTGTTTATTCCCAACTAAAAACCTATATCTCACCGTATCAACGCCATCGCTCAGCCTCAAAACATGGCCGTCGACCGGTAAACGTCCCTTACTGTTCTTGATACTCAATACTCTATAGATACTATCTTCGAAAGCGGCCCGCTTCTATCAAAAATATCGATAATACAATTGAAGCATTTTTAGTCTTATTGAATTTTTCGACTTAATTTGGTTTATATTAAGAAACTTTATAAAGAAAAGTTATGTAAATGAAATCTTTGTTAAAATATGTCTACATATGTTTTATAAAATTATATAATTAATCGTTGAAATTTTCGGATGAAACTTGGTAGGAATATTCAATTATAGTAATAAATGATCAAAATTGATTTTATTGTTAATAACGTGTGGGCCGCCTCTCATTTACACAATCC
This sequence comes from Vesta saturnalis, assembly GCA_036346205.1. NCBI lineage: Eukaryota > Metazoa > Arthropoda > Insecta > Coleoptera > Lampyridae > Vesta > Vesta saturnalis. Next base: position 3,939,706 of record JARFJB010001339.1, read on the forward strand.
AATCAATTTGCACCTCACGTCTCAAACCAAAGGAAGACGGTGTAGGTCAAAAGGAAGCACAAGTTGCGGACGATATAATGCCTTTGTGTTGCAATTTCTATGTCTCTCAGTATATAATACCAACTAAGATGTGTATCCTCGAAAAGTGCATGGTTCCGAAGTGATTCAGTAGGCCATGGTCCTTACGTAAAAATCAGTAATTACTAGAGTCAAAAATCGGGAAATTACGCTAATTTGGTATTGCCTGCTTTTTAATTTATAATGGACTAGATCATGAACACGATCTAATGATTTACATAAAGCAGGAATGCAAACTATTTACTCAGTCTCTAAACTTCTAAAATTTGCTTTCAACATGGCTTATATTGAAGCGTAAACTTATTAAAGGTTTAAGCTTTCTCAATAACTCCGCAATATGAGATGGATGATGAACACAAATCTTCCATTACATTGATTAAACTCATTAACCTTCGCCAACCGAAAATAATTTTACTTAGGATAATAAATCGGGGTCAAAATTGACCAAATGTTAAATTGATGATTTTGGGATCATTTGAATTGATTTTGCTATATTTAAATATGTTGTTTATCTCTAATGCGTTTTTAATTATATTGTAATACGGAAAAATAAATATATACAAATATTATTCGAAAAATTAACATTATCCATACAAGTTATTTTTAACCTAAATATTGTGATAGGATCACGATTTTCTAGCGATTTACCGTCAAATTTTTGTTGTCAAGTTGAGTTTTATGGATAAATTTGTTTAACGTGTGTTGCGACCTTTAGGAAAGGTGTGTGGTGAGCTTTAGTTTTTTTTGTTTGTGAATTATTATTCCGTAATTTAGATTGTTTTCCTTATTATTCCCCGTTTATTGAATGTTGAGTAACGTATTATTTGTAAATAGTTGTATATAAGTGTAAATAAGGTTTATTTCGTTTGATTTCCTTAAAATTTAAAGAAAGAGCGTAGATTTAAATGTATATGATGTCATGTTGGCGACAGGAAGACGAGTAATTATAGTGGTTCAGTTTATTATTGAGTATGTTGGTTTTGAATCGTAGAGGTAGAATGTGGGACTAATTGTTTGTACTTTAAGGAAAATATAGAGATATTTTGCACGTTGATTATGCTGACGTTTGAGATTTTGAAAATTCTCGAGTCCTTACGGATGAAAACGAAGTTTGGGTGTAGGGGTATCAAATCTTCTCCTTCCGTTTTTTAATTGGTGGAACTAAATTAGATGAGATTTTTTTTGAGTGGTGGGATTCAAAATCCAAGATGGATTCTTGGATATAATTTGCTTGATTCTGAAACTAACAGCGCTCCCGAGTTGTAGTACGGTGACGTTTGTTGTTACGCTTTAAGTGGTTGTTTAGATCGTTGATATATTGGACCTTTTGGTGTTTAACGAACATACTTTTGTGCTGTAAGGGTAGTTTATCTACTTTCTGAAGAGAATCTGTGAAGGGATTTTATTAAATTGTTCAACCACCAAAGGATTAGACCTAGTGCCGATTTCGATTTTATTTAATCAAGTTACCTAAAGATCATCGTCGTGTTATATTAGTGCTTCTGTGACCTCCTTGGTTTATATCGCTTTTGCGGATTTATTAACATTAACGTTCTTGAAGTAATTGCCGTACAAAGCGTGTTGGAATATAAAGAAACTTTCGCAGTATATTAAAATTATAGTTATTTAAATAAAGTTATTAACCTTTTGGATTGTTAGTGTGAATAAAACTTTAAAAGATAAAAGTTAACAAGCAAGTTGAACGCACAATTATTATTTTGAAAGAAGTTTTTAATTAATGCAGTAACATTTTATCGCGATTCAATCAAGGAATTGTTTGTGTACCAAAGAATATTAGTCAACATTTTCATTCATCATTTGTCAGAGCAGGGAGATTCCATTTCCGTTATAGCAGTAACCGACCACCTCGTTCGTTTTCAATTGTTGTAACACATAAGAGGTGTTAATCTAGACATTAAGGTAATATAATATTGTGTTTTGTTTATTGAATATTTTCATTGATTTCTTGTGTGTACCTCGAATTATTTTTTCTTGTTAACGAAGGTTTGAAAGCGGAGTCGTGTATCTTTTAATTTAAGTTGTTGTCTTAATTTAGTTATTGTAATTAATCATAATTCTGACGCTCCGCGTTCACACTTTTTTTTATTTTAGTATTAAAGGGCACTTGACCCTATAGTAGTGTGGGTAAATAATCCACAATATTATATATATATATATATATATATATATATATATATATATATATATATATATATATAGGTTAAACAATAGATTGTTTAGAGAACGGCGTTACGCAGGATCCTGGCCAGACATTCTGTCGCCTTTTAAGCTTTTGTATTTTTTTTTGTTTATACGCTTTGTTAGGTTTTATAAATGTGTTTTAATTCTGTGAAAACCCTTTTGTGTTACATAAAAGTTTTTTTTTGCAAATTGCAAGTTTACCGGAAATTTAGAAGCGTAAAATTTTAACGTAACGAAGTGACAGTTTTTTTTTAGTATTGAGTAATAGCATTAATGATATTTAGTGTTTTATTTGATTTTTAATTGAGTATTGATTCATTTAGAGTGCATTCTATAGGTTGTTTTTTTTTGTTTTGTTTTGATTATTATTTAATGCCTAATTATTTACACTGAGGTGTAGTAACGTAACTTTATTGAGTTTTTATCACGCTTTTATTTGACAGGTGTGTAGTGCTATTTTGAAGCCCTATTTCAGGTGGTTTGCTGAGTTTCTGTCCAGCACACCTGGGATTGATTGCGGATAGGTAAGCGTATGTTTTTTGTATGTTTAGACACGCTATGTACTCGTAATTTTGGCACGACATCCCTTATGTTGACTACCAAACATTCTGGCGCCCAAAACCGTACTGATTACGTTTTCATCCCCTATTTTGACTTAAGTACGATTTACTATTCTGGATGTGCAAAATTCATCAACACCATACCCACACCCATACGCTAGCTAGTCGGGGCAAAAAGGCCAATTTTATCTGTAATCCCGTTCTACCAGCCGTTTATATCGTTACAATATTAACTTAAATTTTAACTTCAACAAATAAACTTCTTTCAGATCACCACTGTACTTTTGTAAACTCCGAAACAACGTGTAAGAATATACTATGAAAGTATGAAATAAAGAATTAGTGGTCTTACTTTTATAACGGTTCCCGATCTTCATCTCTTTGACCATAATGGGAACTAATCTGTTTCTGCTGAACAGTTGTATTTTATGGAAAATTTATTATGATTTGCACGACACTGATGACAACGGCTCCTCTTTAGTCCCTGTGCAATTGGATTCGTAGTATTTTTGACAAGAGCCATTCCAGTACTTTCAATAGCACTGCACGTTGCTTTAGAGAATCGCGAATAATTTGAGTTCTCCGTCGCAAAATATCTTTATTAGCCAGTTCTAGACCAAGGTCTTCTTGCTTTTATCGACTAGTTGGGATTTTGCTTATGCATATCACAAATGCATTATAACCAGCAATATCAAGGCCATCGTCTAATTGCTCTTGCATGAATATTCGCGTATTAGTTTGTCCAGAACATCTACGCCACTTTTTGTTGCATTGTACGAAATAATAATCTTGGGCTTGAATGTATTGTCCTCTGATATTTCAAATTCGTGAGGGCAGAATTTTTTAGGTTTGGTAATATAGGAAACTATTGTAATGTGTCCGAATAGAAGACTTAACGAATAATTCGCACGGCCCTGAATATCGGACAATTATTTTGGCAAGTCTTTATGATTTTTACGCAGAGTTCCAATCAAGGTTATATTTTCGCCAATTTTTCTTCGGCAAGCATAATTTCCGTTAGAAAAAAATGTCTCTGGTGATATTTCGCCCACCTTTCCATACCAGTGGCTTGAGAAAGTTTTAACTGCTCATAATGGCTCGATATACAGGTTGGCTTAGAGGCTCATTTTTAACTGACCAAATATTGTGTGTAGATTCTTGAGCTTCTAACATAATTGCACAACTGGACATGCAATTTACCAGCAAAACCTGAAAATATTCGCCTTGCTTAAAGATTTCGGGTCACAAGTTAAACGGAATACATAGATTAAGTACGGATCAAACGCACTATACACGCGGGATAACCGTAATAAACAACACGGAAGGCTAGGCCAAAGTCGGAATCCGGAAAGTAAACATCACTCAGATAACATTCCCACAACAAATCTGTGTAAATCGCCCCAAATGATAACAGTTATGTTAACCTTTACCTCTGATGACCATAGGAATACGGTACGTCATGTACACATTATATTACTAATAAATTATCAATAGCAACAAGAATAATCTAAACGTAATCGTGATGAACTATGTGCATCTAATCGTAATTAACTATCTAAATTGCACATTAAAACCGACATCCAAATTTTACTTATACTAAACATTATTTCTCCGAAAAACAGGAAAAGCAGAAACTAACTGTAATAAGGTTTAATTAATGTCCTTATTTAATCTTCCTTGGTTAACAAATTTCAGAACTGGATCAAAACAGTACTGAATATCTCCAGATATGAAGTTACTCTTTCATTAATTCTTATTAATTTTAATAAACTTAACTCATCTTTTAATTAATCACAAACGAACGAAAATGGCTTTCCACTTTGCACGAAATTAAGGTACACTTATTATTTTAAATTGCAGGTAGCGTTACTGACAAAAATTTTCAATAGTAATGCCACTAGTGTACTGTGGTAATGATTAAAGGTACCTTATCTACTGCATCAGTTTTATCAAACATGAGGGACTACGGCAATGATCTTTAAAGCGAATTTTGATAGGTCATTTAGTTTGCTCCACATATATTTCTTCACAATTTTTACAATTAATTTTGTAAATTCTCGGCCTATCTTGCTTGTCCACTTGATCTTTTGGATTACTAAAAGAGTTTGCAAAGTATTAACTGAAGTATTTACTGTTTTCAAATTAATTTCGGAAAATACTTTACGTACATTGTTTCTATTTGTTCTCTAGCGCTACCTAATGTAGTTACATTCTTAACCATCACCCTATGTGTTTGTATCCTAAATATATTCTCAACCCCTTCATCTGAAACCCCATTGTATGCAGAAATTTCTTTGAAAGTGTGCAATTATTTATTATAATTTTGAACGCAAGTAGGAAAATTGAGCAATCTATGAACCTAAAAATTAAAAGCCGCGGGTTTATGCTGGTTACAGTGATTGTAGTCATTGGTTATTAATTTTTCAGTGCTAGTTTCTTTACGATAAATATCTATATTTGGTTTACTATCATTTCTTGTTACCAGAGTATCAAGAAACGGGAGATTGTCATTTGCCTCTATCTCATAGGTGAATTTAATTGTCGGAAATGTACGCTACAAATTTTAGTATTAAAGAAGTCAAACACATCAACCACGTATCTAATCCAAACTCTAAGAAAATAAGGCAAATCGCGTTATATATGTATATATATATATATATATATATTATATATATATATATATATATATATATATATATAATATATATATATATATATATATATATATACATATATTAGAAATTCCTTTGTTTCGTCGTAGTCGACCGCTGATGACGTATCAAAACAAGAAGATACCAACATGTTACACTAAAATTTAATTATTGAAAGAAAAATGTGACAGTATGCTTAAGTACACTCTAAATAATGTAAATAAATTTAAAAACAACCAAAATCCACAATTTTAATACAGATGATAGTTAACAAAATTAGCACAATAGCTATGTATATGTATTCACTACACTCAATTATACAGCTAAGTGCTATAGCACGATAATCGTGGTTAATTGCTCCGTAAACAATTATTTAAGTTAGAAAATCAAACATCAACTAACTCAAAAGGGCGCCACTTACCACCCTTCTTCGCTGAAACGCCGAATTCTATGTAAAATTTTCCAACGGCAAACTGCCAATTTAGTAGAAACACACTGTTCCATCCTGTAACTTGATTCTGCCTCCATCAAACTAAGTTTCAGCCATCTGCACTATAATAACTCGTATAAGGTTTCAACTGCAATTTACGAAGTTAATAATCATATCGAACGCTATACATGGAAACTTTACGATAACAAAATTTAATAGTGATAGACGCCGCGCTGTTGAGACTCAAAAATACAAATTTTTCCACGTTAATCAAGATAACAAAAGTGTTGCGTGACATATAATGACTTTATTAATTTAACAATATTTTCTTGGCAACGTTTCCAAAATATCTGTATTATAATAAATCAATGAATAAACTTTTTATTAAACTACAACTAAAAATAAATTTTCCATAATCCGAGATTTCAATAAACAAAAAAAATCTTCGTAGCTATTCAAAGTTTGTTTTAACAGCATATTTATATTGCCCATTTTTCTAAAATTTACTCAATTATAATTTTAATGCATGCACTATGTTATTTTCCTCTAGACTGACGCTTGGTTAATCGATTAAACGATTAATCGATTATTTGGTTCATTTGATTATATGACTAATCGATTATTTGATTATAATTATCGAAAAAAATCGATTATATTCAGTAATTGATTGTTCAAACTTATAACCTTCCGCCGCTAATGTGGACCGATATCGGGGTAGCCATTTTTGATAATATGTGGAGTGTATGGTTTTATTACATTTATAATGTAAGGTTTCAAGCATTATTCTACAAACATATGAGATAATTAAATATTTCAGTATAGGGAATGACAAAGATTGCGTAATATTACCAAAACAAATCGAAAATGGAGTTTATACTGCGGGAATACCCCAAGGAGTAGTTTCAGTGAGGATATTGAATACGAGCGACGAGGCAACAAAATTCGGAATTTTAAACCAGAATATGTTTGATGCGAATGAAGTATGCCGCAGATAAGGTAGGAAAATTATTAGATTTAGTTAATACAAAAGATTTAAATTTACAAGGACGTGATAGTATTGAGACATTTGCGGATGTTTCTTATACATAACGCTAAGGCCACTGTTAAAATGTAGGACAAAAGAAAACAATAGTAAAACGAGGTGCTCAACTTGCATATAAAGAAAGTTGTAGGTTATCACATGCTCAAAAAACAAAAAACTCAATGATATAGAAATTGCAACACTAAGAAGGGGTAGGAATTCTTTGACCAAATTTGGCAGAAACGTTTAACTACTAAAAGGTAGCAATTGATTAAAATTTTAAAGAAAAAGAACAAAATATAAACATAATTTTTATTAATAATGGGTTAACCCCCCCCTGTTGGTTACACACTCGTCCTAGCATCGATTCTAGTAGATGGTCGATGTTCTCTTGAGGTATTGTGTTCCAAGTAACCTGTAATTCGTGCTGTAGAGCTTACAGCGTCTGCGGAGTATGCTGCATCATTTTCAATCTTCTCCCCATAATGTCCCAAGCATGCTCGATGGGCGAATGGTCGTGAGATCTGGGTGAAAATGGCAAGAGACTAACACTATCCTCTGCAAATCGGTCCAAAGAACGTCTGGCAGTACGGGGACGGACATTATCCTGCTGCAAAAGTTGGTCTTCTAACTTCCACATATCGTTGGGCGTTCATATTGCCTCGGATGAATACCAAACGAGACCTACTCCAATAAGGTATAGCGCCCAACACCATATTCCCTACAGTTTGGTGCACATCATAAAATTCATGATTTCGACGTTCCGGACGTCTTCGTCTGACGGCCATCATGCATCCACAGACAGAATCAGTGAACACCACCACTCCAAACGTTGCCGTCGATATTGAGCCGTTAGTGGTAACACAAGATGTGGCCGATAGGATTGTAAACTGAAAGCTCTGATTCTGCGGTAAACCGTTCGAAGTGTTACAAGACGACTTTTGTTAGCTAACCTTTGATCATCAATTGAGCTGGTGCTTGCCCATCGGTCTCTAGTTGCCACAAGTTGAAAATGGTGATCCTGCACCTCATTTGTTCTTCGCCTGCCGGTTTCTCTTCTGCGGCGTTCCTGACTTCCCCCTAGTCCATGCCTAAGAGCAGCTCGTGATGGTGGGTTGTTTCCGGTTATAAGGCGATATGCAATTTCTCTAAACGGAAAACCACGTTCGCCCAAATCAACAATATGACCCTCAAAGCAAACAATCACACCGGGGTTATCGAAGAGAGTGGATTAATTATTTAGAATGTAAAAAGTGATAATGGAAGTAAATTGTGATTTGTTATAGATTATGGAGAATTAAAAACAAATGTAGAAAACGACAAATTTCCTTTACCAAATATTACTGACATTTTAGACTTCTTAGAAGGTGGGATACATTTTTCACATTTAGAGTTTACTTCAACCTTCAAGTAGAACATACACTGCTTTCACAACGGATAAAGGGGAATTTCAAATGGCAAGGTTATAATTTTCAAGAATTATTACTGTTGCAATATCATTTTTAAACTGCGAGTCATGTTTTGTATATTTAGGGAACACTATGGTTTTTGGAATTAATTTGAAAAATTATAATCAAATGTAGTTGAAGTATTCAAATGATTAAGGTAAGTAAATTTAAAATTAAATCCATTACAATGCTAATTTTTAAATAAAGAAGAAATTTCATATAATTAGTGTATCTTATTATGGAAAACTACATTATTTGATTCAAATATAGTTAAAAATGATAAAAATGGTTTATTGCGTTTACTAACTACTACTGAAAGTTTGTCAACAATTTTGCGGACAGCAAACCCTCCTAATAAATTAAGGCATAGGAATGCGAAATTTGAATAGAGTGAATTATGTCAAAAATCACTTTATACATTTAAAAAAGTCATTAATTAACACCTATTTTAGAATTTCCGGATTTTTTATTAGAACACAAATTTATTTTCAAAACTGACGCGATATGCAACGTGGGAAATTTTATGTAACGCGAATAACAAACTGATAGCGTACGCTACTAGAGTATTAAATAAAGCAGAAAGCAATTATTCGATAATTGAGAAATGTAATGGTGCTAGTCAATGGCAAATAGAACATGCAGTTAACTCTGATTAATAAACAAATTGATCTCGCTTCAAGGTATTTTATTAATTATAAATATATTTTATGTATTTCCATTAATATTAAAATTACACAGTTTTCTCAGCTTAACGAGTGAAAACCAGGTATACAAGTTTAACGAATACGAACCTTGACAAGAAAATCATGAGGAAGAGATTAGTAAATAAGAAAAGACTAGGTTTAAAGTTACTGTAACGAACGGTGTTTTAGAAATGAATAGAAGCAGTTGCACTTCTAATGAAAAACTTAGTAATAAGAGGAAATCGTAAATGTAAGAGGGCGTCAAATGAAAAAGAAAAATATTATTTTATCCTTTTCTCCTGCTGATGAAGAGGTGTAGTGTAATGATATTAATTAAGTTACAGGCAAGAAGGATATATTGATACCAGGGAGGAAACCGGCATTTTTACACTAGATAGTTTTTCAATTGAACGCAGTGATAATAAATTAGAGTATGTTGAATTTTATGCCATCTTGTAACAATCACTGAAAAGAGGAATGATTTTTCATTATGAATTCAATTCCGTTGTACGAACAAAAATAAAATGTTAAATATAAAAAAACCGGTTGAAACTATTTTTTTCTACAACCGAACGAAAAGCACAAATTTGCATTTCCGAGGAGCAACCTTTTTTTTACTTTGTAGCTCGCCGAGCGCCAAAGTTACTAAAACACTCGCTTAGTTACCATGGAAACCGTACTAAAGAAACTTCTGGTGTTTCTGCGACTTTTGACAAAAGTTTGCGTTGAGGGGTATTTGACAATTTTGTGATCAGGGCGTGATGTTAAGATCGTTCTCGTACAATAAATATCTGGTGTGGAATACCACACGACCTTCCAACCTACAAAATGGAAATTAAAAGAAATGTAATAATTTTAATAATAATTTTTTTAGGATAATGATGCCACCTCTTTTATAATAAGTTCATTATGAAAATAAGCAACATTGTAAAAATAAAAACAGTTTTTAACAAACATTCTTACAAAAACAGATGCGTAGCGCAAAGTGATGCTCACGTTTTGAAATCTAAACTGTTTAATTTGAGGTTATCAATAATTATTAATTTTTGCCAAACATTTTTATAAAAACACCGGTTGTAGAAAAAAATCTTGTGTGTAATTCGAGCACAAAGTGACATTGCCTCTCTGGCGAGATAGATAGCTACGCACGTCGAACTTCTCGCTCGGAGCTGCAATTTATCATTTTGCTCTCTTAATACACAAATAGCTATTATGAATGATAAAAATATTGCCGAGGTAGTAAAAAAGTTTAAAGGAGGAAAAAAAGTCAGTGGCAGTTGATATCTCAAAGCGACAGTACATCTTTTAGGCGAGAGTCCGCCTTTTAGGCGACCTAATAATTGCAGTTGTTGTACAACCCATTATAGGTATAAAAATACTTTGTAGTGTACATAAATAAGTATAGTGAATAAGCATAATTAAGTTGAAAAGCTAAAAATACAAGATGAGTAAAAATATTAAGTGAAACTCGTTTTAAAAGATGACAAGTAACGCGAGCTAAATGCGCCTGCTGGATTATAAAAGCGGGTTTGAGTTCGTGAAGTAATCGGGCATCTATCCGTGATGTCATTGTTTGTTTACTTATAACAAGGCAAAGTTTACTCCATTGACTTGGTAGTGTCGAGGCAATTATGTAATAGGTGTCGGTTGAGCTTTTGTTATTGAATGAAAGCGCCTTTGTTGTTCAAGACCCGCATTTGTAGCACAAATACACTTTAGTTAGCAAGACAGAGTTGAAAAGTCCCGAAAATAACACTGCAGGTTACGAAGAAAAGCAAAATACAATTATGTCATAAACGAGAAGACGGACAGGTTTATCTCCAGCAACTGGCGATCACAACGTTACGAAAGAAGATACCGCAATAAAAGCGTAAATTTTACCGTTTTAGTTAAAAAAAGTGCGGTTTATTCCTTTACTTGATATCGCATTTATATTTTGTGTGCATGGTAGTATAAGTTTTTTGTATATATGGTGTTTCGGAATTGCACGGCAATATTTTAGATATATATTCTCTAACACCAAATAAACAAAAACGTTTACATAAACATGTCTCGTTTTCATGTATTACTGAGGTATTGGGGCATAAAGATTTTAAAAATACATGTTAGAAACTTTGGAACAATTGCATATCGTTTGTTTGGCAGGTGATTAAAAAAAATGGCAATTAGTATAAACACTATTTATATAAGTTACTCATCTGTTTTACTAGTTTGTGTGTTTTCGCGTGAATGAATATTTATATATATATATATATATATATATATATAATATATATATATATATATATAGGGTTATTCACGCTATTCGACACGAAGTATTATAGCTAAAGTATTTGATTTTAAAAGTGTTATTTTATGAATGGATAGGGACCTATTGGCACTACATTTTAAAATTATTTTCATGTTATACAGGGTGTTCTAAAAACACGAAAAGTGTCAAAGTTGCTATTTTTTAAATGGAACACCCTGTATATTATTTTATTTTCAGTTTCTATGATGAAAATAAATGCGGGTTTTATTAATGCTTCACCCACCTAAACCTTATGGTTCTTGAAATATTTAATATTTTGTGCAAATGTAGTAACAAATTTAATGCTTAATTCTCAACTTGTATTTTTTTATTTTCAACCAAATTAAGACTGGAGTCTACTAATTGATGAAGTTTTATGTCGTCCGTGTGAAACATTTACTAACTTATGCCAGGTGTCTTAAAATTAAGGGTCAATTACAATCTGTAAACGGTAGTAACTTATTTAATTTAAATAGGACAACCTGTATTTTATGGCAACAGCAGATGAAAAATATGAATTGTCTATCAAATAGTATTACATATTCCTATGGCTAACTCATCATATTTTCTAGTAAAATGTACATTTTGTTTGTGCGAACTGAGTTCAAGGAATTTGTAATTTATCAAGTGAGCTTGTCGTTTTGACAATTCGTTACTATTGACTGATAGCGGTTGTCAGGTATTTACAAAAGTCTTTAATTGTAATAATTGCATCTAGTAGTGGTAGTAGTATTTTTTGATATTTGTATTATTAGCATATTTTTAAGAATGCTAGTTTATCTGAAAGAAGAACTCATCGACATGATTTTTATCCTCGGAGAATCACTGCAAAACTGCCTCCTGACGCTGAGAGATTTCCCAACAGAAATCATCCAAATAAAGCAGCATTCGAAAGACTGTTGAATCGATTTAGGCAAACTGGAAGTGTCCTGTATAAAAAAAGCCGCTACGAGCAAACCAGTGACAGAAAACGAAGAGACTCAGTTTGCAGTGCTTGCCTCTGTAACGAAAAATCCCCATATTAGTCATAACCAAATTGCCCAAAATATCAACATTAGCCAAGCAAGTGTGTCAAGAATTCTTACGAGATATAATTATCATCCTTGTAAAATCCAGCTTGATGAAGAACTCTCTGAAAACGATTGTGGGGAACGAGTTGAATTTTGTATGTGGGTATTAGATAAAGTGGCAGAAAATGAAAACTTTTTTAATTCTGTTCTGTTTGCTGATGAATGTACATTTCATAACAACGGAACCGTTAAGACACGTAACATCCACTATTATTCTGATTCCAATCTGCATCAATTTAGGATTATTCATAATCAACACAGATGGTCAGTGAATGTATGGGGCGGAATAATGGGTCAATATTTAATTGGTCTTTATTTTTGCCAAGAACGTTTAAATGGAATGTTGTTTTCACAATTTTTAAGAAATCAGTTTCCAACCTTATTACAAGACATTCCCTTAGGCAAAAGAAAAACGATGTGGCTTCCGCACATTTTCATCGCGGAGTCCGAGAATATTTAAATCACCATTACCAAAACCGATGGATTAGAAGAAATGGATCTCAATATTGGCTCCCAAGGTCACCCGAATTAACGGCAATTGATTTTTTTATGGGGATGCGTAAAAGGAACGGTTTATAACACACCTCCAGCAACACCAGATGATCCAAAACAGTGCATAAAAGAAGCGTTCCAAACTGTAAGTCCACGTATGTTGGAAAATGTTGCGGAAAATTTTAAAAAGAGAATACGTTCGAGACAGACGGTCGTCATTTTGAATATTTGATTAAGTGATTTTTATGTACTACTATTCTTTTATTTTAAATTACTAAACTACTACTACGTACATAATTATTTAGATAGTTACGCTATCATCATCAGCGGTCGATTAGGGCGAAGTAAAGAAAATTTCTAACATATATACCATCAGCGAGTAACGCTTCGTTGTTTATTTGGTGAAAGTGAAAGTTATGAAAGTTTAATGAGAGGAAGATAAATTTTGTTTCTTATACTATTTGTTTGCATTGGTGCTCCTTGAAGTAGGTGTTACTGAGACAGAGTGGATTGAAGTTCCTCTCTCTCTCTCTCTCTCTCTCTCTATATATATATATATATATATATATATATATATATATATATATATATATATATATATATATATATACATATGCAGGGTGCTCACAAGCTCTTTTCACAAAAGAAAACTGCAGATTCTAGAGCTGATTTTAAGTCGATTTAACGTAAATTACCTTAATACAAAAATACTTCCTAAGAGATCTGGAGCTCTAGGAAGATGGAGCCCTAACATCGATTTAATTTAACACACGCACACACGCACGCACACACACACACACACGAACGCACGCACGCGCGCATCGACCCACCTACGCACACGCACGAACGCACGCACGCGCGCGCGCCCACACACACACGCACCCACACACGTGCATACGCACACACACACACGCACAAACCCACCCACGCACGCCCGCACTCACGCACTCACGCACGCACGAAAGCACACGCCCACGCACCCATCCCCACCCGCGCACACACACTAACTCACGCATGCACGCACACATACACACACACATACACACACACCCACGCACGCACGCACGCACGCACACACACACACACAACACACACACACACACACAAACACAAACACAAGCACGCACGCATGCACGCACACACACACCACACACGCGCACACATACACATACACACACTCACGAACACACACCCACGCACGCAGTCTCGCAGGCACACATCAATGTACGCACCAACGTACAACACATTTTTAGTGCGTACGTATTCTGGTTGTGGAGTTATCATGGGTACTAACATACACACCCACGCACGCACCAACGCACGTACGCAACCCATACACACACCCCATGGCCGGCCTAGGCTAATCTTTCAAACGTTGTAAAGTGAGGTAATACGTCGATTTAACGATAGCGAAAATCATGCATAACCTTCTATACCTACACATGGATAACATATACATTTATAATTGTGCCGATGTAAGGCACTAAACACATAGTATACAAAACGAAAATGCCGAAGGTGTTCGCCAAAAGAATCAAAGTCGGAAATACTAACTTCGGCAACAAAAAGTGTGTTCGTTACCTGGTGTTACGCTCCCAACAAAAAGGAGTAAAATCATAATACAAATACACAAAAAAAACGATATTTTGTTTTGCACAAATAGCAATTAATGCAACTTTAATAACAACCTAATGAAAAAAAAAACGGCACAAAAATTCAAAATACTAATTAATATCACTGGGAATTTCATATTAAAATATAGAAAATCTACAAAATTATTATTTACATTTTTCCCGTATCTTCAGCGAAAACAAAAGTGAAATAAACACACAGCTCTTAATTATGTACTTCGTTGACGCATTACATAATTATCGCAATTTTTTTTATCTAATCTTCAAGTGCTAAACGTAATGTTGCACTTGTCAAAATTCACACTCCACTTCAAAAACAATGTAACATTTTGTACAAAGTTCTAGCGCGGCGTAATTGTCAATTTTCCTTTTGTAGAATATGAATGTTAATATACTTTTCCCAGCAACTGTTAATTAACAAATCTCAATTACTTCTTGCATTACGAAATAATATTCACAATACAACGTCCGGAAGTTTCCATAGTTCACACACATCAAAACATGGGATAGCAGAGGTCATCCTACATGATTACTTAAATATTTAGGATACATGAATATTCATCGACTGAGCCAAAATAAGGTACCACAACTCCACTATGTCCAAAGTAGCACAATTGTAACGGGCTATTGACTATGCTAACACGAATCGCTTTAAATAAAGCCTCGATAGATTACTGAATCATCACCTGCTCTTGTACCCACTCCATATCATACTCACTTTAACACATTTCCGGCCATCGCGTATCTGCGCGGTCCTTCAGCCCCCCAAAACTCCTCAACTACGTAACTTCTACCTTTAAAATCCGGACTGCGACTGACCAATTACTAATGAAAAATTGTTGCTCTTCCCGCTTACACAAAAGCATGCATACAAAACGAAAAACAATTCGCATCTTTCAAAATCTCAGCACTTCACATTTCAGGAATACGAAAGTAACTTGATACTTTTACCTATTACGACGCGACTAAAGCAATTAAACTGGTATTCTCACAAACCTTCTCTCTCCTAAAACACACACATAAGAGCAAAATATATAAAAAATTGTTAAATGTTAAAACGCGAACATTAACTAGAACAAAAAAAAAAAACATTAGCAATTCGCAACTCATAATGCTGATCTCGGTATATGTCACTACCTATATAGCTATATAAAAGTTTATCATTATAATTTTTACACAATCAAGCGGTTCTCAAATTTAACATGCAGAACCAACACGCCCTGAATTTTCTCTATTATTCCAAATTTAAAATAATTCAATCTAAAATTTTCATACACACAATCACATAGTGTGTCCCAAATTTGGCTTCCATGCGTTGCTATCTCGATGCTACCTACAGGGTTAGTTAAATTAGGAAAGTTTATTACAGACTTAAAACTGCCTCAAAATTTGATATATCTCTTGTGGTTTTTAATATGGGAAAAACCAAAATGGTGCATTTTCAATTTTTGCCAACCGCCGTAAATTAGTGATGTTATTGTTCTGTGATTAATATATTATTATGGCACACAATTTAATAAAGACGAAAATCATTTTCAGGCTTGATTGTTTCTGACATACGTATTTACATCCACTTTCTATGTTCGTACCAACGCCGTACTGAATGTATGCGTTTTTGGAAAAGGCTCATCAAGAGCTTTTCAATGATGTATCACAAGTCTAGGTTAACAGAACTTTTAGCTTGAAAATTCAACATTGTGGTTTTTTTTCGTAATAGGCTTTGATTACGCGTGGCCACCATCACGAAACACATGAATCCCTCGTGTCTTTCCACACCGGTGAGTTGTCATTAAATTGCGTAAATTTGTTTTTACAGTTTTAAAAATTTTTTCAAGTACTTAGTATGGCAGTTAATTATTCTAATGAAGAAAATTTAGATATGATTGGACTCCATTTTAAAACTATCAGGAATACAAAAGCAGCAACACAAGCATATGGCAACAATGTCCGGAACCTAACCAGAGACATTTTAGATTTTTAGTTACGAACTTGTTAGCTTATGGATTTTTTTTAAACCAAAACCCAAAGCAATTCCCAAATCCACTGTGTATCGAGTTCTAAAACAACATCGTTATCATCCTTACGAACCTCGTATTGTACATGATTTCACGGAGATGATTAGATCAGATTTAGTAAATGGCTTATAAGAAAATGCGAACTTATAAAGAGCCAGCCGCCTTTACCAAATTCTTCCTGTTATTATTAATTATTTTCTAATTATCCTGTGTTAATTAATTATTAACATTCACAGATATTCATCAAATAATGAATTTTATTTCCCCTTCGACGTTAATTTCAAAAACATCGAAAGTTTTCTACGTCAGAGTTCCCTCCGGACTTTCCGCTAACCCTGACCTGAAGACCCCTACACAGAAGCCGTCCCCGCCTTCCGCGGTTTCTCTATACAGCCGCGAGACGCGTCGTCAGGGCAGTCCGAACCTCGGTATCGAACGTAAGCCCCTACTCGCGTTTTTACGCTCTTCGTTCCGGCATCGTGATTTTCGCCGCTTCGTAGTTAGATCTGTCACTGCTTGCATACAGATAATACGAAGAAGTGGTCATCAGTAGAGGAGCCGCAGCAAGCAGGAGTCGCCGGAATACAGCAGGAGCGAAGAACAACATAAAAAAGTATCAACGACAAATTCAGTAAAAAAGCTGGATTATCAAAAAAACGGCAAAAAATACCAACAATGTTATATCAAAAAAATTGTAATTAAATTTCCTATATATCAATGTAACACAATGTATACCTTTCCATTTAAATAAATCAAGTTATCTGTGATTAAAACTCTTAAACTTTGCAAATTCAGTAAAAAAGCTGGATTATCAAAAAACGGCAAAACATAAATACCAACAATGTTACATCAAAAAAAATGTAATTAAATTTCCTATCTAACAATGTATACCTTTCCATTTAAAAAAATCAATTTATCTATTATTGAAAATCTTAAACTTTGCATTACGATATCTCGAAAATTAAAAAAGATAATATTACTATTTTTACGATTTTATGTAGCACAGTCTATGACTAATCAACCATTAAAATTTTAGTGTTACACATTTCTCAATACGGTTGTTACAATTTTTCCTTTCAACCTCTAAATTTTCAAAAAATTTAATGCAGCGCCTAAATTGCGCGTTTAAGATACCTCATATAGTGAATAAAGTGCCCTTAAAATTAAACACACAGCGCACAACACAACGCACAGCACACAACACAAAACTCAACAATCAACACACAAACCACAACACACCACTCAACACACAACTCACAACACAGCACAACGCTCAACACACAACACAATACACAACACTCAACACACATCACACGACACACCACACACAACACAACACTCAACGCACAACACAACACAACACACACAACGCACAACACTCAACACACGTGCGGGTTTATGTGTGTGTGAGTGTGTGTGTGTGGGCGCGCGCGCGGGTTTGTGTGGTTTTGTTTAGACGGTGTAGCGTGTTGAGATGTAGGAGTGTGTGGATGAGGTAGAAATGGACGAGGCGTTTGATTGGGATCGTGTACGTGAGGATGGTGGTGGCGAGGCGACGGTGTGTGCGTATGTGTGTTGTGAGTGCAGGTGGACGGGTGGCGTCGGGGGTTGGGGATACAACCGTTACAGTAGCACGGTGGTGACCGTGCTTAACCATCGCGGTTGTTATTAGTAGGGTTTTGAAAAAGGAGTAAAGAAAGAAATTCTTTTAACGAAAGGCCGGGTCTCCGCCGAGGTTCAGTCTCACACCCCGAGGAATAAAGACTTAGAAATCAGAGATTCAAACAGAAAAAGGAGGAAAACAAGTATTAAAATAAAACAATAAATTAAAGTTAATTAAAACAATATTTTTATTAAACTGATACCTATTGCTTTACCCGACGTCGATCCTATAGTTGACGGTGGTGGTGTCCTTGATGCTTTTTTATGTTGTTCTTCGCTCCTGCTGTATTCCGGCGACTCCTGCTTGCTGCGGCTCCTCTACTGATGACCACTTCTTCGTATTATCTGTATGCAAGCAGTGACAGATCTAACTACGAAGCGGCGAAAATCACGATGCCGGAACGAAGAGCGTAAAAACGCTAAGTTCTTTTTTTGGAATTAAGAGATTTGTAATAAAAATCACAAAGGCTCTTACGCGATACCGAGGTTCGGACTGCCCTGACGACGCGTCTCGCGGCTGTATAGAGAAACCGCGGAAGGCGGGGACGGCTTCTGTGTAGGGGTCTTCAGGTCAGGGTTAGCGGAAAGTCCGGAGGGAACTCTGACGTAGAAAACTTTCGATGTTTTTGAAATTAACGTCGAAGGGGAAATAAAATTCATTATTTGATGAATATCTGTGAATGTTAATAATTAATTAACACAGGATAATTAGAAAATAATTAATAATAACAGGAAAAATTTGGTAAAGGCGGCTGCCTCTTTATAAGTTCGCATTTTCTTATAAGCCATTTACTAAATCTGATCTAATCATCTCCGTGAAATCATGTACAATACGAGGTTCGTAAGGATGATAACGATGTTGTTTTAGAACTCGATACACAGTGGATTTGGGAATTCCTTTGGGTTTTGGTTTAAAAAAAAATCCATAAGCTAACAAGTTCGTAACTAAAAATCTAAAATGTCTCTGGTTAGGTTCCGGAAATTGTTGCCATATGCTTGTGTTGCAGCTTTTGTATTCCTGATAGTTTTAAAATGGAGTCCAATCATATCTAAATTTTCTTTAGAATAATTAACTGCCATACTAAGTACTTGAAAAAATTTTTAAAACTGTAAAAACAAATTTACGCAATTTAATGACAACTCACCGGTGTGGAAAGACACGAAAATGGAATGCAGCGCCTAAATTGCGCGTTTAAGATACCTCATATAGTGAATAAAGTGCCCTTAAAATTAACCAGGGAATCCAAATTTATAATAATATACGGTATGTTCCAATTAAAAAAATATAACTTTGTGTTGTAATACCCTGTACACGAGTAGTAATTTTGCGAAAATATTTTCTAATTGTAACCGAAGATCCCACACAATCCTGCAATAAATAATTTTGAAAACGATATTGTATACACTCATAAAACTTCGTCCACGCACTATTGGCGGACCCTATATATATATATATATATATATATATATATATATATATATATATATATATATATATATATATATATATAGTAGTAATTACAAAAATTTTGAAGAAAACAAAATGATGCAGTCAAAATTTTTTACTCAAAAATTTATTTTTTTGTTAGAATTACGATTACAAAAAAATTTTTGAAAATTTTTAAAGTTCAAATTTTTTTTCTGTTAGAGAAACTCTTTACCTATAAGCACACCGACATACATACGAATTGGTCAATTTTTTGCAAAGTTATTGCATTTTTAGGAAAACTTTACATATGGGCTAATAGAGCAAAACCGAGTTGATTTTCAAAAATTCCTCACGACGAACCAACTGATATTTAAGCGAAATAAAAAAATACGTGTCTCATCGATTATGATAGAGATGCTGTAAAAAAAATATCGCGCGAAAAATAGACCTTACCCTAATTGCCTGGATGATTTGAGATGAAATGACCCTACAGTAACTTGTGAATCATGTTTGTATGACTGCATATTTACATCTAAAAAGTAAGTTCAGTAATATATGATCATAACTCAATAAGAAATGTAATAAACAACGTAGAATAATTTTATTTTAAGAAAGTATAAAAATTAAAAATTATTTTTGTAATAAACGTAATGCAATTTTTGCAGCAGCCTTTTTCGCCAACACTTTGTTTTCTCCAAATCCATGAACTGTTTTTTTTTCACCATTTAACATGAATTCTAATTTTACCAGAGTACGTCCATTATCCAAATTCATCGGTGGTCTGTAATAAAAACAAAATGAAAATATCGAGAGAAAGTATTTAAAATTACCTAAATTCAGGGTGAACTCCAACAGTCTCATGTATCAGTCTAACAGGATTTTTAGGAACATTTATTTTAAATAATTCTATTTCCTGCCACATTATGCGGTGAACAATTTTCCATGTAGTTTCAAGGCACATTCCGGAATCTAAAAACACAGCTCCGATTAAAGCTTCAAACACATCTCCTAATACCTAAAAATAATAAAATAACAATAGGTTAAAAACGACTGTAACATACTTTAGGCACATCAATATGTTCTGCTAGATGCAGGTCATTTTCATCCATTAAAGTTAATACTTCTTCATTAATAGCATGATTATTTTCTTCTTGATGTTGAACAAAGTTATCAATATACTTTAACAATTGCGTGTTAGAGTATTGTAAATGCTTATAAAATCCACATCTGACAGTAAAGCAAGCAAATGTTACATTATTAACTAATGCAGATCGTAAATCCGTTAAATCACCGGGAGTCAAATCTTCGCAAGTTTCATATATGTGGCAGGTAATTAAAAAATCAAGGACAGCATCTCCCAGAAATTCTAAGGTTTGATAACAATTTGTAGTACGATTAGGAGTGTATGATGAATGTGTTAAAGCTTGTAGTAGATATCCATTGTCTTTAAATTTGTAGCCTAATTTTTCCTCAACTTTTTTCCATGTGGGTATATGAAAATTAATATTATTAATAGCCGCATTTGCATTAATTACTGGATTAGGAGGTACCATATTTAATAAATTTTCTATATCTTCCGAAGGTGGAATAATTCCTAACCATTTCAAGAAACTTAATCCACCTCTAAAACCATAAGATTGAAAATAAACACCTAAAAGTGCTTCGATACAATCGGCGATTGTTTTATCTTTAACAATTTGACGATCTAAAAATGAATGCATAGAATCATATGCTACCTCTTCCATATTTTCCTTTATTTCCTCGTTTTCATCGATTATTCTCTGTTCTGATTCACCACTTAAGATACCACTTACTTGTTCCTCCTTAGAAAAAATAAACCGAAAGAGTGAATTTAGCGATATCGATTGATTGATTCGTGTCCTTAAAATGCTCGGAACACAAAATGATGGTGGTTTCCATTCAAAAGTTGGATCAAAATCTGATACCTTTAAATAACCAGGGATGCCCTTTTTCTCACCAATATAAAATAAATTTTTATTACTAATTAATCGCCCTTTAAAATTTGTTAATCGTCCTTCATCAAACTTCGGATATCTCAAAATTAAGAATAAGGAAATGCTCACTTTTAAAAACGAATCCCCTAACGTTTCTAACCTTTCCAAATTAACTATATCGTTATTTTTTGCTGTTGCTAATGCGGTAAATATATCTATTAATTCAGGACCTTTCGTATTTTTTGATGGTTTCAAACATACTATTTCTTTATAACTATATTCTTTGTCAAATTTGATCGCAGGTAAATTTGATCTGTTTGTCACCTCATCTCGCTTGTATAAATAATCAGATGAATCTTTTGTTTGTGATATAAAGTTGACAAAATATTGCACATCCATTAAAGTTATATCAAGATGCCGTTCTATATCAATTGGTTCCTCTTGCTCACTCCATGGGTATTCCGCATTTAATCTCTTTAATGAAAAATCTCGTTCTAACTGTTTATTAGGTGACTCAGGAACATCTTCAATTATTTCCTCTGGCAATGCTTCTTGTTTTTTTGATTTAGATGCTTCTTCCATATTAAGCTCTATCACATGTTTGTCTGATATTAAAGGTGTCCATTCTTCTAACTGCGATAGTTTACGTACACCTAATCCAGATTCGTTTCCAATTAATATGCGTAACTCATCCGCTTGCAGCAAACATATAATCCTATTTAAAATTGTTGGTAATAATGAAGCCTGAAGCCATAATTCAGCAGGAAATTCCTGTTTAATACAAAGTTCTGGTATTAAATGTTCCTGCATGTCCTCATATTGCTTCTCTTTATTTCTTTTATTACCTTTTGACCGCGGTTTTATACAATTTAATTTTTTCGATAATGGTTTTACCAAAAGCAAAGGTTGTTCTAAATTCAATATAGTTTTACGATACTTTTCATTAAAGTAAGATGCATATGATGAAAATTCATCTGATGGAAATTTACTTAAAACATTCTTTTCCTCGCAAACTTCAATCACCAGATATTGCTAAAAAAAATAATATGTAAGATGGTGAAAAACATGATTACCTTTGTAGTTTCACATTAAAGGAAGCAAGATGCAGAAAGCAATGCTATAAAAAAAAGTACCACATTTTAAATTTTCACACTTCAGTTTGATAGGCATGTAGAAGTACCTACGTTAACTCAGTATGTGCGACGCCACTATTAGGTAAACACTTCGAATAGGGCATAATTATTTATTTTTGGTACCACGTATGTTTTTGTTATTATTAAAAATACATGTTTTTGACAGAATTATTTTCATTGATTATGAAATAATAGATATTTGTATCACTACGGCATAAACGATCATTTTGCGAGTATGAGCAGAATTGCGAGCCGAGGCCTACAACTGCAATACAGCGTAAAAATACACAGGGTGTTCTATTAGAAAAAAGTGATATTTTTGAATTTCAAGTTTCGCAGATTTTCTCTAATACCTCTTCGAAATATAAACTTGGTCTTTGCTTGGTCCAAATATAAAAGTGTTCCTAACAAAACACAAAATGGCACATAATAATAGAGTTATACCAGTAAATGCGATTTTTTTTAGATAAAATTCGAATTATTTCATAAACCGTAAATTTTACATGCATGAAATTTACATAAATAAAGTTTAATAATTGTGCGTAGAATCCAAAAATCTAATGATATACAGGATATTCCATTAAAAAAATACTAACTTTGCCTTGCCCTGCCTTTTTGGAACACTGTCAAGAATAATTTTAAAACGCGCACACTTGCTAGCCATATAATATGATAAAAACCTACATTGTATTGGCAAAGTTTACCCCTAAAGCATCAGTTTACTTTACTCTATCGTTGACTCACCCTGTACTTACTAGAATCGCTTGGTGAGTTGCAGTCACTTAAGTTAGGCGAATTGAAACTACTAGAGGTACAAGGTAGTTAAGTAAAGTTATATGGTGCATTTACATCATTATTTGAGAGATGTGTATGGTATAAATACATCTTGTGATATCTGGTCTACACAATTACTATTCACCAAAAATAGACCCAGGAAAAAAAGGAAAAGGCCACGTATTTCATTCTGTCCCCAAGGGGAGGCGGGTAGCTCGAGCTTTCCGAGCTCCTTCAGCAACAATCATGGATTCACAGCATACATACATACATTACGTATATATGCATTTGTGGGATTAAGGATGGGTGTGGTCAGGATAGGATCGGAAGGAACGGAGTTAGGGTTCGGAGGGGGAAAATTCTATCCTAGCATTCGCCTAAGCAGCCGCATATGGTGTGCATATACGCAGTGACCATGCCGCTACATGTGTATGAGAAAAACCCCCTGAAAAAACCTCATACAAGGTAGACGGTAACGGGAATCGAAAGCATTGCCCCCGAATGCTAGTCAGGTCGTGTCACCACCATGCTACCAGCTCGCTAAAAAATAGACCCAGCATTCCTTATCATTTTATATTTTTTGGCTCCAACATAACGGAAGGTAAAAGGGAGGGAAGCGTTCTGGCAGCCACAATGGAGTGTATTTCTGGATGGAATATGGTTATTAATAACGTCAATGTAACCAAACAATAAACAATTAAAAAAAACGATATCATGTTTTTTTTTTATTAAAAAGTTGTAGTAAAATGTGAAACAGTATTTGCGCTTCAGGTCAACAAGCAACAAAATATCAATTTTCTAATTTTTGCTTACTAATGGTTTTTGCAAATAGTTAATGTTACGTCTAGGTTTGTTTACTTACCGATGAAATGTTAGGTTACGATTTAAATAGTCCATTTTTTTACATATTACGCACCGTCTCACCATTGTAAAACTTGAGTTAAACAAAAAACAACAAATAATAACGTTGCACTTATCTAAACGTTGGGAAAAAATACTGCAATAATAATCAAAACAATTGTCAGAATCAGATGTTGTCAACTATGGGGGCAGCCATCTTCTGGCAGTTTGCAGTTATGTTGGGACACATACAATTGTGAACGAATAGGTCTATTCTTGGTTAATAGTGATTGGGTCTACACATACAAGGTGCGGCATTAGTGCGTCTAAGTACGATATATCCGTTATTAAAGGAGATACCAAAAAAAGTTATTTATACAAATTATAGGTAACTTCAAACTTCATATGATAAAATTATTTTCGTATTTACAGTACATATTATCAGGGTGAACCAAACATACTTTTTTTAAATGGGGCATCCTATATATTATTTCAAATTTAGATTAAGCTCGTCTCCCCCATACTTCCTATGTAGGGTTTCATTACGTTATACAGGGTATTTCAAAAGTTATGGTCAATTGTACACAACAATCAGTCTCATTTCAACGTCCTGTATACCCTAGACAGAACAACCTAACAATAATTTTTTCCAGGCACAACTTTTTGACATTGGTATAGTTTTACGAGATAGTGCTATTTCTTTATTGCACCAATTGAATATAGAGCGAGTCAAAACTCGAACACATGATTTTGTCACTTTTTTCAAACAAATCAACCTGTATTTTATTTTAAAAAGTGAAAATACACTTTATGTTCTTTCACTTTTATTAAGCACTCCCTATAGCTAAATCGTTAATTTCTGAGATATTTTCAATTTAATAACCTTTCCAACGTTATTTTCTCAGGTTATCTTGGTGCGGGATATCTCTCTTTGTAAATTCTTTGTGCTAATAAACAATTTTTCATACATTCTCCTAGTTCATTTCAAACAGTATTTAATTGTTTGCAAATTAATAAACACTACACAATCTCAAAGAAGTTTGTTAGATGACAAGTTACTAATTATTACTGAATAATCTGTCATTTGTTCACAGCTAACTTGTTATAATAACTGTTAAAAAATCTCTTACTGTTTTTAAAGCTGAGAATATGTCACATGTCACTTGGTACATTTTTGATTACTTTCATTGGTTAAAATACAAAAACAAAATAGTAGAATAGGCTATCAAATCCGTGATAATTTTATCACCGCATGTTGACTGTCTCATGATTTTAATGAATAAAGTAGTTTACTGTCAAAGTGACAAATCGTTTAAAATTGTAGACTTTAAAAAAATATATTTTCTATTAACGTTCATTATATTCTCTTACCAAATATAACACGTGTTATGATTAATAATCGATGATACCACGCGTTACAACTCCATTAATTTTAACTCAAGCTATCACCGATGATAATCATAACACTAGTTATATTATCCCCGAAAATATCTCAGAAATGAACGATTTTAGCTATAGGGGTGCTTAATTGAAATGAAAGAACATAAAGTGTATTTTCACTTTTTAAAATAAAATATATGGCGATTCATTTGAAAAAATTGACAAAATCATATGTTCGAGTTTTGGCTCCCTCTATATTTAATTGGTGCAATAATAAAACAAATAGCACTTTCTCGTAAAACTGTACCAATGTCAAAAAGTTATACCTGGAAAAAATTATTGTTAGGTTGTTCTATCTTAGGGTATACAGGACGTTGAAATGAGAATGATTTTCGTGTACAATTGACCATAACTTTTGAAATACCCTGTATAACGTAATGAAACCCTATATTGGAAGCATGGGGGAGATGAGCTTAATATAAATTTGAAATAATGTCCCATTTAAAAAAAAGGTATGTTTGGTTCACCATGGTAATATGTAACACCCTGTAAATACGAAAATAATTTTATAATGTGAAGTTTGAAGTTGCCTATAATTTTTGTAAATAACTTTTTTTGATTATCTCCTTTAATAACGGATATATCGTACCTCGACGCACTAATGCCGCACCCTACATATCAGTTACATGAATAGTTTTTACATGGTCTCTTACCTTAACGAAATATGTACAATAACTTAGAGCTTGAAGAATTTTGGCTTCTTGCCAAAACTTTGTTTGTATACTTTTAACATAGATTGCTCATTTACAGAATACAATTTATTTTTTGTATCAATGCCTATGTCTGATTTATTTATATTATAAATCGTTTCAAGATTAAAGAATGGTTGCGCAGAAACCAATTTTGTTCCGAATGTCAATACACTATCCAAGTGAAAAACGTTTGCACTTTTCATACGGTTTCATGTGGTGCAGAAATGATCTAAATTTGGCAAAAATCCAAAAACGTCAATACAACATATAAATAATTAGCTAATGTCCCTTATTAGATTCATTATCTAGGAACACTTGAACAGTATTGAAATACTCGAAAACGTATTTCGTTTGTCACTAGAGTTCAGCACTGCAGAGACTTGTCGAAATTGACTAGAAGCCAAGCTGTTTTATAGTTGTTATTGTTTTTTATTTTAGTTTGTGGCATAATTTAGATTATGGAACCTACAAATTCAGGTATATAACTGTATTTTGATAACTTTTATTTTGTTTGGCATGATTAATTTGCAACAGTATATGCAAAATAAAATGATAATAAAGTGTGTGATATAATTATGATATATTCTGCAAACAATTGAGTGTTTAGTTCTGTATCCAAGGAGATCAAGTTTCGAATTATTTATTTTCAAATACCTACAAGTCGCAAGAATATAGTAACCATTACAGATTTTGCCACTTTTTGCAACTTTATCAGTTATCAATATTTTTCGATATTAAAGTTTTCCGCACATCTCGAATTTAATGTTTTTATTTTAGGAACAAGTGCAAATATATTGTTTGTATATTCAGAAAAGATTTAATAAAAATTATGAGGCATTCTGCAGCAAAAGGTTTTGAGCTACAATTTCAATTTATGCTAGGAGAGCTGAAGAAGCGGACAAATTGTGACGAGAGTAACGATATTAATTTAAAGATTAAGATGAGGAAATTTAAGTGGGAGTTTCGATCGAAAGCATGTAGGATCGATGAAAATTTTAAGAAAACAAATAAGAACTGAAACGTAACTTTCGTTCCCTCGCTTTACAAAACGTGTCGACCATTAATACCATTCGATTTGTGTTCCGAACGAACTAAAAGGTTAAAGTCGGAAGAGTTGTGTGGTTCCACTTCTGCATCTTTATTATCATATGCTACTTGTTTGAGTTTTAGAGCGGATGGACAAGTACAGGCCTCGAAAGTTTAAAAAAATATTACCACATTAAGCCCAGCACGAGCTAACAAATATCGAGAGGCCAATAAGAAATCTCTGAATCCACAAATACAGCCTTTGCCAGGTGAAGATGCACATGCAGTTTTAATAGATGTCAAGCTCTCTCGTGAACAGTATACACACACATTGAATAATTCCTGTTACAGATACCCAGTGGACACCAGAAGTACCAGTAACCTGCATAGACTACCGAAAAGTGAACCAGGTCACCATTAAAGACGCCTACCCGTTACCCTATATTTAAGAGATTCTAGATCAATTACGAGGAGTGAGATATATAAGTACACTAGACCTGAAACAGGGATACTGGCAAGTCCACCTGGACGAAGACAGCAAGCCCGTAACCGCCTATACCGTGCCTGGAAGAGGACTATTCCAATTTAAAGTTCTCTGCCCCTGCTACATTCCAACGATTTCTTGATAACATAATCGGCCCCACGTTGGTCACCACTTATGTAACTCACTTTGCTTACAATAATTTAAATTGATTTGTTTTAATTTTATTTTAACAAGACGGGGGTGGTTCGTAAATACGGGATATTTAGGCTTAACACTGTTCACCTTGAATAATTAGAGTAAAATGGTTTAAACGTATATTCTCCTATTTAACGGATTAAACTAGGTGGTTGGTTTACGCGATGTCTTAATACGGCGTAATCGAAATTAAACAATTATGGGGATTGTTTCGGACGGAAATAATGTTTCTTATATACACGATTATTCTCTTGATTGAAAGGGAATAACTTTATACTTTTACATAGACTTGCGGGAGATCGTTAGGAAGTACGCGGTGATCAATTAGTCTGCACGTTTTTTACTGAGGTTGGTGCAATTTAACAGGCGCTTCCCGGTTAGGATGCGGAAGTAGCTTCTGGCATTAACGTTAGCGATTGCGAGTACCTCTGGGTTTCTGATGTTTCTTCTTGTCAGGAGTGTTAGTATAATGTTGTGTGCTGGCTGTTTAAACGAAGAGACGTCTAATAAAATCTGGGACTAACCCGTGCTATTCTGGTTAGACGCATCTTCCAGGGGGTGGTAGAATTAGATCGATTACCCTTTTTGCCACCGGAGTAAATGGAAGATGAGTGCAGGGCGTTAGAGCCCGCCGTGACAACGTCCTGGTTTGTGTATGTTTGTAGAAGATGACTTCAGGATTTACAGCCCATCGTGGCAACTTCTGACGTGTGTACTGGAAATGTGACACAACTTCCGGGCTATACAGCCCGTCGTTTATCTAGGTGTCTGGTGTAATGTTTGTATACTCAACTCACGTACTCTCAACCTCCGAATACGTCGGTTAGCTGGAGTTGGTTCTCAGGCGGCAACGAGTATCGCGAAGGTTCAGGATGAACTTAATCGTGCAGAACGAAACTAAGAACGGCAGACGCGCGCGGTCTGTATATTCTTTATTCGCGGCTTTTAAAGAGAATCCGCGGTGGATGGATCGGGCTTCTGTACAGAAGTCCTCAAGTCGCGATTGGCGGAGATTACTCTGACGTAAAAACATTCGATGTTTTTTTAAACCTACGTTGGAGGGGATAAAAGAATTATTTTTTGTGCAATCTTGAGTAATTTGATTTAACACAGGATAATTAACTAATAATTAATTAGAAAAATTTTGGTAAAGGCTGCTTGGTATTTACAATAAGGAAAAATGTTCCAAAAAAATTTCCTTCTTATAAAACTGTACAAGCTGCCAAAACGTTGTGCTATCCTAAAGGCATAATAGTGACTGAGACTATAGTGATTCTATTAAATTACAGGCTATGTTAGATCATATCACAGAGCTATTATGCTTAACTTTAGAGCCCGTTATTGAACATCTTAACACTGAAGAAGCGGATCAATTGACTTTATTTTCAAAATGGAACTTTGACGGATTTTCGGAACACAGTTCTTATAAGCAATCTACGACTCAAAAGCCAGCGATTTAGCTGTATTTATTACATGTTTGGTTCCACTTAGACTAACTTCTGGAAAAGTCATTACATGGCAAAACCCGCGCCCTGGATCAACTAGGTTCTGCAGACCTATCAAAATAGAATCGAACATGACAAAGAAGCCTTCGTGTCAGTAACGTTACAATTCGATCGAGGCAACTGAAAGTAAGTCACCATTTAATATTTGCGGCAAAGTGTGCAACGCACTCAATGAAACAACGTCAACGATGAGATGCTTTATATGTGGTGCAACATCAAAACAATTTAACAACATTGACGAAATGATTTTCAGAAAAATAAAAACCGAGAGTTTACCATTCGGTCTCTCTGTTTTACATGGGTAGATTCGAATGTTCGAATGTCTTTTACATTTATCATACAAACTGCCTCTAGCAAAATGGCAAGCCCGTGGCCACGCAGATAAGTTAATTGTAGCTTAAAATAAAGCTCGAATACAAAAAGAGCATAAAGATCGTTGTGGTTTAATTGTTGATAAGCCTAAGCCGGGTTTGGAAACACAAACGATGGCAACACTGCCAGGCGTTTTTTCCAAAACGCGAAACTTAGTGCTGCTATTACAGGCATAGATTTGGATGTGATATAGATGTAGAAAAATATCGTCAATATGCTCATGAGACCGCCAGATATTTTGTCTCGAAGTATCCCTGGTACAATGTGCCCCCACTTTGCATAAGTATCTGATCCATGGACTAGAAATTATATCCTCGGCACTCTTGTCCATAGGACAATTGACCAAGGAAGCGCAAGAGGCCAGGAATAAGGATTTTAAAAGATACAGAGAAAATTATTATAGAAAATTGCTACGGCAAAGAGTTTTCCACCATGCCCAGGAAATAAAGAATAACGTTCAAATACTTTGGACGATGCGACAATCACTAGTTCGTCGTGCTCGGGAGTGCATTAGGCAAGGTGGTGCCCATTTTGAACAATTTGTGTAGTTATTCTTTAGTTAATAGTTTCCTCTAAATTTTCTATTTTATTCAGTATGTCTTTTCTTAAATAGTTTCTAATACAACTGTAATTCTTTTTGTAATGTATGAATCTTTTTATTAATCTTTGAGCTGCTAAAGCCTTAAACCGGGCCAATCCGTTCGTTAAATCCATATCAGCATTATTCAACAAATGTATACTCCATAACGTTTTAGGTTTAGAACAAAATTTTAACTGATAATTATTAGTGACACTGAAGGTAATCTTATAATAAACATTAGAAACCATAGCAACACTATGCGGATGTTTTTCAGAGTAACTTGATTTATGTTAAAAAAATATGCATTGATACGTTTAAAAGCAAATATCTCAGAAACTATTAAATTTAAACACTCCTGACAAGTACATCTTTTTTGTTGAGAAAGGATGAAAGATTACGATTTTTCGATCAATTATTGCATACAGGGTGGCGAAAGATTTTCTGACAGGTTATTTACTAAAATAATGCTTTATGCAACGCCCTCTACAACTCCGGCCAAAATTAAGGGCAGAATCTTATTTCTCATACCAAAAAACCCCCATATACCGAGTTTCATGAAAATATCTATAAAAAATAGAAAACAAAATTACAACTTTGCCACCCTGCATCTTTTTACCTATCAATATTTGGACTCAGGTACCTTCGGTTCAATCGATATATTTTGGGCTCTAGCATCTCCAGTTTCAAGATTTTCTAACCTTTCACAGACACCCTGTATAAGTAATAGTGATAGGGTTTTTGTTCGAA
Source organism: Vesta saturnalis (assembly GCA_036346205.1). Lineage (NCBI taxonomy): Eukaryota > Metazoa > Arthropoda > Insecta > Coleoptera > Lampyridae > Vesta > Vesta saturnalis. The sequence continues at coordinate 3,971,111 of JARFJB010001339.1, forward strand.
ATCATAATGTCAAATTGCAAAAATGCAACTGTGTGCATTTATCTAGTAAAATTAATAGTTTGATATCATTGGTATCTAACGTTTGTTATCATATAATATAGAATTTACAGAAGAATTGGAACACTTGTTAGATTCAATAGTAACGTGTACTGTTATATATGCAGGCGATATAAACATAAATAATGATATAATGTCACATGAAACAGAAGATTATGTATTACAGAATATGTAGATACTAGAATATCACATACTTCCAGGTCATGTTTGGATCACATTTACATTAAAGGAAATTCTAATTTGCAGTATGCCACATAAATATTTTTGACCATAGTTTGTGATTAAATACCCTATCGCAAAGAAAAACAATTGTTCCGGTTCCAAATCAACATGGTTATCAATTGATTATAATCCGATTAATAATGTAATAAAAAATGGTAACACGAATTTCATATTAGAGGATAACAATATTGAATCTGCAACTAAGAGTTAATACAAGCGATAGTTTCAAAGAAAAGGACAAGAAAATTGATTACAGCATATCAACGCTTTGGCAGAATAATTGAATTGTCAAAAAACTTTGGTAACGTAATAAACTAAATAAAATTGTAACTCAGCAGCCATTTAACATAACACAAATTAATAAATTTAGAATAGTTCAAAGTGAACTTAATGTAAGGATTTAAAATGCAAAATTAGTATACTATAAGAAACTAATTGAGTCTAATAGTGTAAAAAACAGTTGGAAAAATATAAATTCAATTTTAGGAACAAACAATACACAAGAAATTAAATCAATTACTTATGATGGCGCTGTAGATCAATTTCCTACTGAAATTTGCAATATATTTAATAAAGTATTCACAGAAATTCCCAAAAATGTTGCTGCTATTTTTAAAAATAGTAATACTTTATTAGATGATAGTGAATTTCAATTGTTCAAAACCGATGAAAGTATGTTTCTAATACCGATTAACGAACTGTAGTATTGATGATCTCTTAATTAACAATATGAAATACCTGATGTAATTTCTTTTACATTTTGGGTGTCACTGGAACTTCAGAAGATAACGAAATGCTGTCGATTCATCACTTTAAATTTTATTTCGCAATTTTAATGGAAGTTGAAGTAAACATCAGATTGATATGCTGCTGATTCCAAATATATAGAAATTTCTTTATAAGCCTCCAAACTGAATTGATTTTGTATGGTTCAAAGTAAAATTTGGTAATTGAAATCCCACTTCGTATTAGCAAAATCCATTTCATCATCTTGCCAATTTAACGTTAAAATAAAAATAAACCCAAAGTAAAATAAGTGGTACGAGTATAAGTAAAATTGCCTGAAATGTAAATGTCTCAAATTTCAGTATAATTTTAATAACTCACCATATAAATGTGGTACTCTTAATAAAAAATTTAAACAAAGCGAAAATGGTTTCTACTTAAACACATAGTTCAAGCAATGAATGAAGACGCTCAATGTAACCCTGCGCAATGACCGAAAATGACTCGAAGCGCGGAAAGGGATGTGCAAACGTATAGTACTTGAAATAATTTATTGATGCAACTAACGCTACACTTGAATTACCAATACGAACGTAAATTTTAAACATACATAAAAAGATTTGTTACAAAATGTGCATTTCTTGGTGTGATCGGAATATTTATACTTGCACCAGTGGCGTTCGTGAGAGAATGCCACAATTTTTTTAATAAAAAAAAATGGTGCGCCAATGACTTTTTCCCGTTTTGATATTTTTGTAGAAATTCGCCATCAGTTATGAATTAAATTGGTCTTTTCAATTTTTTTCGCAGGACGCACCGTTTTTGAGCAAAAAAATAAAACATCTTTTATTGCAATTTGTGTATTTTTAATATTTTAATTATCTAATACTGTAACATTAAACCAAAACAATACCACGAAACAACAGTAATGAAATAATTTTAAATAGGCGCAAACCTACAACAATTGTTCAAAATGACCTCCCTCACATGTGATACAAGAGTCAACTCGTCACCTCATTGACTATCGTATTCGCTGAAATATTCCTAACGTATTTCTTATTGTCTCACAGCCGGCTGTAATTCGATTCCTAAGGTCTTCAACATATTCGGCGGGATTGTAGTAAACTAATGACCTGCGGAAACACCAAATACAAAAATCTAAGGGATTTAATTCAGGAGAGCAAGTTGGCCAATGTTGTGTACCACCCCTACCTATCCAACAATTTGGATATACTGTATCTAAGTGATGACGTACATTAATGCTGAAATGGGCTGGGGCACCATCGTGCATAAATCATAATTTTGTCTGAGGTGAAAAAGTGATCATAAGATTCGCCATTTAATCGTGATGGGAGCTCCTCCTGTAGGAAGTGATGATAAGATCCGCCATTTAATCGTAATGGGAGGAAATATGGACCAATTAAATGATCATCAAGTACCACACGTTTACTGAAAATTGATGTTGAAAAATAGCTTGAAATTTTCCATGTGGATTTTCATCAGCCCCTAAGTGATTGTTATGAAAATTTACTACAGAATCTCTGGAAAAACTTGCTCCGTCAGTAAACAAAACGTCACTTTAAAAAATTAGGATTTTGAGCGGTTACATTGAGAATCCATTGACAAAAAACTAAACGTGGTAAGAATTCTCGAGGTAGTAGTGCCTGTACATGTTGAATATGAATCGGATACAATTGCTGCTCTTTTAGAGTTTTAGATACGGTGAAGTTGCTTATATTCATAAATGTACCATTTTCGCGTAAACGCTGGTGAAGGCGAACAAATATTGTGTGATGAGGTATCTTACGTTCTGAATACAACTCAGCATACAGTCGTCGAGCTCGCAGTCCATTTCCATTACTTCGACCATAGGCAACACGAAAATTATTCACTTACAGACATTAATTTTACAGCACACTAATAATGAAAAAATGCTAATTTGACATTTTGACAAGATGGTTGAATTTTGTTTAAAAATATTGACAGCAACCTACTAGATACTGTATCAATAGAAATTAAAAATACAGAATTTTCAATAAAAAGTGTTTTATTTATTTGCACAAAAACGGTGCGTCCTGCGAAAAAAATTCAAGAGGCCAGTTTAATTCAGAATTGATGGCAGATTTCTACAAAAATATGAAAACTGGAAAAAGTCATTAAAACTTGTGGCATTCTCATACGAACGCCACTAGTGGAAGAAGAAATATTCGGATCACCCCAAAAAATGCATATTTATTCCTCCAAAGCGTTTTGCAAATTTCTTTTTGAAGTAAATAATAAAAATAAACATAAACTTAAAAACTAAATACTCGGAGACGAAGCATATTTCGACCTAGGTTTATAGGAGCTTTTTTCACAAAATTACTTCGGCAATCACCCCCTAAAATCTTTCGCATTTATTTATAAACACTCTGTATACATGAATAGCGGTAATATTTGTGCTGGTTTGTTTTTAGACATAAAAAACCTTAGAAACATTAGATATAAGTATCCTTCTACAAAAAATGGAACATGCTGGTATCAGAGCAGTAGTGATCAACGATTTAGAAGCTACTTGGTTGATGGGTACAAGCAGTCAGGGTTGGGCATTCTGTTGGTGATTTAATGTTAATTAGTTACACTTAACTGCTTTTGCGGACGACACAGTTCTTGCATACAGTGCCGCTCTGACCAATTTAATTCAAGATGACGTCAGAAAAATTCCACATTAGTTCAATGCAAACAAACTCAATCTAAACATTGCTAAATCTAAAGTAATGTTGTTTAATCTTACAGCAAAGAAGAGATAATGAAAGAATTACGGAGATCAATAATTGTAATCAAAAGAATTGCAAGTGTTAAATTATAACTTAAACTAATAACCAAAAGTACCTAGCTTTAATTATAGATAGTAGACTAAGATGGACAGAGCATGTTGCATTCATAAAAAACGCACTGTACATTATAATAAGGAAGTTACACTACTTGCGCAATCTTCTTTCAACTGTTACTTTGAAATCTGTTTACTATTCTATTATTCATTCTAGGTTACAATATGGAATAACATGCTGGGGAGCAGCTTATGACTCTGTACTCAGACCTATAATTCATTTACAAAAGCATGCTGTAAGGGTCATTACATTTAAGAATAGAAGGGCACATTCTTTTCCAATGTTTAAAATCTTCAAATCCTTTCAATAAAAAATTTGTACATCAAGTATCAAGAGAGTGCTTTGAAAGGTTTAATTGTTTTGTAGCTATGAAGTATAGTAAAGAGACCTGAAACAATTATAAAAACAAATTTAACTACATCAACCAAATTCAACGACTTTTCAAAAAACTCTCTTAAACATTGCACCTTTATATATTTTTCTGAACCATTTACAAAACAAACGTTTAATCAAATTAAAAAATGGTTGTGCGACAATAAAAACGTTATTGATGACAACTAGCACATCAAAGGTTGAATAAATCCACAGCATAATTCGGTTAATATAATAAACCATGCAGCAGGCGGCACACGCCATATATTTTAAGGATACCCTCCAATGTTTGGTTTTTTGAAATGTATTTTAGTTTTAGAAATGTTACATATTTAACGTAGTGGAGGTGCTTCCCACTTTCCTTCCATTATTATGTTTAACGTTAAATTTTTGTAATCATGTTAGAATATAGGAAAAATAAATTGATTTGAATCGATCCGATAAAAACATGCATTGTAAGTAAGTTCAGTACTCAACCGTGTTATCGAAACAATTGTTTTGATTTTAAGCAATATGGTGAATCTTTAAAAACAGTGTTTGTTTTATTTCTACTCACTAAATTGACTAATTAATTTACAAAATACTATCATAGTAAAAATTAAATTTGTAAAATGGAACATGATATAACTCTTAAATAAACTGGTAAACATTCCTTTGAATGTATGTTACATTAAAAACCAAAAATTGGTCTTCTTACTTTTTGAAAGTACATATAACAGAATTCTGTTAAATTATACATAAATGTTACACTTTAACTAATGTTCTGCAAGGCTTCCCATCATTCATAGTACATTTACAGCGTAAACGCTTGTTTAGTTACTTTATTGGTATTCATAACTACATGGTACTATGGTAATACCCCAATTTGTAACAAATATAAATACAAACCTTGGAATGCAAAAAGAAAAAAATATGATCTACCCGAACACAAATCACTGCTATTGAAATCATTAAAGGTTAGACAAAAATCTAAATAAACTGTTCAGTCAGTGGAAAATGCAAGCAAAGGGAAAAAATATTATCGGGATGCAATAAATACTAACCTGATCATCAGGACGATACCAGGGCGTAACAATTTTACAATTGTAACCTTCTTTAGTAACATTTAACGATAATCTTTCTTGTTCTGTAGGTGTAGATTTTTGATCAATAATTTCCATATGTTGCATAGCTATTTCAAAATCTATTTCGTAATGTCCAGAATATTTTCTAAGAGGTGCAATGAGTAATCCATTCTTATCAATTTCATTATCAAATACCAGAAAAGGTTTTAAAATTCTCAAAACTTCATTAAACACGACGCAGTGAAAAGACTTTAAGTACCATATGTTTTCCGAGCTTAATGTGATTGGTTTATAATTCACATTCAAATTAACTAATATTTCAGCACCCGTTACGTATATCGTGAATTGACAAATTTTTGGTAATAATTGGGCAGAAACAATTCCGTAGCATAATGATGATTGGTATAAATCACATACTGTATTTACTCCTAATGTGTCTTTCCGTGTAAATGATGGTGTTAATTCAATTATATGTAAATAAACTATTTTATTTGGTTCAATTAGGCCTTTACAAATGTCAGGTATCTAAAATAAGAGTGGGGTTATAGCTTTAAAATCATTATAAAACTAACTAACCTTTTTACTGTACACTCTCTGTTGTCTTGTATTTCCGGCATTTATTTCTTTTTCCTTAGGCCAGTGAAGAAAATAATGACTTAAGTCATTATCAACACTGGCATGTTGCTTAGGCCTAAGCATATCATCTAATTCTCCCTTTTTGTGTAATATTATACAAGTCTTTAAAGCTGCTGCTCGTTTAGCAAGTTTTTTTGATTGCATAAATTGTCCCTATACTCGAAAACAAATATTAAACGAGTGCAAATAAATTATTTAAATGTGCATTACTTCTATAGGATCCAAAATACCACTAACTGTTGGAAGTTCAATGGTGACCTGATACTTCTGCGAGTCTCCATATTGATTGAGGAACCAATTAGGAGTGTATATAGTGTATTTATCAGAAGGAAGACATTGACAATAAACACAAACGAGCGGGATTGCTGTGAGTAAATCTACCTGGGCTGAACCGGGACCATTAGCATAATAAGGTAAAATTTCATTCTGATTGTATTGGTCCTCATTATCTTTCTCTGAAATATATCGATCTTCGTTTTTCCCAACTAAGTGCTAAAACAAAAATAAAGTGAATATAAACGGAAGCATACTATTATGTACTTACACAGTTTAAAATCTGTTCTACTTTTTTAAAAGTGTTATACCTACTGTGAAATTTATCAGCGCTATTCGAATTTACCAACATATAATAAAAACTATCCGAATAACGTGCTCGTCCTTTTGCTTGAATGTATGCACGATAATTAGTGACTTCGTTAAAATTTACGATTAAGCTGCACGTTGGAATATCAATGCCTTCTTCTAACACATTTGATGCCACTAATAAATTAATATTTTTCATTCTAAATTCGTTAAATACTTTTTTGTTCATTTTAACATTATAAACACATTCTCGTGTATCATTGAATGGATTGGTATTAAAACCGACTATAAAATTTGGATCTATAAATGAAAACGATGGATCGTATTCCTTCAAATTTTTCAATACGTTATAAATTATTTTTGCAGTAAATCTTCTTTGGACAAATACTATTCCACACAGTGGTATTTTAGTCTCTGTATTATATTTACGTATTATGTTAAATAATTCTATAACTTGCGGTGACGAATATTTATGAATACGTTCTAACTTATTAGATAACTTCATCTTATCGTTAAATATTTTTTTTATAACGGTAAATGCGGTCATAGCAGCATCAATCACAGTTGCTACCTTTATATCTTGACAATTCTTTTTAATACGTTCTAATTGTATAGTATGCGCTACAACTGCAATTTCACCAACGTAAATACCAAAATTTTCAATGTGATATATTGTATCCTCCAGTAAATTCATCATATCTTTAAAATCACTATCACAATTAAGTGGTTTCAAATTAGGTCTCGGTGGTGAAGGTTTTTCATTTGTTTGTATATTTTTTAAAATATCTTTTAAAGATTTTAAATGATTAATTGCGTAAGAATCTGTTTCAATAAGTTCGTACGGTCTATAAACACGAATTTCTTCTTGGGGATTAGTCGCATATCTGTAACAAAAAGCTATTATAATGCTTACGATGATACATTTTCAATGTTTTCATTATCAACACTTAAAAGTATATAATTTGACAATTAGGCGTGACTGTAAACAATTTTTATTAAAGCTGGTATAATATAGTACAATAGTATCAATATGCCTTTACAGATATTCATTATCATAACTGGATCCTGGGTCAGAGTAACACGTAAAGAAATGGCTCTACCAAATTTCTTAATACTGTTAGGTTTGTCTCGCAGAAATCCTAATCTTACTATTTATTACATCCTACTGTGCCGTTTAACTACAAGATGGATGATAAGGGTTGTTCTAGAATTGTAAACCAACAAAGTCATCACAACGGTTACTCGCATTGAATGCAATGCTCAACAGCATCACAAATGTGTACATTTATCTAATGATGATGATGTGCAAACAGTGTACAGAAGTAAGACTCAAACACAATGGGATTATTAAAAACAAAGGATGTATCTATAAATCTTTGTTAACTCTTTCATGTACTCTGGATTACAAATTGAACCATCCTTTTTTCGATCTTCTTGATACGGTGATGTAAAATACGTACCACTCATATTAGCATGACTTGTTTTGCGTAAGGTGGTACAAAATGTGTCCCACCGCAACGAAGCATCTCAATGGTCCATGGTCGGCTGACACAAAGCTGTCCAACAATGGCGGTTTTGTTGAAGATACTGAGTGTTTGTTTATTTCTTGCATAGCCTGCTGCCATGTGAAGTTTGTGTTTTTAAAAAAAAAATAACCCTTTCATTTATGTGTTCATATTGTGTGAATTTTGTGTAATAACAAACAATAAAGATAGGTCAATATACGTTTTCAAAGTGTTATTTTTCAAACCTAATTTTCCCTATTTCTTTTAGTGTTTAAAAACCGTAGCACTGTGTTGATAGATCCAAAGCGATTGTGTCCCAATTATCTCTGATCGTGACTCAAGACAATAAAAGTGAAGTCAAAAAGTAAAGGTTCTGCAAAAGATGCTATGTTTGATAATCCTGACGTTGGTAAAATTATGTCTGATTATGAAATGAGCTTTTGTCTTCGGGTAAATGTAGTAAATGCAGAAAATAATAGTTGGAATAAATATGTTTCTATTAAGACCCCTGACACATTTACTGCGGATTTCGGTCTATTGAAAGGTGGCAAGCATGTATACTCCATGCCAGCCGGGGAGGTACCACCACCCTTACCATGGGCTCCTTAATATTGGGTCTCCGATTTTCTGAGCTCCGTAAAGGCTGCCGGTTACCTTTTCCTTCATCCTTAATCTATTCTCATCCTTATTCTTCCTTCTCGCCCTCACTGTCTTCCTATCGGATTAAAAGTTCCAAATTAAAAATTAAGATGGCTGTGGTTTCTAGGGTAATAAATTCCGGACGTAAAATCCTGCCCCACTCGGATGTCCGGGAGGGCAGGGCCCAAGCGACCTCGGTCATCGAAAGTTTCAACTTTCTGATTCACTACTGCAACAACCGCGGTATCATGTCTAATCTTAATGCTATTCACCAACATCTTGAACAATTACAACCTGATATATTGTTTCTATCTGAAACACAAGTCTCCTCTGAAAGCTCCGAGTCATCCGACTTGCAATTTCCTCAATACCATCTTCACTCTAATTTTCGATATAAAGGAGGCGTATGTGCCTACATCAAGGGCAGAATTGCTTGCAAGAGGGTTTCTTCCTTAGAAAATAAAAATTTTGACGTGATTTGGTTTAAACATTCTGGTCCTAATTTTGTGAAATTCTACTGTTACATTTATAGGTCTCCTAATGACAGTAACTTTCAAGACTTTTTCGATTACCTTAGTATGAAAGTTGACTATCTCCTGTCTCAGTTTCCATCTTGCGATATCTCAATTGTAGGCGATTTCAATGTTCATAACTCTAATGGGCTTCAGTTGCCATCTACTACAAACCCTGCTGGTCATAGTCCAGAAACATTTGCTATTTCATGTGATCTCACACAAATGATTTCTGAACCCACAAGAATCCCTGATAACCCTAACCATACTCCACATCTTCTAAATCTCTTTCTTACACCAAACCCTCTTGTTTATAAAACTTCCCTTCTTTCACCTTTAGGTTTTTCCGACCATTGTCTAAAAGAAATCATTTCTACTATACCTAATTCCACTGTTGTTCGCAAAACCGATAGAACCTTGTGGTGTTTTAAGTCAGCTCGATGGAGTAATTTATGGGATTTCTTTGCAACCTTTCCATGGCGTGAATATTGTTTTAAGTCGTCCTCTTCTTCGAACATCGCTCTTTCAGTGTCTGAAGTCATCCTCATGGGAAAAAAAAACAGTACCGTATAGGTCATTCACGTTCCCAACCCTGGTTCAATAAGGCTTGTGCTGATGCAATATCTTTAAAAAATAAATCTTACATTAAATGGAAATCTAATAAATCGGTCGACAGTCATGTAGAATACGTTGGTGCTAGAAATATCTGCAAAAGTGTCATCACTAAAACTAAAAAGTGTTCGAACAACGAAAATGCACTGAACTAGCTACATTTCCTGTAGGCAGTCGTAAATTTTGATCTTGAGCTAAAGCCAATAGTAAAAACTTTGGAACATCTTCATTTCCCCCCCTGACATCTATTGACGGATCGGTAGTTGCTAATTCTGTAGACAAAGGCAATGTTTTTGTGGATGTGTTTGCATCAAACTCGTGTCTCAATGATTCTGGAAACGATGTGCCCCTAGTCAACTCTTCTTCATACGCTATGGAACCAATTCATTTTCGGTACAAGCTCTTGGAATCGATCATCAGTAGGCTTGATCTCAATAAGGCGACTGGCCCAGACGGTATCCCAGTTATTGTCTTAAAGAAATGTTCCCCCGAACTAGTACCAGTCCTATCTAAGCTCTATACGATCTATATGTCTTCTGGGGAATTCCCTTCATCATGGAAGTTAGCAAATGTTCAACCTATTCCCAAAAAAGGCGATAAGACCGATCCCTCAAACTACCGACCAATTGCCATCAGTTCCATTTGGGTCTAAAATCATGGAAAAAGCCATCAATCAGCAACTGCTCACGTTCCTTGAAACTAACAAACTCCTTAGTGACCACCAATATGGGTTTAGGCAAAGTCGTTCAACAGGTGATCTTCTTTCATATGTGACCCAAGTTTGGAACAATACAGTGGAGCAGTCCGGTGAAACAGTTGTAGTCGCTTTAGATATCTCAAAGGCATTTGACCGAGCTTGGCATAAGTGTTTACTTGCCAAACTCACCTCGTTTGGGTTAAATGATACGCTCATCAACTGGGCTTCTAGTTTCCTTGATAACCAGACAAATACGTGTCGTAGTTGATGGCTTTTTTTCAAAAGAAGTTACCATTAACGCGGGCGTACCACAGCGATCCGTTATAGCGCCTACACTTTTTCTGCTGTACATAAATGACCTTATTTCTTCAACAACTAACCCCATGCATTGCTTTGCTGATGATAGCACTCTTCACTGTAGTTCATCTCAGTCTACTCATAATGATAATTCACCTTCTATGTCAAATTAAGAAATTAAAGCTGAAATGGCACATTCAATCAACAAAGACATTCATCGTATTCTCGAATGGGGAAGCAATAATCTAGTTAAATTTAATGCAAACAAAACTCAGTGTTGCCTTGTGTCCGCCAAAAAAGATCGATCATTTCCTGTTGTAAGTATGAATGGCTCAGTTCTTAAGTTTTCAGACTCTATTACTCTGTAGGTTATGACTGTATCTTCAAATCTCTCATGGGTTGACCATCTTCTGTCAGCTACCAAAACAGCTGCTCGTAAAATAGGCTTTTTGTACAGATCTAAGCAGTACTTTACCTCTCGACAACTCCTTCTGCTGTATAAGGCCCGAATTCGGCCTTGTCTGGAATATAATTCTCACCTCTGGGTTAGTGCTCCCCCAATCGCTCTCGATATCGTTGATCGTATTCAAAAGAGAGCGATTAGGTTTATAAATGACCCGTCCTTAACTTCTCACATACAGTCCCTTGAGCATAGAAAGATTGTTTCAGTTCTTTCTTTGTATTATCGTTATTACAACGGCTATTGTGCTGCTGAATTATATTCTTTGATAGCATCTCGGGCTATCTTTGCGAGAAACACTCGGTTCGCTCATTCACATCAGTATGCAGTACAAAACTCCACTTGTCGTACCAAACGGGCGCAATCCACATTTTTCTACACGGCTTCTAAACTCTGGAATAATCTCCCTAGTTCCTGCTTTCCTCTCACTTATGATATAAGAAAATTTAAGGTAGCTGTTCATAGGCATCTATTGGCAGTTCATTATCCCTCTATCCATCCTCCTAAGTGTTCCTGAGTGCTTTAGCTCGATTGGACAAATTTAGCCTGTTCAGGCCCACACTCATAAAAAAAACAAATTTTATTCAAAGTCGTGCAAGCTTAAGTCCCTATGAAACCTTTAATCTTTTTTTACCGATGAACTTTTACATGTGAAGATTTTTTTTTCCTTTTTTACTCTGCTAATAACAAACCGTAATTAAGTCCGTCAAGCAATTAATTATGCACCGTTACATATCGATAAGAATTAAATTAAGTACTGTAGGAAGCGGACCGCGAAAATTTTATTATTGTAATAAACATTTGTAAAATCGCCATTGTTACCACGATAGAAAAGATAATTAGTTAATATCATGATAATACGTCGTAATTTGCTAATGTTTTCAAAATATTTTTATTTATATGTTTTTATCTAAGGAATGTAGGATGATTTATAACTAATATGTATGTAAACACATCTTAGGGGGTGAGTGGCAGGTGCAGGCTTAAAAATGCTTTAATGGAGGGACGTAACAAATCATTGGAATTTTTCTTGTGCGCGCCCTTGATGTAAAAATGTCATTGCTTCAATGATTGATTACGGCTGGGCAGACCGTGATTAAAAGATATCTTTGTTAATGAGAGACTCGAGAGACGGAAATATAAGGTTGTTACAGACGAATGCATTTTTTTTAAATTGAGATGTCGTGCAATAATATTATGAAACTGTTCCAACATAAATTAATGTTTCTTGTTTTTTTTTATTACTTTTGAAAAATGGGGGTTGATTTTTGGGGAGTAGATATAGTTAGGTTTGAGTCGGAGGAAAGGGCAGTTACAGTCAGCGTGTCAATCGAGCCAGATCGATTCTTGGGTTAATTAAATACCTTCATTGTAAACAGTTTGTCTTTAAAATAATTCTTGCGTGTATATTTGTCTTTTCTTTCGGGGTTAAACCGCGTATGTTAACGATTTGTGTCCGTGATTAATTAAGGGAATATCTATTCTAGTATAAGTATGTATTTTTATATAACTGCAAGCTCGACAAAAAAATCATTTTAACAGCCTAAATAACATATTAAATACCAAACATTGTCTTGCAAAGGTATCTTATTCGTACGCGGATTCATTAAGCTGAAATCTGCTAAAATAAAAGGACAGTACAGTGCACTCTCACTCTGGTATTTGTGCGAATTATCATTGTTGGTTATATTTATAATTGTGTAGAGTTGACTGGTAAATGGGTATAGGATGCCGCTGGTTATTAATTGTAAAAGGCAATTGCCAGTTGTTACACACTACCAAGCCAGACCATTAAACACCTCGAATTTTATTTTTATTGCTTTTATTTGTTGTATAGGTGAATGTGTAACCCGAGAGAGAGAGCCACGCTATTTTTCTAACGCACTCAAACATATACAGGGTGTTCCACGTAGACCTTCAATTAGACGTTTCTAGAGTATTGCGTGTATTAGAATTCTGAAAATTTGTATACTGCGGTTTTTCGCAATTTCCAATCGATTAAACATATTGTCATTGTTGTGCGACTTCCGGTTCTACCGGAAGTCGACGTCAACTCGCTTATTTCAAATGGAATGTGGGTATCTTTCATGAGCATACCCTATCCTTATCTTTAATAGTTTTCGAGATATCGTGAGTTTTTAAAAAAATTATCAAAAAACTTAGTTTCATTTACTCCGTCATATCTCCGTTAGTTTTTAACCTAGGAAGTTCAAATTTTAATAGATAAATCACGAAATATAATCGAATATATCTGGGAAAGGTAGCTTGATTTACACAGGGTGCCAAAAATTACTGTCCTAATTGTGACAAATTAAAAATCAAATAACTCGCTTATTTTAAATGGAACACCCTGTGTTTTATTATTCCAATCCACGCATTTTTTAATTCCTTTTCGATTGGTATTTGCATTTCCTACACCTAAATATTACGGATTTGAAGATATTTGGATATTATTGCGGTCACTAAAATAATGGGGTGGTTAACGGTCAGGGTGGCTTTGAAACTAAACCCTCAAACGTCACTTAACTGTCATTAATTGTTTAGCAAAATTTTTGTCATTGCTGTAAAGTAATTTCACTTATTCAAAGTTTGCAATAGTGAGTGTTTTTAATAATAATAGCGCACTCTGGATATACTAATAATGATTTTTTTAATTTAATTATCATTTCTGGAGAATGCAATCGAATTGTTAGCAGAACATGTGTATTTCCAGAGAGATTTCCAGGTAAACATAGACCAAGTCATGACATGGTTAGAAGACTTTTGAACAATTGTTCTGAAAATGGAATGTTTCGCCCAAAAATTAAGAGAGTTAAGTCACTATTGGACAACGAAGAAAATGAAATAAATGTTTTGTTATTTTTTTACCGCCTATCCACATGCGTCAGTTAGAGACTGCAGAGCAAATTTACGTCTTTCATTAGGAACTATCTACAGAATTTTGAAGAAAAATAAATGGAAACCCTTTTCATTCTACTTAGTTCATCATTTGCAACCTGATGATTTACTCCGACGTGTAGAGTTCTGCGAATGGTTTCTTGTGAAAACTCAAGAGGACGAAAACTTCGTAAAGAAAATTATATAGTGTGATGAGGCCAAATTTTCACGAAATGGATTGTTTAATCGCTTTTTAATGCAAAATATTGTATTTTTATGCGTAATAAACAATGTTTTTAAAAATGTAGTATCCTTTTTAATTTTTAGAGTTTCTCGGATATAACGAGCAAAAATTAGCAGTCCCAGAGATCTCGTTTTAACCCAGTTTCACTGTATATATATATATATAGATATATATATATATATATATATATATATATAAAATAAAAAATTTTATGTGCATAAAAAGGTTCTCCCGAATGGGATTCGGGCCCCTGTCCTCTCATTGACTAGGCGAGTGTTCTACCAACTGAGCTACAGGGGTTATAAATCCAATTCGTGCGTGTGTGTGTGTGTATTAAACAATTAAACACTTATTTAAGTCGTCCCAGTCGACCGCTGATGAAGATAGCTTAGCTATTGAAACGCGTTCGGTGTTTAATTTTTGTGTGGTACTGGAGTGTATTTTTATTGTTACAAATCCTGCCACGGTTCGTCGTCCAAATGTTTCAAATTCATGCATGTTATATAACACATGCCGTTGGAAAAAATCAATGATCTCATAACTACTAGATCGAGAATTCTCATATCCACGCGCACTGGAAGGAGGCTCCAACATAAGAAAAGGATATGTATATACAGTATGGCGGATGTTAGTAAAGAACAACATCAAACTTGTGGCAAAAAGTGCGTTATTCCCTATATGTTTAAATGGGATTACATCCAATAATCCAATTTATTAGCAAAATCATTTAAAAGTTTGTTATATTTGAACAATCTTAATTACAATAGTCACAAACATTAAGTAGGTACCTAATTAACATTAAATCTAAGAATTATTAATTGCCATGTTTATGATGAACAAATCCCTTAATTGTTTTACAAAACTGTCGGAAAAATCGCCTTGTGGCAAAAATTAATATCTTTTCGTTTTAAATCTCGACGGTTGAAAGTATACTTTCACATTTTCAAGTTTTTATAGTACATATTCTATACCTACTTGTTATTGTCCTTTATACGTAAATAATTTTGAATATTTATGGCGGATTCGTTGTTTTACGTCAGCGAGAGATTTGTTTTTGTTATGGATTGTAATGGTAAAATACGTGGTTAAAATTAAGTAATATAATTGAATACGATGATTTAAGGGAGCCTGGTAAAAATATGATTGAGTAAATCTGAGAATATTTGATTGGTAGTATCAAATAAAACAATCTTTTTTCTAACACTTCACTAAAAAAGTTTATCAAAATAGATTACGTAAATTACACAAAACCGGCTTTAAAAATACGCCATTCTCCATAAGCGTGCACGCCAAGAGTTATATTTTGCCACAAGTTCCACTTATTTTTGTCTACACCGCAAGGTTATGTTGGGTTTGCATCGTCTCTCTCGGAACGCGATTAAGTTATGAGATCATTGGAAAAAATGAATAATTACAACTTTGGCATAGTACTGAAAAACTTTTCCCAAATATAGTCAAACCGTGCTTGGAAAATCGGCAAGAATTCATCTCAGCATCATCTAATTAAAAAAAGAGATGTGTGGTGTGCTAAAAAAAAAAAGGCATTGACAGTTGCTATTTCTATCCAGATTGTGCCGAACAACAAAGACTACGCTTAGTCTGCTTCAGAGAACATCATTCTTATAGAACACCTTTCGATATAATTTTATATTAGTTACTTTTTGGTGATTTTACTTTACTCGTTTGTATTTTCAATAAAAATTCTTTTAATAATATATAATTTTTAATAATACAATAAAAAATATTTTTGTTTTCAAGCTTATTTTACTTAAAAAAAAGGAAAAGGTCAAGTATTTCACTTCCTCCCCAAGGGGGAGGGCGGGCTGCTTGAGCTTTCCAAGCTCCTTCAGCCACATTCATGGTTTCCCCCTACAAAAACCTACCTCATACAAGGTAGACGGTAACTTTCTTGACCACCTAAAAATTATGAGTGAAGAAAATTTAGAACGACCCAATGTTTGCGTCATGGGCCATTTTGGTTAGGAAACCTTAGATTTTTCCAATACCATGTCGAAACTAGCAGTGCAAAGTTAGCAGAACAAAATTGATTTAGTGCATAATTAGGTGCTAATTTAATTTAGTGCTTCTATTTTTTTTAAATTATCCCACGTTCTTCTAGCTACAGATTAATTGAGCACTACTGTCAAAAGCCAACAAAATAGAACTTTACGCAGCACATATTTATGTTCTAATTTAATACCCTAATACAAAATTAAATGCTTCTATTTTTTCAAAATTATGTCATGTTTTGCTAACTACAGATAAACTGAGCAAAGCATTACTATTAAAAGTCGGCAAAACAAAACTTTATGTAGCACATATTCATGGAGAGACAATAAGATCGCTTATACCAGCCAGCAAAAATGTAATCTCAACAAATTTTGTACGTATTTGCTAGGAGTAGTTTTGCATTTTGAAAAATCACTTAATATTAGGGCAATCCAGTTGCCTACCTGTTTTTGTCAACGCGTGTGCACTGGTGCTGATCAATAATTATAGGGTCCCACAAGTAAACTCAAGCATTCTTCCACCGCATCATCGAAGTTTTTGCAAAATAAACTTGAATGTGCAATGGTCGCTGTTATCGTCATTTTTAGCAGGTTAGTATATCCCTTAATGCACTGCGAAACTTCTTCACAGCTTTGGACTATCCCAAAAAGCATGGATAATCCCGTAATCCAAGATTAAACATTTGTCTATGAGCGTTAATCGCTGCTCTTCGCCTCCCAAAAATCTGTGCAATATAGTCGTGCGTTCATAATAAGAACATGGTCCTTTTTAAACCGAGCAAATTAGAGGAAACGAGTTTGAGTTTGTTTGTAGGTTTGCTATAGTTGCTCGTGTTTACTTCATACTTTAACGACAAGGAAGTGAATTACTTACATAAATGTGATAATACATACCCTTAGCAGAACCGGTCTACAAATCCATGCTCAAATAGTGATTTTTAAAATTGAATCCATTGAATCCACATTTAAATTTTGTTGCATTCCATAGTCTTTATGAAATTTCGGTTGCCAAACGCCAGGCTCCAATATGAGAGTTGGGCGTTTTTGTACTCTTTCTGTTGGACAAGCCGCATAAAATTGAGAATGTAACTATTTAAGTCTCAATTAATTATTTCAGTCTTTCCAAGATATTTTATTACTGACATTCGAGACGTCCAATAGACTCATTCCAAGCTTCGATGCCATGAAGACAAAAACCTTTTTGCTTCTTCTCTCGCCCATTGAGTAAATCTTGTATACCATCCCTATTGTTGCACACGTAGACATGTAATGATTGCGCCGATTTTGTCCCACACAGCTCATCCGAAATCCTTGTCCTTGGACCATACTTTATCCCTGGGATGAATGTCCTTTTTATATACCAATAATTTGTTAATAACACTGTCCCTCTCGAGGTCCACTTATATTTTAATAAAAAAGTCGATGTTTGTAGCGAGTTTGTTTTGTTTATGTTTAGGTCACGACTTCTAAACCGTCAGTAATACTGACTTTCTACGAATTTCTGTTGTCCTAGATTAAGAAACGTAGAAGGTAATGGAAAACATGTAGCATAGTGCAACATGTAGTAGCGAAACCCGACGAAATCTCTGATGCGGCGGGTTTGGGTAGCACGAACGAAATACCCGTCAGAACAGCATTAGAGATCATATTAGGCTATTTGTGGTTCTTGTACATTCCCAACAATAGGTTTACTCGCGATTTGGCACACTCTAAAACAGGCAGAGGAACAAAGAAACACTCAAATAATGTGTATTGAAAAATCTAATACATACAGGGTCGTAGCTAATGCACAGATTTGTAGCACCCGAGCTTCAGCAAATATAAGTATTTGAGCGTAAACAACGAATGCGCAGGGTACAAGGGGTTTTTCGGTAACTAATTTTATTGAAGATGAAATAAATTAAATGCGCCATGAACGACATACAAATAATATAACGCATGTTTCCATATACGACACCCTTTCTAGCTTCACTTCTTAATTTAAACTTGTGGTAAATCAAAATGTTGTGGGAATATTATTATCAGAGATGTCAGGAATTTTTAATAATCTTGATGTGACAGTATGCATGAGAAACAGTGAATACGAGCTTGACGTTCTGAACACTGGAGCTGGTCGAACAGGTACGTTTTACAATTACCCTCCCAACCTGCAAATCGCTAATCTACCTCGTTATACCATGCATTAGTTTGACTTTTATTACTCTGTAATTACAATATCGAAACTTTCAAACGCATCTTTACTTTTTTCGAGCCCTCGCAGTCAAAACAGCTGGTTTTTGATAGTAGTGCTATGCTCAGTTCATCTGTAGTTAGCAAAACGTAAAATAATTTTTTAAAACTAGAAAAAAGGCGTATTACGGCATTAAATTAGCATTTAACTAGGACATAAATATGCGCTACATAAAGTTTTGTTTTACTGACTTTTAACAGTAATGATCTGCTCAGTTTATCTGTAGTTTGCAAAACATGACATAATAAAAAAAAGTAAGCATTTTATTTTGTATCAGGGCATTAAATTAGCACATATATATGTGCCACATCAAGTTTTGTTTTGCTGACTTTTAATAGTAGTGTTTTGCTCAGTTCACCTGTTCTCAAAAAATGACTTGATTTAAAAAATAGAAGCAATGAATTTTGTATAAGGGCATTAAATTAGCACTTACTTATCACATAAATATACACTACATAATTTTTTGCTGATTTAATAGTAGCGCTCTGCTCAGTACCTGTAGTTAGCAAAAAAACATGACATAATTAAAAAAATAGAAGCATTTAATTTTGTATTAGGGCATTAAATTAGCACTTAATTAGCACATCAATATCCGCTACATAAAGCTTTGTTTTAATGACCTTTAATAGTAGCGCTCTGCTGAGTTTATCTGTAGTTATCAAAACATGACAATTTAAAAAAATAGAAGCATTTAATTTGATATTAGGGCATTAAATTAGCACTTAATCAGCACATAAATATACGCTACAAGTTTTGTTTACCTGTAGTTAGCAAAACATGACAATTAAAAAAAAGTAAGCATTTTATTTTGTATCAGGGCATCAAATTAGCACTTAATTAGCACATAAATAAGTGCCACATCAAGTTTTGTTTTGCTGACTTTTAAAAGTATCGTTTTGCTCAGTTCACCTGTTATCAATAAATTACATAATTTAAAAAATAGAAGCAATTAATTTTATATAAGGGCACTAAATTAGCACATAAATATACACTACACAATTTTTTGCCGATTTAATAGTAGTGCTCTGCTCAGTACCTGTAGTTAGCAAAACATGACATAGTTAAAAAAATAGAAGCATTTAATTTTGTATTAGTGCACTAAATTAGCACTTAATTAACATATCAATAACCGCTACATAAAGCTTTGTTTTAATGACCTTTCATAGTAGCGCTCTGCTGAGTTTATCTGTAGTTATCACAATGACAACATGACAATTTAAAAAAATAGAAGCATTTAATTTTATATTAGGGCAATAAATTAGCACTAAATTAGCACATAAATATACGCTACAAGTTTAGTTTTGCTGACTTCTAATGGTAGTGCTCTGCTCAGTTTACCTGTAGTTAGCAAAACATGACAATAAATAAAAAAAAGAAGCAGCTAATTTTGCATTAGGGCATTAAATTAGCACTTAATTAGCACATCAATATGCGCTACATGAAGTTTTGTTTCGATGACCTTTAATAGCGCTCTGCTGAGTATATCTGTAGTTATCAAAACATGACAAATTAAAAAAATAGAAGCATTTAAATTCATATTAGGGCATTAAATTAGCACATAAATATACGCTACAAAAAGTTTTGTTTTGGTGACTTTTAATAGTAGCGTTCTGCTTAGTTCACCTGTTATCAATCAATGACATAATTTAAAACACAGAAGCAATTAATTTTGTATAAGGGCATTAAATTAGCACATAAATATGCGCTACGTAAAGTTTTGTTTTGCTGACTTTTAATAGTAGTGTTCTGCTCAGTTCACCTGTTATCTATCAATAAATGACATAATTTAAAACATAGACGTAATTAATTTTGTATAAGGGCATTAAATTAGCACATAATTATCACATAAATATACACCATACAAATTTTTTTTTTTGCTGATTTAGTAGTAGTGCTCTGCTCAGTATGCGTAGTTAGCAAAACATGACATAATTAAAAAATAGAAGCATTTAATTTTGTATTAGGGCATTATATTAGCACATCAATATGCGCTACATAAAGTTTTGTTTTGATCACATTTAATAGTAGCGCTCTGCTAAGTTTATCTGTAGTTATCAAAACATGACAATTTAAAAAAAATAGAAGCATTTAAATTCATATTAGGGCATTAAATTAGTACTTAATTAGCACATAAATATACGCTACATAAAGTTTTGTTTTGCTGACTTTTAATGGTAGTGCTCTGCTCAATTTACCTGTAGTTAGCAAAACATGACGTAATAAAAAAAATAGAAGCATTTAAATTTGTATTAGGGCATTAAATTAGCACATAATTAGCACATCAATATGCGCTACATAAAGTTTTGTTTTGATGACCTTTAATAGTAGGGATCTGCTGAGTTTATCTGTAGTTATCAAAACTGACAATTTAAAAAAATAGAAGCATTTAAATTCATATTAGGGCATTAAATTAGCACATAAATATGCGCTACATAAAGTTTTGTTTTGCTGACTTTTAATGGTAATGTTCTGGTTAGTTTACCTGTAGTTAGCAAAACATGACATAATAAAAAAAATAGAAGCAGTTAATTTTGTATTAAGAAATTAAATTAGCAGATATTTAACACATCAATATACACTACATCAAGTTTTGTTTTGATGACCTTTAATAGTAGCGCTCTGCTGTAGTCATCAAAACATGACAATTTAAAAAAATAGAAGCATTTCATTTCATATTAGAGAATTAAATTATCACATAAATATATGCTACACAAGGTTTTGTTTTGCTGACTTTTAATGGTAGTGCTCTGCTCAGTTTATCTGTAGTTAGCAAAGCATGGCATAATTGAAAAAAATAAATATATACATTTAATTTTGTATTAGAGCATTAAATTAGCACTTAATTAACACATAAATATGCGCTACCTAAAGTTTTGTTCTGCCGACTAGTAGTACTCTGCTGTTTATCTGTAGCTAGCAAAACATGACAAAAAAATAGAAACATTTAATTTTGTTTTAGTGCATTAAATTAACACATAATTAACATAAATATGCACTGCGTACAGTTCTGTTTTGTTAACTTTTGACAGTAGTACTCTGCTCAATACATCTGTAACTAGCAGAACGTGGGATAATTAAAAAAAACAGAAGCATTAAATTAGCACATAATTAACACCTAATTACGTACTAAATAACGTTTTGTTTTACTAACCTTGTACTGCTAGCTTCCTGGACGTTACAAACACCAAAATGGGCCACGACGCAAACGTTGCGTCATAATTAATTAATTCCATGCATATTAAAATTAATTTTTAATAAAAATACTTATTTAGTTTCAAAAAATGTTTAAAACAAAAATATTGTTATGGGCCACATGTGAAGGTTCCATGGATCAGCTGGGCACTGGGTGGATTAATAACCAAATTTTATTTTACACATCCTGTATATCTAACAGGGAGCGCTATGATCAAAAGTGACCTATTGATCATTCTATAATTTTAATCTAAGGAATATATGATTAATAGGTTATCCTTTTCGCAGACACTGAATATTTAACAAATTTTTTGCAACAGGCTGTATATGATTGATGATTACCTGTTTTCAATTGACTGCCCAGCATAATCTTTGTGTTCAATTAAACAATAAAGGCACTGCTCACGGCGTACTCTATGCCAAGCTTGAATATAGCCCCCACTTTCAGCTTGGACGATGATGTCAGTATGCCGATTACCGCACAAAAAGTTGACGTTGATTTAACAAACAATAATGAAATTGCAACAGCCACAGAACAAATAATAATTAATATTTAACTGCAAGACTGGTTGTTGAAGTTGCTGCAATTAGTTACCAATATGTACAAGAATTATTATTATTATTTATCTCTAATGTAAAAGTGATTAGGATACTAAATGTTTAAGTGTAACTTCTATAATTTACTTGTTTAGATGCAATTGACACTAATCCAACACGAGTAATGAAAAAGTCGGCAATTCATTTCAATGTTTTTTATTTTCTATTTGACACCAAACTCGTTTTGCGGTCTGCAATTACATTGTTTCTTAATTTTTTATAGTTAGACAAGACAATATTATGTGCATTGCAAACAAATTGCATCAGCATGTTTCATGTATATTGTATTGATTCATTAACTGATAGAAACTGTAGTAAATAGCTGGTAATCCTATTCCTATTATTAATCAACCACATTTCTTAAAATTAGTAAAATATCCATGTATTTTTTTTTTGAATAAACACATGTAACTGCAATTTCAGTGAATACAACCATTAATCAGACTTTCATTGTCACGCTTTAAATCTTCCTTATGATATTAAACTTTTTGCCCACTATGGAAGTTTCGTAATTTTTCATAATAGAGAATCCTGTACATGGCATATGCGAATCATATTCCGAAAGATATTATTAGAATTTGTTGGTGCAGCCTAAAACGCCACGGTTTCTATATGCTACTGCATGCATTACAATTCTAGGCCTACTGACGTCACGTGACTCCTATATTCACACCTGGTATTGTGTACGCCGTGCACTACTTCAACACACATTAGTGTACTTCATTTTATTACACACCTCTGAGCAGAGCTTTTTGTTGATCTGCTTTTAAATTCAAAAGTAAATTATTATAATTAAACATACAGTACGGACACACTCAATATTATCAACCTGAAGACAGATACAATGTTTCTATATAATCACCCTATACCAAATCCAAAATAATGAAACCTTTTTTCTACAATATTTCTTACCTGTGCTTTTTGCAAAGCATTAAAAATTCTTGCAAAGACATTTCCTCCATGATAATAGATAAATATATAATTACATTGCAAAACACTTAATATTAGATGACTAAGTATTATTATTTACACACTGATTATTTGTATATATCAGTATTGATTAAATGTCATAGATAAAGTTAATTGAAAAGTTTTCCTCTTGGAGATTAATTTAATATTGTATGTTGATACCTAACTTTCAATATAAAATTTAAATGAGTAAGACCTAATCTAAATCAGAGAAAACATTTTATTTGGCATGTTAGGTAAAATTTATTAAGTCCCGTCCATCTTCTATTGCTTAATCAAGTAGCTTACCCAATTAAACACTCTAAATCTTCTACAGTTGCAACTTTGCTATGAAATGTAGTTTCTAAAACTTCAACTTCTTTCAGTACTTGAGCAGCTTTACAATTTTTATTCAACAAAGTAGCGGATAATCCCACAACACGAGGGTATTCTTCTGAATCTCTATAAAACGACATAATTTGTGTCATGGGATGATCTTCCACACCATTATGGCATTCATCGAAGATTAATAAATTAACATC